>LPNX010943324.1:595549-738508 GCA_001517045.1 Pseudotsuga menziesii
AAAACCAACTGTTACATTTAGTATTAAATAATTGTTAACTGACTGTGGTAGGTGAGAAAAGTGCCCCACATGTGTGCAATTAATTAAACCATTATTTAACTGAATGTAACTGACTCCTAACTTGGCTTGACTAGTCATCAACTGAAGTTAAGGACCCAGTAGTTAACTGTCCTTGTCTAAATCATAACCGGAGTTCTAAAACACAACCAAGTGTTACATTTAGTATTAAATAATGGTTAACTGACTGTGGTAGGTGAGAAAAATGACCCACATGTGTGCAATTAATTAAACCATTGTTTAACTGAATGTAGAGATCTAGAACTGAATGTAACTGACTCTAAACTTGGCTTGACTAGTCATTAACTGAAGTGAGCTGACCTTGGTTGGTTTCGTCACTCCCAGTTGCTTCCTAAATTGTAGGGATTGATCTAGGAGACTCCTAAACTTATGCAATCAAGTGCAATAAGTGGCAGTGAGCCTCAATTAGTGTTCCCAACAATTTGGTAACTAAAACATGTGCCCTAATTAGGTAAAGTTTAACCAATGGTGCTAATGACTATAAATAGACTGGATGGACTCCCGATTTAGACATATGACCAAATTTGGACAAGGGAGGATTAATAATCCTAACACAGATATGAGCATGAAAGTAGGAATTGATTACACCAAAATGTCCATGCTAGAACTACATCTTTTCCAGTCAGCTATCGCAAAGGAAATCCAGGCCCGAGACCATTATTCATAGATATAGTTGGACGATATCAGGAAACAGAATGATAGCCTTGCAGCACAGCTGGAAGCCGCAGAACAACGAAAAAGAGACGCAGAATGTAAGCGGATTACATTGGTCTGAGTTTTGGATGAAACATGTCGAAGTCTCCCTGACTTCGACATACAGCTGGTGAAAGATCCAGAGAAAAGATTAGCTAGGTTGAAAGACTACGCGCAGCAGTCATGCAGTGAAATAGAGAATCTCAAAGCAGAACATGACGCTCAGATTGTGGAGCTCTAACTTCGCATCAAACCAGAAAGCCCCCCAGAGGTTAGGAAGCAGCGCCGAGCAGATATTCAGGCCTCCGCAGCAAAAATATCTGATATTGTGAGCAGCGCAGCAAAGCTGCTAGACAACACTGTAGAGGCATGGACCACCCTACAGGAACACCCAAAAATTGGACAGCTGCGAGAAACCATCAGGAAGTTACAAGCAGAATTGGACACAGTAAAAGTGCAAATTAAGACTCTGCCGCCTATGGAGAAAATGCTGAAGGTCAAGCGAAGCAATGAACTTCAGCAAGAAATTGAGTCATGTAGGGAAAAAGCAACAGCAGTGGAAACTAACATGCAGCCACATATCAGTGAAGCTTTCGAGCTGAGTAATGCTACGGATGCCCAACTCAAAGTCCTAAAAGAATATGATGCATATGTGCAGAAACAGGCTGGGGAAGCATCAACAGAAGTATTGCAGGAGTTGAGCGAAAAATAACAAGCAACTGACAATATTATGCGTAGCCTCAACAAGCAGTACACCATCCTCACCGATAAAGTTCATGGACTAGGAGGACAGCAGAGTGTCTCAGGACGGGACACTGGTGAGTCTTAGAGACCTGTTGGGGTGCGCACCCTAATGGTCCTTAAGATGGGTAACTCCGTGGTTTTTGTAAGTTTTTAAGTGGATTTATGACTCAAAATAGTCTTAGGGGTGTCGGGGTTAAGTCAGAGTCCTCTTTTTGTAATAAACCCATGGTTTAAGTCCAGGGTTTAGGGTTTGGGATACCCATGGTTTAAGACCATGGTTTTGTATTAATGCGTTGTATAAATATGCACTTGTGTAAAGAAGTGAGGTTAGGTTTTTGAATGTAAGAAAGTTAAGGCGAAGCTAAGGCTATTTTGTAAGTGAAGGATAAGTCCCAGCTGAGTGTGTGGACAACCTTTGCAGCTGTGTGTGTAGAGGGTTTGTAAGTGATAAGGAAATCTGCGGTTGTGTGCGCAGATCAGAACTGTGATTTTGTAGAAAAATTGAATAAAACACAGTTCTGTGGACGTAACCCCTACACTGGGGGTGAACCACGTTATATCTGGTGTTGTGGTTCTTGTGTGATTTTCTGTTATGTTCTTTTATGCATTTATAAGTATAGATATATTTGATAAGTAAGATCGTTGCTTAATAAATAGCTTCGCTGTGCATTCCCAGTAAGGGTTGAGCAAGTCACGGTGTTATTTAACTACGAAGATATATATATATATATGTGTGTGTGTGTGTGTGTGTGTGTGTGTGTGTGTGTGTGTGAATGATTAAGCTCTGTGTTAATTGATTATAAATTGATAAAAGATAAAGGTACAGTAATCTCCCTCTTCTGCTTGCAGAAACCTGATTCTGCGGCATCCCATAGCTGTTTCGGGTGAGATTGCAACCTGTTCGCAAGGCTGTTGCTGAAAGGGCCAGCACTGTGGGTATTTTGTTGGTGCGAAGCTAAATGTATAAAACCTGGGTTTTCCCTATAGCCCAACAATGAACTTCCATGAAACACAGTCAACATGGTCATATATTTTGATAATTTGGGTGAGCGAAGGCCATTCCAATAAGCTAGAGACATCACAAAGTTCGCATCATCTTCATGAAAAACTGTGTGCTTGATCATTTTATTCAGACACTCCACATGGACTAAGAAATCAATATGGTAAGGAAAGTGAGGATGTACCTCATCGGTTTTAAATATAACTACCATGGAAGGATTAGGATCAACCACCCCAAGAGAATTCAATAATGCTCTCCTCTACGAAGGACAAGTCTGAATCACTTCAAGATTTTCCATTGTATAGGGAGTTTGACCCAGGTCCTAGATAATAAAATAATGTTGGGAAAATTGAACCTTAGGATTGTCCCTCAAGTGCTTTAGAAATCCCTTAGGTATATGAGGAATAGATTCAGGATTCTCGATATGAAAAGGAATCTTAGGAGGTACGGTCTCTTTACTCAAGTTGGATTGTAATGGACCATAATCTGGATTTTGTTAATTTTGATTCCCTCTAGAATTAATCCAGGTGTCCACATTCCTCAAATCCATATGTTGATTATTTGGTAAAGGGTTAGTAAACATAGCTGGGCTCTGTGCAATGAATTTCAAGGTGTATTCAATACGAGGGCACAAGTATGTGAGATGGTCTCCACCACAAAGCTTACAAGGTAATTTAACCTTCCTATTAGGTTTCTTTCCCCCCCTAGAATTATCACCATTCTTGTCATCGTTCTAGTTCTCCTTCTTATTCCCACCCCTTCTATTGCTTCTTCCCTTCTTTTTCTTCCTTCTAGGTTGTTGGTTAACCATATGGTCTAATAAATGTACCAAGAGCACATCCACTAATTGGGTGGGATATGATGAAGTCGTAGCTTTCCCAGTGGAAGAATGAAGAATAGACAAATGTCACATTTTATCTGAAACCTGGTCTACGAATTTGGTACTTGTAGAGCCAAAAATACCATCGCCATGTGGCCAAGGTTTAATATTAGGTTCAAAGTTTGACCACGGTGCATCAAGTATAATCTCATAAAAGAGCCCAGACTGAGCTAAAATCAAGTCTAACTATTTAGATCTAAAGATATCCTTTTCCTCATTCATTACTATGGATGTCAAAAAATCCTTCGCAATGTAAGGAAAAAACGATTTGAGGAATCATTCCAACAAAAACATGGGTCGAATGTTGGCCTTAATTAACCTCCTTCATCTTCACCACTCTTGAATACGATAAAAAATATCCGTGGCTTTATCTTGCTGAAATTTCAATAAGATATTGGTGTCAGAATTGTAATGTACTGGTAGTTGGAAGTGGTTGAGAAAGGTCATGGATAAGTCATTAAACGTCCTCTATGTGCCCCCTAGAATCTCTACAAACCATTTCATTGAAATACCCGTGAGGGTGAGTTGAAATAGTTGGAGACAAACAGAGTTATGGTTTAATGAGTTTGAAGAGAAACAGACGCGGAAAGTAGTCACATGCTCTCAAGTGTCCTCACCACTCTTATCTTCAAACTTTGGAATGTCTGAAGGAAGGTTGGAAAGAACAACCTGCCACATCAGATCATGAGATACTGTATCATTGGTTAACTTCGAAAGGTGAAGATAATTCAACGTAGCTAAGAAAGGGAGCCTAGGTTGTGCCATATGGTTCCATGCTCCCTGAAAAGGTTGGTTCACATAAGGATGATAATAGTAAAGACTGTGGCCTTGGCCAGTCGAATAGTAACCTCCTCCTGTATGACCCATAAAAGGATGCAAGGGAATGTGATAATTTGATATACCTTGAAGATAAGGAGCTACGTAATCATAGTTATAGGATTGATAGGTAGGTTCACTCCCGAACATATAAGGATTTACGCATCCTCCTGATGCAACAATGCCAAATGAAGAGGCAGTAACATGGTTATATGCAGCACCATGTCCCAAAGGACCTTGCCAGATGTGAAGAGGGTATGACATAATAAAATCATATAAAGGAACATGTGTGGTGGAAAATGGGGCATAAAATGGAATGTAATATGTTACCCCAACATTCGCATGTCTATGGTCACCACCGTGAGAGTGAACTCTAGTGTTATGCCTGAATGGAGGGTGTGAAAATCCAACCACAAATGGAGTGGAAGTTACAATATGAGCACTCCCAAATATATCAACAAGGAAAGGGGTTGAAGTGTCCCTAGGCCCAACACTAGGATCTATGCCAAGATCAATGGTAGATGACAGAACAATATCAGTAAGGTTGGGCATGCCATATTTAAAAGGACCAGTTCTAGAAGGAATTTCATAAGTCTCACTACTCGAACTTCTCGAGGAATACCTCTGATAAGCAATTGCAAATTCCGATAGCTGGAGTCATGTGTTATAGGAAGTACCAAGCCCATGAGAATCGGTGTGAATCAAAGTAATATAGCAGCATTCCCCATTCCATCGGATGGAGAAGGAGGGAGTTTTAGAATCTCAAATGTAGTACTCATGATGAGAAAGTTTGTGAGTCATGGTGTGTACAAGTTCTCCTAGAATGTACAGTCCTCTTTTGAGGAGGAGGAGGAGATCTATAAGGATAAATCTCTGCTAAATGTTGAGATCAATGGAATGTCGAAACTCGATCCATCTTGACTCCACAAAAATAACAAGATTTAACAAATTACGATCCCTAAACAAAGATAGCACACAAAGAACATGCCCCTAGGTAAAGCTAAGTCATATGCAAACAAGGTAAGAGGGAGGATAAGTGATCTCCCAAATGCAATAGGTATGCGTCACCTAGGAAATGCCTAAGAATCCCATACACTAAAAGCAGAGGTGTGTTACCAATTATAGTGGCCCTTAACTTCAATGCATATAGTGACTGTGTTGTCTAACCCCTACCCAGCCAGGACACTCACATAATAACCTCGACAAGTACCCCCTCCGATAACTAGGTAAGGAAACTAAAATCACCCAAATATAACCAATTCTCAAGGAGACAGTCATAGGTGGGATCTAGTGTATAGGCATGGCAATAAATCCCAAAGCTCGAAAGCACCAAAGGTACCTCAAAATCCCCCATATATGAATAATATCCTAGAAATATCTTCGGCACTCAACAGAAAGTGGCAAGGGGTTATCCCCACCACTAATGTGTGTGTTGCATCATGCTTAACTCCTTTGTAAGAGGAGCCTCCTAAGAATGGTAATTATACCAAGGATTTCACTTTTCACCTGGACAGACACCTAATTGTTTTGTTTCACAGTCTTGGAAAAATTTACTCACGACAACTTATTCCAAGTCTTTACAACCTAAGCTTGTTGGTGCACCTCTATCAAATAAAAATGTAATCAATTTTAAGTTAAGTGTTTATTTTAGACTAAATGGGTGTGGCTCATTGGTGTTATATTGATATGAAGTCACTTGTTGTAAATGGAGGCTAGGATATCAAATCCCACCCAAGTTTACCTATGTCCCATGTCTTGTGGGCAGGTGTGGGGAACCTAGGGGTATAGTGGTAGAGGTAATGGATCCCTGGACCTTGTGTCATGCGAGTACCATCCCAGCCCCAGTTGTTGATTCCCCTAGTTACAAAAAAAAGTTAAGCGTTAATTTTAATCGATGTGATTACTCAAGGGTAATGAACGTGCAACTAGGGATATTATGACTCAGCAACGAAATAAATATGCATTCCTAAAAAACAATGCCAAGTGGAATTTGTCTCTAAATATGAAAACAAGGGTATGCCACTACATGAAATGCACAAATTTATTCATCAAATGCCAATGCAATCATTCCTATACGAAATCCTAAAAACTACTTCATCTAAACAATCCTAATGCAAGTACCATTTCAATGCAAATGCATAATGAAAAAAATGCCAAAAATAACAATATTTTTTTATTTTGATCATAGATGATATCAAAATGCAACAAACATACTCTACAAACTCTCATACCCTGCAGCAAGTCTCAGACACAATCCAAGTAATACACCGAGACCAAAATACTAATGCACTAATAATAAAACAAAAAGGACATAAATGATCAGAACAACTTTTAAATAAGAGCAATGAAAAATATGTCTCTCGTCAGCAAAGAAGTAGTCAAAAAGCACTACATACACTAAAGAAGACTCAAAAACACTCACAACCCACTCAAAATCTCCCAAACAGTAATAGGTCATTACAAATATGGATGTATACGACTATTCATAGAAACCCTGTGTGTATATGTGACAGTAAAGTGCTACATCCTGCATGTATATGTGATTGTTACCTCTATGACCCATGTATAGCAAGAGATAGGTGGTAAAAGGGTAGGTTAAGACTCAAATTAATTCAAAGGAATTCCAATGGGATAACATACTCCTGAACACGAAACAAAACACAAAGAAGCAGAGAGAAAATCAAGTACATTATGCACCCAAACCCCAACAAAAAGGAAAGTTCCCAGTGGAGTCACCAATTCTGTTATAGAGAAAATTTCCTATGGATTGGTGGACCACAACATATATTATGACAAAAGAAATTGATCCATTTCCAATATGATAAAGATATAAAAAAGTCTAACACTAAGGGATTAGAAGCGTACCTTATTCCAGACGTTCGTAGAAGATCCATGTTGATATTTTAATCACACTTGTACCTACATTCCATCCTCAACAACAACGAAATACAAAAGCATGATAAATATAAAGTGTTAGAACCTAATTTAAAATATATAAATTCAATATATAATCAAAGAAACTACATTGATGGATACAAATATTCATAGTTACACATACAATGGGCGAGAAATGGATATTTATATTAAATGTAAACATAGATACAAATAACAACCTTTGTTGGCACCTCGTCGAAATCGTGAAACCGAGTCCTCCACCTGGGCCTCCACTAATTCAATCCTACATATCAAGGAAAGCTCACAAGACAGAGGAAATCTTGGGAAAGAGCACCAATGGTTGCTCCAAGGATAAAGGGATGCAGACTCAAGTATGCAAAAATGGGTCACAATTCCACTATAATTTATTTTCTCTCACAAGTTCCTCCTCCTTCAATGCTTCCAAGTAGTTCAATATATAGCCCCTCAATGAGAAGTGAAGGGTCGAGTTGAAACATTTTCAGGCATATTGAAGGCTAAGATTCAATTTATTCGTTACTCGATGAGGGAAAAAATACAAATATTTGTTCTTGAGCACATTTCCCGATGTACACGGGTCACAGTGGAGCATGTTGTGTGTACACACGGGAAGTGATATGGTGACCTGTGAATACCCATAAATATGACTTTTTTAAGGGATTCTATATCAAAGTAATACTGAGCAAAGGGGTTCCACAGAGTTTGCATAGGTACAAGGAAGTCCATAAAAACATGATCTACCAAGTGTCGCAAATACAACTATAACAATTACATTAATTTATAGCTAAGCTTGCTTTTCTTGCAAACCTATTGATGTTGTATGCATAACTGCAATTTTTTCTTCATTGTGCATGCTTGATTTTTCTTTTTTATCATGTGAAGATATGATTTCATCATGCAAAGTTTCAAATTCTTCTATCAACCTAGAAATTTTAGATTCATTATCTTCTTTATCATCATTATCATTGATAAATAAACAAGAAGAAAGGGTCTATGGAATACCTCCTAAAATTCTTCTCTGTAGTTTTTGTGTGCTCGCATGCTTTATCAAAATATATTATACCCTTTTGTGAAATAAACATAGCTATAGATTTGGTTAGAAAACACACATACCACTCAAAAATGATGTGTTGAAGGTGATTCTCACGCAAATGATAATATATATGTCGAAAGAAAATATTGAAATCACCAATGGACTCACCATCATCCGCCTACATTTGACTACGATCACAATAACCTTTAATCGCATTAGAATATTCAAAAGAATTTTCAAACACCCTTTTAAACTGTGACCGATTATGAATTGAATTAATAGGTAAAACATTGAACCAACTAAAAACCTTAACTTCAAAGGTGAATGGAATTAAGATGCAAACAATATCCTCATGAACAACATTAAATAGTCTTATAATAGATTCATATTTTTTTATATGTTTAATAGTTGAAGCATTACCTTCACCATCGAAATTTGGAAAAAAAAATATTTCCTTTCATGGAAGTTCATGCAAAGGGCCTTACATGCTCAACGTTGTATTGGAATCCCATGTACGGATTTGAGAAAGAGTCATTGAAACGAATAAATCCTAATTGGTTTGTTTTCCAGCTAACCAACCCTATGGTGCATGTGTGATGACATAGAAGAATAAGATATTAAACCACTAAAATTCAATGGCCAAAGGATACATGGTTAATAAAATAATAAAAATATTAAAAAAACATTTGTTTACCTCATAGACCTCCTTCTGGTGCCATTGTTGACGATATTTGGTGGGAACTGACCAATGAGGAAAGAAAACCCATGCAAAGTGGTTAAATCAACCCTTTATGTGTTTGGATTAATTATCTTTCACGAGATTAAGGCCTTGTTTCCTTTGAATTTTTTCTCTCAAACAAGAGAGTTTCAAAATGGTGTTGTAAGATCTAGTATTAAAATTATAAGGTTCTAGAAAGACACATACATGCTTATTATCTAAACAAAGTAAATTTAAATCTAGTATCTATACTAATTATAATTCAAACTAGAAATACTAATTTTGTAGATGCTAAAACTAATGTGTATTTATCAATCTAAAAATAACTAAAATACAAAATTCCTATTCTAGCCAGGAGAAATTCAAAAGCCTAATATTAACTTGGATTTTGATTTTAATTAAACATAAACAAAGTTGTAAATGAACATTAATATATAATCAACATTCCAAGGAAACAATATTGAATATTTCACAACATAAATCATAAAACATAGTAACAAAATTTGGTCGTATCAAGCCAATTGGTATGGAAAGCCGTCAATTCAATTCGTTTCGCGAATTATTTGGCCTAAATTGACTCACGAACATATAATTTTGGAAACCCTCGCAGCAGTTCATTGAGGTTTTTAATTATGAATCTTTCGGCGGGTATAAGGGAATAAGCGGTGAATGCTGTCTTTTGTGGCCCTTAAGTTGCTTCCCTCGAAGTAGCATAATGTATAAACCCATAAATATTCATTGTTTGACCTTTTAAATATAGAGATCAACAACGTTTAAGAGGAAAATATTCATATTTTTATTCTTATGAGGTTAATGTGGCCTTTAAAATTTTTATGGTTGTCTGTTTCATTATTTCGAGTTGGCTTAATGATCCATAATTGAGGAACTTATATCCCACTCAATTCACCAACACGGATACTTGTGAGAAAAATATTTCTTTTAGTCTTTGTTCTTCCTCTATCAAGGATCATAATATGACTGGTTCATTACCTAGTTACTAGATTGTTTTACTTATGGCATGGAATTTTCCACATAACTGTTACGTTTTCTATGTTTCCATAGCTTAAGTCCTAACTTGATAAGCATTTAATACATTTTCACAATAACAACCTAAAGATGATCACTGAAATAAACACAATCGCAAGGTACACAACAATTTACCCTAGGAAACCCTAAAGGGAAAATCCTAGCAAAATATTCGTCAATATAGATTACCAAAATATAATGACCAAAGAACAAGGTCTCATAGAGAGAGAGAGAGACCAAAACACCAAAGACACTAGCCCTCCTCCTCCTCTTTTGTCCTTCCTTCTTTCTCTCTCTAGCGCAATACAAGTGTGAGTGAGAGCGTCCAAATGAGGCAGGGTGCCTCCATATTTATACTGAACTTCCCAACTAACATTTAACCGAACAGGGATGACTTGTCTAACTGACAGGCCCGACCTAACTAGGAAATCTCCCAATAATAATTATAATATTCTTTTCGGGGTACTAATGACCCGAATTACAACAGAGGGTTTACCTCATGAATTTCACATGACCTTTTACATAGTGACATCTTCTAAAGGAGGAATAATAATAATGTAAAGTACAAGTAGAATATTCTTTGAAGTTACATTATTTGAACACTCCCCCTTAACAAGAAGGGTATTCTACTGAGAGCAATAAAATCTGGTGTGGCTCTACACAAATCATCGAAAGGAGAGAGGAGACATCATCAACATCATCTTTTGGAACATCGCCTGGTACATCTATAGATCATTAGAAATTTTTTTCTTAACATCATCATCTTCAACACAGATCTAGAGTATCATCATCTACAACATGGAATTGAAACATCATCATATGCAACATGGAACTGAAACATCAGTAGTAGCATGGAGCTAGAGCATCATCATTTACAGCATGGAATTGGAGCATTACCTGCAACATCGAGTTACAGAATCATCATATGTTGTACCATCATCATAAGGAGCATGGAACTGAGTCATCATATACACCAAGGAACTAGAGCATCACCATCATCTGCATAAAAATTGATACATCACTAGTAATGACAACACGAGAATGCCTGATCAACATAAAGCTAGAATAACACCAACAACGATAGCACGAGGCTAGCTCAACAACATAAGGTTGGGATAACAAAAAAAATGATAGCACAAGGATGGCTAATCAACAGAAGGCCAGAATAACAACAACAACATGTGACAGGTATAACAACATCATCATCAAAAATCAATATGATTCTTCCTTTCAGAATTACGAAATCATGGACAACACAGGTGATCCTTTCCTTTCAGAAATTACGGGATCACGGAAGACACATATGTGGTACTCAAATGATCCTTCCTCTTTTTAAATTATAGGATTAAGTCTTTGTGGAGCTACCAATACTGATCATAGCTAACACATACATACATAGGACAATCCTTGACTTTGGAAATGCGGGACCAATACCATCAACACTTTAAACGATCCTTTCTTTCAGAATTATGGGATCAAGTCTACTAACGGCATCCTTAATGATCCTTCCTTTTGGAATTATTGGATCAAGTACACTACTGTAACATTCTCGATGATCCTTCCTTTTGGAATTACAAGATCTAGTCCACCTAGATCAACATTTAAGTCGATCCTTCCTTTTGATATTATGAGCTCAAGTGTAAGGATAATTAATCCCAACATCTTGGATGATTCTTCCTTTCATAATTACAGTATCAATTCCACTCACATCCTGGACGATCCTTCCTTATTGAATTACGGGATCAAGTCCATTAATATCAACGATTAAGATGATCATTCCTTTCACAATTATAGGATCAAGTCTAAGGATTATCACTCCCAAGATATTGGATGATCCTTCCTTTTGGAACTATGGGATCAAGTCCTCACATCCTGGATGATCCTTTCTTTCATAATTATGGGATCAAGTCCATCCAAATCAACATCTAAGATGACCCTTCCTTTCAGAATTACGAGACAAATTCCATCCAATTCAACATTTAAGACGATCCTTCCTTTCAAAAATTATAGGATCAAGTCTAAGGATGATTAATCCCAACATCTTGGACAATCCTTCCTTTCAGAATTAAAGGATTAATTCAACTCAGATCAACATTTAAGACGATTCTTCCTTTTGGAATTACGGGAGAAATTTTAAGGATGATCAATCCCAACTGAGCTACCTGTTGTGATTAGGATACCATAGTATCATCAATAATACTCCCCATTTCAAGGTAAGTCCTTGCAAACAACACCTAGCTTGCCTCAGAAGTGTTCTAACTTCACATGAGACAGAGGATTAGTCAACACATCTGCAACATGCTCATCTATTCTCACATATTGGAGGTTTATGGCTCCCTTATGCACCATGTCATGAATGTATAAGTAATGGATTTCTATGTGCTTCATCTTATCTTGGAACACATGGTTCACTATAATTTTCATGCAGCTTTGGTTATCACATAGAATCATGGTAGAATCCATATCTAGATCCAATAAATATGACAACAACTTCCGAAGTCATATGGATTCACAACTGGAAGAACAAGCTGCAATGTATTCCACTTCTGCAGTGCTTAGAGAAACACTGGACTACATCCTGCTTATCCATGAGTTCATGGATGACCCCATACTAAAACATCCTCTTGAAGTGATATTTTTATGAGAGACACTCAATTCCCAATCTGAATATATATATCCATACAGTCTAAAGTCATGATCTCTAGTATAATTGAGACCATAGTCTATCATACATTTTAGGTACCTCATCACATGCTTTGTAGCTGCCAGGTGAACATGTCTAGGCTCAATGAGGTACTAACTCAAAGTGTTCACAACAAAGCATATATCTTCTTGGGTACCATATTAGAGAAAATTTAGGGTCTAAAATGGGCCTCCTAAAGAAACTAATGAAAAAAGCCTCATCACACTAAGGAAAAAAAACCATGTCACATTAACTTAAAGTTGTTATTAGAGATGGTCAAACTATATTGTCTCATTCATGGTAGTTGAAAAGTATGTTGGGTTAGTGAAGAGTTAGGACATGTGGTTGAAAATATTAATTAATGGTTTGGATTCTCATGCATACACAATAAATGATATAGTGACAAAAAATTGAAATTTATATTTTATTTATTTATTTTTTAAATCTACAACCACTTTTCTAAAGTTTTTAATAAAATGTAAAACTCAAAAAGTAACTAATAAAATAACAATATTAAAAATAATAGAAAAAAATATTTTATTATTTAATATAAATTTTATATTACAATTTAAATATTTGAAATATGTTATATATATATATATATATATATATAAACTTTTAAAATAAAAGAAATCATATAATAAACTCAAGTACCTATATTAAGTGGGAGGGTAGGGCGGCATTAATGGACCATGAAGCTTAGGGATGCATTAAGTTGTATAAGCAACCACCCAAACTATATATATATATATATATATATTTTACAGCTGGTAATAATTCATGTGAGGCGCCCCACTTTAATTATATATAAAAATATTATTGTTATATTTTTTATGTTTAATAATTTAAGAAATCATATACTAACATTGTTGTTTTATTTTATATTTAATAATAAATATTTAAAAATTGCAAATAATCGAAAATTAAAAACATTAATATAATCATATATTATAAATATATTTTTATTTTTTAACATTTTCTAGCAACTATTGTTGTTTAGGGAGTTTTATTCACAGTAAGTTTGTTTGCAAGACCAAAATTTTCCTAGAGGAATCCATGTAATTGGAAGGAATTAATTAGTAGTAATAGTTGGATTTAGGTCAAATATTAATGAAAATGTGGTAAAATTTTATATTCTAATTATTTTAATTTTTATATAAGATTTCTTAGATATTATTCAATAAGGGTATACAAAAATGTAATTGCCAAGTTTAAAAGCAATGAGGGTTGGTCGATAGATATTAAGTGTAATATCGGAGTTAAACAAGGTTTCCCCCTCTCCCCTACCCTATTTGGCATTTACATCGATAAGCTGGAAGGTTGTTTAGAAGAAGCAGGTTGTGCTAGCATGTTCTTGGCTGGAATAGTCATCATCCTTATTCTCTATGCTGACAATATTGTTCTTGTGGCTAGGGGTCATTCTGATCTTGATAAGAAATACAACTTCTTAAAAATTTCTGCTCTAACATGGGTACAAGTGTCAACACTAACAAAACAAAAGTTATGATTATCAAATCCAAGAAGGACACTTACGCTAATTTTGTGTATGACAATAAAAACTTGGAGGAAGTGTCTTCTTACAAGTACCTAGGAATTGATATTCATCACAATATCAACTGGAAGTATAGCATTAAGAAAAAGATTAATTGAGGGTGGAAAGCTTATTTTGGTCTTGAAAATAATTGTAAAGCAACAAACCTTGTGATGTGGGATAAAAAGAAGCTCTTCTTTGAAACATCAGTCACTCCTGTCATCTTGTATGGTTGTGAGGTTTGGGGTTGCAACATATCTCAGGAATCCTGGAGAAATATTGAGCAAATTCAAAAGTGCTTTATAAAGTATAACCTAAAAATTAAAAGAAATACACCATATCATATTCTCCTTATAGAAGTGGGTATTTCCCCTATCGAGAGCCTAGCAATGACTAGGATCCTGTTGTACAAACAAAAAAACAATAACATGGGAGACCATAGACTTCTTAAGCTAGATTTTAATTCCAGCTAAAACCACCTAAGGCTCAAGCGAGGTTGGTATAAAGATACCAGGGCCTGGTTAAACCACTGGGAGATCGATGAAAATGTTGCATTGCAAAATATTAATAACATTAAAAATATTGTTACTTCTAAGTTTAAAGAGAAATTATGGTGTGAGAAAGATTTAGAGGCTAAAAGAAAATTAAGATATTATAATGAGGGCATCATCCATACTCTAGAAGAGCAAAAGTATCTCTCTGTTTTAACAAGTTCAAAGGAAAAAATTAGTATAGCCAAGATAAAAACGAACTCCCATGAGCTCCATAGTGAAACAAGTCATTGGAAAGTTCCTAAAAAGGATCTGTCGTTTATGTGGGAATAGGAACATTGAAGATGAAAATCACTTCCTCTTAGAGTGCCCTACGTACACCCACATTAGATCTCAGTTTCATAATCTTTGTTTCAATACCGACCTTCATAGCTTCTTAACTTGTCAAAATTATAGTGGGCTCAGGACGCTTCTCACCAAGCTCTTTGAGAATAGGAATATAATTTTAAAACAAATTAATTAATTCGTCTCTTTAGGTCTAATAGACCAAATTTTGGTCTCAGTGGACGTTAACCATCATCATCATCATCATCAATATTAAAAATATTTTTATTTTTTATTTTTACATTAGTATTTAAATGTTTTAATCACTTAACAATATCTTAATTAAGTATATTTAGATTTTAAATATAATTATATGTTTTTCTAATAATACAATTTTAAATAATAATATAAATTTTTATTTTATATTACTAAAGTTTAAATTTAATTATTCAATAATTTAATATTTAAATATATTTAAAAATTAAAAAGAAGTTAGTATTTTAAAATAACTCTATTTAAAATTAATGTTTTTATTTAAGATAAATGTATAAATGTTTTAGTATTTCAAAAAGACTCCACTATCATTTCAATTAATAAGAGATTTATTTGTTAAAGGAGTTGGAAGGAATGAATGATAATGTAAAAATTATATATTTATTATTTCAAGTATATCTACGGTAATTAGAGATGAACTTTTCATAAGTTTAACCAATATGAGTTTCATATGGAGTTGGCTATATCCAATAAAATATGAAACATAAGTATTATTGACTTCTAGATGTCGAACTTAACCATAATGGTTGACCAACATTATTAGAATTCTATTGGTTGGAGAAATCTAGCTCAAAATACTTTTAATAAAAAGCAATCATATTCATCCATGCACATTTTCTTATAAGGCCCATTTTAGACCCCAAATGTTCTCTAATTGTCAGATACATCAATGAAACAATGATTCTTATGTATAGTGTCACATCCACTAATTCTGACAAAGCATCATCCAACAACTTCAACTTTGTATCCATGAGTGGGGCCATGGATTTTTATTCCAACATGTCAAACATTTTCAGTATTTCTATTGCATACTTCCATTGGTTAAGGAAAAGTCTTTCTCGACTTTGCCTTACTTCAAGACCTAGAAAATAATGCATCAATACAAGGCCTTTCATCTGAAAATTTGTAGTGAGCTTCTTTTTACACTCTAATATTTTCTTCTCATTACCTGTCAGGATTAAATCATCTACATACAAAATTGATATGTTTAGTTCATCATCCATAACCTTAAAGTAAAGGTTATGATTAAACTTACTTTGATAAAGCCCAAGCTTGTCAGAAAACTATCCATTCTTCCATACCAAGTTCTTGGAGCTTGCTTGAATCCATCATAACCTTTTTTCATTTTTCATACATGTGTACATATGTGTTCGAATTCAAAATCTTATGGTTGTTCTATGTACACTTCTTTTCAATAACACCATTTAGCAAGGTTGTTTTCACATCCATCTAGTGTAACTTCCATTTCATCTTGGTTGCAAGTTCCGTGATGGTTATGATAGAAGTGTCCCTTTCTATACGAGAAAAAATATCTTCATAATCGATTCCTTCCATTTGAGAGAATCCATAGGCCACAAATATGGCTTTGTACTTTTCAATACTTCCATCGGTTGTATGTTTTATCTTGTATATTTATTTGGAAGATACCACACTTTTATCTTATGGTTTGTAAACTACTTCCCACACATCATTATTGATTATGGATTTCTATTCTTCCTATATGGCTTCTACCCATTCTCTCTTTTGAACTGCTACTTCAAAGAAAGTAGGTTCTTTGTCTACAAGATCACACATCAAATCCATGTAACTAGGAAATGGCTTTGCTTCTTGCTCTACCTTGTGGAGTCCTCTAGAGAACCATACCTTTATGCTTATTGAATAATCTCATGAAACCAAAGTGGATTTCTCTTTTGGGAGATATACATGTGGGGAGGTTCTTGTTTCTCCAACATATCATGTTCTTCTAGAATCACATAATCATGAGAAGGTGTAACTTCTTTCATCGGTTTTGTGGCCTTGGGAGCCACAACTTCTACATGTGTTTCTTCAATTTGGAAATTTCTCGATTTATTGAGAGTTGTATGTTCATCAAATGTTACATCCCTATTAATTTCCATATGATGGTAACCTGGTATATAGATTCTAAAGGACTAATATTCCAACAAATATTCCTTTCTTTCTAGAAGGATCCAACTTGGTTCTTTTCTTTTTTGGAATATGAAAAAATACTAGACAACCAAATATATTTAGGTGACTTACCTCTGTTTTATTTCCTCTGAATATTTGTTCAGGAGTTTTGAACCCATGTGCACTATGGGATATTTTGTTATGGACATATATTGTTGTCCTTGTTGCTTCAGCCCATAAGTGATGGTTTTTTTCTTCCTTTCAATAACACCATTCTGTTGTGGATTGTAGGGAGTGGTAAAATCCCTCTTAATCTCATAATATTTGTAGAATTTTATGAAGTATCCATATTCATTTGAAGTATACTCTCCTCCATTATTTTACCAGAGCGTCTTGATCTATCTTTCTGAAAGATTCTCTACCAAGGATTTGAATTCCTTAAACTTTACAAACACTTCATATTTTTATTTCAAAAAATAAACCCAAGTCTTATTAGATTAATCCTCAATGAAAGTTACATAATATGCATACCCACTTAAGGATGTTGAGGGAATTGGATTGCATACATTTGAGTGTATAAGTACAAATATTCCTTTTTACTTGGTGTCGCTCTTCGAAAATGGATTCTTTATGTTCTATCCTTTTGCACATCCTTTACATATTCCTTCATGATCAATCTTTAGATCTGGTAGACCTGTGAATACCTTTCTCAGTTGTGGTAAGGATTTTGTAGTTTATGTGAGAAATCATTCTATTCCATAGTTCACATGGACTTGTAGTATCATGAATCGAGGCCACTGTTGGTGAAAATATTAAACATATTATAACATATATCCAACGATTTAATTGTCAACCTCGAGAGAGCGTAGACTTGTGCGGTACAGACAAAATATATGCAGGGGCAGAGTGTCGTTAAACTTAATCTATAACTGAAATTGAATTAAACTTACAAAAGTAGGAAATGACATGAAATAAACCGATAAAAAGAAATCGACATTAAATTGTGAGCTCACATAAAATCAATACTGAAAATGCATAAGAAAGAAATAACTGAAATTCTATACTAACAACTCATAAGAAAGAAATTGCTGGAAATCTATATTAACATAAGAGAGTCAAAGGATGTGCATGAAGCATCATATCCATTACATAACAATCAAGAATATATTCTATGACCAACTCTGAACTATTCTCTACTCCCAAACCACTAGAGAGATCTCTAACCAAAATGAGGAGAGAGCCCTCCTATTTATACATGAATTCAAGATAACTGATCTTAATTACAGATCCACTACTCTCTCAACTTATCCCTCAAAATCCTCAACAAATATAAAACTCATCCCTTTAAATCCTCAACAAATCTACAAATCATCCCTCAAAATTGTCAACAAATATTGGATGAGATATTCTCTCCACATTTCCATGATTTCTCCTTGAAGTTAGCTCACATATAGAAGATGAAATTTCAATATGAGGCTAGGTGATCACTTTTGAGCTTGTTAAAGTCTTCAAATACACTTGTAAACATCACCAAACTCATCCAACTTTAAAGTATAATGAAAATATGTTGTTTTTCTCAATAATTAACCACAAATTCACTCAAAATACTCAAAAATAAATGATTTGGAAAATAGTAATTATAAACCCATATGTATTATGAAAGTGGTGAATATTAATGGTTTTATGGAAGGATAAGATAGGATTAAAGTGTCAAATGGTATAGGAAAGAGGAATAAAATGTGGTCTTTTTGTGGCTCAACATTCCCCCCAACTTTATTGTTTGCATGTCCTCATGCAACTATGCATTGATTCTCTTTTTTAAACTTTTTGGCTTTGTAGCTGAGGCTTTATATGATGATGGTATGTAACAGTAAATCATTCCATGATTTTGAAATGCATGAGTGGCAGCAATTTTTCTCATGGTTGGTTCTTGTGTGACAACCATAAGTGTAACAAATGTTGGTTTTTGTGTTTGCAACATTTACTCATTTTATTTTTATATTTTTTCTTCTTCTTGCTGCAATACATAAAATTTATGCATTAGAAATGATAAAACATCAATGTATATTAGATATCCTTTTTCTTCATATTATGAACCATGCCAATATATATAACGTAGTTTGGGGAAGACGTGTTGATTAAGGGTAAATGAGATGATGAATATGTAAAATGGTAATGAATAGGCCCCCCCCCCCCAACTTGAGATGTATTAGGTTTATGAAAAGGAGAACGGGAATGTAGTGAGGGAATTTTCCAAATTCATTCATTTTCTAGCATTTAAGGAATTACATGGTTAAATATTAGAAAACAACATACCTCCACTTACCCAAAAATTTGTTGAATTTATACAATACGAATGTGGCTACTACTGTTGAATAATAGAATGTGAAGTGAAGGAGCTAAACTACTGCTTGGTTGGATGAAGTAAAAGATGAAATTTGAAAGTAGAACTTTGGTACTCTCATATGGCTGAAGTATGGTGTTGTAAAACTATTGATGGAGTCATGCAAAGTATATAGTCTTCACCTTCTACAAAACTTGATGGTACAATTCTTACCATGCGAATAAATGTGTCGATGTCGAACATGGCAAGAAGTCATTGGATTACAAACCATTGATGAATGTCATTAACCAATGCGAGGCAATCTCACCATTGACGTCAATGAGTGCCAAGGTACCTAAGGACATCGTGCAAAGTGTGAATAAATGAGCTGATGTTGAGCCACTTGCAAGATATAACGATCAAGGAACATTGATGTATTCCCATGATTTTCAGCGAGAGAACTTGCCATTAAGGCATGCAAGCCTCAAGGTATTGGAAATGAACTCTAGTCTCTATCCTAGATAAGGTGCTCAGGTCAATGGGGCAAGACTTGTTGAAAGGTGGGCCTTAAGGAATCCCACATTAGTCAACATGAGTTGTACATAATGCATGTTAGGACTATAAATGAAAGATATCATTGTCAAACAATTTTTATGGTAGGTATAACAAAGAAATGTAGTCATGTAAAGGAAGCCGAATGGTTTTATTTAGAAGGAAACAAAGATAAAATGAAAATGAGGAAAAATGTGTGCGACTCGAGAAAGGTAGACATGTAGGAAGTTATGATGTATAAGGGAGAAAAAGTATACTCTAACATGGATGGCGGAATGGCATAGCATAATCGGTGTTTGAAAAGATTATTTGTGGCAACAGAATGTCATAAAATACATGGTGCGAATTCAACTTCTTCAAGCTTTTAATAGAGCATTTTTCTAAAAATTTTATGCGATTCAAGAAATCAATTCTGCATGCCATTCGTTCGTCTTTGAATCTACGAAAAGTTTAGCTTTTTCCTGCAACCAACTTGTGAGGGCATTGAAAATACATGAAAATATGTGCTTAATAAATCATGTTGAAGAGAATAAATAAAATGCTCTTATACTTGAAAGTAGCAACCCTTCTTGTCAAAACATGTTTTTGAGTGACTTGTGAAAACAAGTTAGCGCAACAACCATAAAATTTTGAAAAGTTTCCAAGTTCATTTACAATTTACAATTTTATGATTTTATTTGTTACCTAATACTTTTTATTTATTTATATGTTTTTAGTTTTTAATTTTATTTTATTTTTATGATGGTCATCGTAGAGGCATGCGCATTGGGAAACGTTTTATGAAATTTGATTAGTCCCCTTGAAAATATAATTGTGAAAAGCGTATGTCATGGGTGAACTTGTGTTGAAATTATTGCACAATGGCTAGTTGTGCAATGGGGATTGTCGACTACGTTTTTTATGAGAAGGATGGTAGCTTATCATCTAAATCCTCGAGATTTGCCAAGTAGTTGTTAATTGCAATGACATAAACTGTAATTATAGGCTGTAAAGGACTGTTTTGATGTATGTCAAAGCGAAACACACTTATTTCAATGTCTGTAATATGTTATGTAAAACGTTAAATAATTTGTACTTCCCATAACAAAAATGTTTCCATACTTAGGGAAGCTATACTGCCCCTCACCCTCAAAATGCTAGTTGTTATCACTCATATTTTTATGTCATGATCCTCGTGCCTATCAAAATAGTCAATTAATCATGATTTCCAAAATGTTTCTAATGCCGACTATTTAGTTTGATATGCCCATTTTTAATAAACTATGAGGAAGATTGTAACCAACTCAAAAACTCATGAAAATTGTATCCATGGAGTCTATTTTCTAACAGGTGGGATATTCCATCATTTGCAGAGCTTAGCATACCAAGAATACACTGTGATGGATAGCCTCCTAGAGTTGGTAGCTGAGGGCAACGTGAGATTGAAGAACAAAATTATCCTAGTGTATAAGTAAGTTAAGGATATGAGATGCAAGATCCAGATTAGTTAGCTCAAGACCCCATTAATTATCATCCAATGCTGAGGATCTACCAGGAACATAGAAACGTTGTGCCATTTAGTTTGAAAACACTCAAGAATGGGTGGTTCACAAGTCTCAAGATAAATAGTAGAAAGATGAGGGGGGGGTCAGATCCCTCTACATCACAAGTGGGAAGCCCAATAATTGGGTTCCCCGAGTTAGTCAAAGCACTACTTCAGATGAGCTATAGACCTGGGATACCTCACAATTGGTCATAGTTATGATATTTACAATGAAAGAAGTGGAGTAGTGGATCACTAGAGCTGAGCAGGGCCAAAAAAAATTGCAGGTGGCTAATAATCAGCTGGGTGGGATTTCGATATGAAAATGTATGGAATAAACTTTGAAACTTCAAACCAGAACACCATAATTGTTTGACTATACTAAGTTTACATCTAGTATCAGGCATGATTGCATGTCCCTACTGAACATGATTTATTGAAGATGGATACAAAATTTCACTAATTTAAAAAACTCGAAAGAATAATCCAAACTTCCACTGCATCTTACAAGTCGTGAACTACCAAACCTGTAGGTAGGGACTGCTTGAGATTTTCATCCTTCTCAGAGTCAAAGACTTAGAGTGTGTTAAGATACCTCTTACACCTAACCTTGAACTTCACTACATTTTTACTGCTCTTGATATTCACTAACTGTGCATCCTTGCAAGGGGAAGTCAAAAGAAAAATCCTTGATCTTGCGTATTTATTTAGGCATGGCTACTGGTAACGGTACTCTTCCGCCCTGGCACTGCTTTGACTCCTCTCTGCCTATGCCAAATGATAAAAGGAGTAGAATATAAATTATTGCCACTATAATTGCAGAGCTTGGAAAGAAGACACAAGAAATATTGTTGAAGTGCGGTTTGAAATTGGAAATAAGTGCCACATCTCCACACTGTTTTGGATTTTCGCTGAGATTGCAGACACATTTCACATGTTATTTGTGTTTTTCAAATTGAAGTAAATCATGTCCGGGATTACAGAGTTCAATTTAATGTCAACTGATGTCCAGTAACTAATTCGTCATTTGTGTAGAAGGAATCACATGCAAAACTGCTAGCACTTAAATATTGGAAAACATACATCTGCCTTTGCAATATGAGAGAGTTATCCAACCATGAGGAGGTCAACATGTTACTATCAGCTCAAAATTGCAACGCATCATGTGCATATAGATTTAAAAGATTGTAAAACTGTTACAAAATTCGCTACCAGAAAAAGGATATTCGCCAACACAACAACTCAAGCTCATTAATAAAGGAGACATGTCAACCTAATTTGTTGCAAATGAAATGGTTTCCTCTTAACTAGGTGATAAAACAACTGGATCTCCTTAAAGAGGGGTGCATATTCATTGCTTTGTTGCGGTCAATTAATATGAAACTGAAAGTGAAGAAGGGCTATCTAATAATACAACTAATAGTTATTTTCTAATCATTTACACAATCCATCCATGATCGTGGATGCTTCAATATTGTTGTAGTTTCTTCAATCTTCATCAGGCCGACATAATCTTCGTTCTAATGATATCAAGATTAGAACCAAGATAAATATATCCCAAATCTCCATACCTGTTAGTGATCTTCGCAGGAATCAAGGCCTGTATTCTTCATATTCTCTTATAGTTGTTCCTTTACACATCAAAGTTTTCATCTGATAGTTAATATTTGAAGGATTTACGAAGGCAGTCGAAGGATTGATGGCTTAGATGCGGAATTGGAATCCTCCCAATCATTCTTCCAAACATCATGATCTGCTATATATCATGCTATTTATCATTTCTATTGTCTTGGTCTCAGCAGTTAATTCTCCATCAACTACAATAACAGGGGCACGTAAAAGTGTAAGGCCTTCTATGCTGACATTATTCAACTTGAAGGGAAAACCAAATTCTGGAGCAAGACCATCTTGAGGAGTGCATTTGAAGACCTTGAAAGTTCTGAATCTGTTGGTTTAGGAAAGAAGTCTTTGGTGAACTATACGAAGGTAGGCACAATTGCAGCCTACTTGAAGACGTCTTGAGTGGATGCTATATACCTTCCCATTCCTATAAATTTTGTCTTTATTGGGTTTGAGGGAAGAGACAATCAAGAACTAAAGCTTGGACCCGGAGAGCTGGAAAGATGGTTTACTAAAATAGATCATGTTTTTAAGCACACACGAGTTCCACGACTAGGAGAAGCTCTGACACAATTTTACAAGCTTAAAGATGATGGGGTGCAGCACCACCATCTTCCTCTTATAGCTCTATATAGGTGCTGCGAACTACAGCCGAAAAAGGTTTTTGCAGAGTCAATTAAAATTCAGTCTAGCATAGGTATGGAAAAGAACTAATTTTAGGTTTGTAGGTTTCGGATGATTGGTTGTTTGCAAATTCCATATGAAGGGCTGAAACAATCTATTTATTTTGTATATATACTTTTTATTTATTTAACTTATCTATGTTATTTATTTTTTAAATTTTGTTTTCTTTTTATTATTATTTATATGTGTGTGTGTGTGTGTGTGTGTGTGTATTATGTCTATTTATTTAAATTACATAATTTTATTTTTTAGAGTTTCTTATTTTATATAGGCATATATTAATGTTTAATTTTTAGTATTTTTAATTTTAATGGTTAATATTTAAATTTTTAAATGTTCTAATGTTTATAGGTCTAGTTTTTTTTTTCTTAAAGAAACTTAAAACTAATATTTAAAATGAATAAACATTGCTTTCTTATACAATTCCTTATAAAAGGTTAAAAAGTACTTTTAGATTTAAAGCATAAGAACCTACATAATTCTTAATGCAATTTTTTTTAACTCTAGGATGACTTAGAAAAATATTAAATGAAAAATGAAAACGAAAAGAGACCATAAAATTTTTTAAATTAAAAGACTAAAATTATTTTTAATTCCTAACAAAATTAAAAAACATTAGTAATTAAGGCTATTTAGAAATAAAATTTTAACAAAAAACATTAAAGTAAATTAAAACAAATCTAATTTAAAACTGAAAAATAAAAACTAAACCCCTATTCTAATTGGAAATTAAAGATGATTTACATAAAATGAAATTTTCAATGTAACCATCTATCTAACAAAACTAAACAAAAATTCAAATCTAATTTTACAGAATGAAATCTAAGATGTATAAAAATATGCGAAACTAAGTGCTGAAAATGTATAAAAAAACAAAAACAAAACTGATTTAAACTAGTACTTACTTGGATCCATTGTTCGAAGCAACTTCCGTTTGTAGGATATTCTTGAGGATGTTGATCACTTGAGATTCCTTCTTTCTCCTTCTCGATTTTCTTCTCACATAATTGCTCCTCATATGGTGTGCATAATTCTTCTAACATTGATTCTTCTTTTACTTCAGGAGGAGTAGTAAATCTTTTAGCTACTATTAAGATCTCCTCTTCTTGAGAAGAGGATATCCCTACTTCTGCTAGGATCTAGGTGAGCTTCTCTAGGCTTATGCTTATCCTAAAATTATTTTACTTAAATCAAATTAAGTACTAGAAAGAAAAAAAAATGAGTACATGACAAGCACAAAAATAGTAGCACAAAACGAGTGCCAAAATAGAAATAAAAAAGGTCCACAAAAATATGTACAAAACAAAGAATGAACAGATACAAAGTTAGAAACAAGTTAGTATAAAATAAGGGCACCCAAAAATGAAAAAAAAAACCAAAAATTTTCACTACAAAACTATAAAATAAAACTTGCATAAAAACAAATTGCATTTACATAAAATGAAAGAACTTGCAAGAAAATAAACACTTTGAAAAAAACACAATCAATGCTTTAGGGCGACCCACTAAAGTGGATGCGTCTGGCTGTTACACCACAGAAATCCCAGAAATTCCATATTGAAGTCATCATTGCGTCTTATCGTTCCCCCTCCACCTTTCTATGTAAAAACAAACTATTTACCTATCTAAACTTTGATCCCTTTTATCACCTCCCCGACAACGGAACCAAAATGTTGATGCAAATATTAAAGATATTATAACATATATCCAATGATTTAATTGTCAACCCAGAGAAAGCGTAGACTTGTGAGGTACACACAAAATATATGCAGGGGCAGAGTGTCACTGAACTTAATCTATAACTGAAATTGAATTAAACTTACAAAAGTAGGAAATGACATGAAATAAAATGGTATAGAGCAATCGACATTAGTTTGTGAGCTCACATAAAATCAATGCTGAAAATGCATAAGAAAGAAATAACTGAAATTCTATACTAACAACTCATAAGAAAGAAATTGCTAGAAATCTATATTAAAATAAAAGAGTCAAAGGATGTGTATGAAGCATCATCTCCATTACATAACAATCAATAATATATTCTATGACTAACTCTGAACTATTCTCTACTCCCAAACCACTAGAGATATCTCTAACCAAAATGAGGAGAGAGCCTTCCTATTTAGACATGAATTAAAGATAACTGATCTTAATTATAGATCCACTATTCTCTCAACGTATCCCTCAAAATACTCAACAAATCTACAACACATCCCTCAAAATTCTCAACAAATATTGGATGAGATATTCTCTCCACATTTCAATGATCTTCTCCTTGAAGTTAGCTCACATCTAGAAGATGAAATTCGAATCTGAGGCTAGGTGGTCACTTTTGAGCTTGTTAAAGTCTTCAAATACACATGTAAACATCACCAAATTCATCCAACTTTAAATTATAATGAAAATATGTTATTTTTCTCAATAATTAACCACAAATTCACTCAAATACTCAAAAATAAATGATTTGAAAAATATTAATTATAAACCCATATTTATTATGAAAGTGGTGAATATTAATTGTTTTATGGAAGATAAGATAGGAATGAAGTGTCAGATTGTATAGGAAAAAGGAATAAAATGTGATCTTTTTGCGGCTCAACAACCACTTTTGAGTGGCCTTTTAGTTTATATAGGCCACCTTTTTGTGTCCCAATGACATATGCATCTTCTAGAGAGTTAACTCTAGGCCACATAAGTACTTCACCATCTATAAAGAAAACCATCTATCCTTTCTTATCTAAGGCCTGAGATAGAAAGTAATTTATTATTGAAGATTGGAACATATAATGCATTCTTCATCTTCATCGGGGTTACTAAGTCAAGTTTGTATGTGGCTTCAAATATTCCCTTGATGGTATATTGAGAGTAATATCCTAGTGAAACTTTATAAGGAGAGTCTTTTTCTTCAAAAATGGAGAGAGTCTTCTTCTGACCTATCACGTTCTTTGAAGCACCACTATCAATCATCCATGTTTCACTTCCAGGTGTCATAGAACCAGAGAGGGAAGAATAAAATAAATTCTTAAACTTATTATTTTTCTAAATTCTTGGGAGGTTTCTTCTTCTTCTTCTTCTGATAAATGACCATGATCTGTTTTGTTATTATTCCTCTTATATCCTTCTTTATTCGATGGACGATTTCTGGAAATGTGTCCTATCTTATCACAGTGGTAACATTGACAAGAGGAGAAATCCTTTTTCTTGTAATCTCCCTTTTCGTTCTTTTGAAACTTCTTGGGAGGACGAGTCTCTTTATGAGTTTCCTTCTGGAAATATTTTTTTCCATTTATTCTTCTAGTATGAGTAGCTAGAGCATGATCATTGTTGATCTTGATTTTTCCATTATTCTTGGATGTTAATTTCCTCTTTTGGAATCACTTTTGTCACCTTTTGATACACTTATTCTCATTCAGCTTATCAACTAACCCCAGGTACAAAAGTATTTGAATTTTATGCAGGTCTTGGTTAATTGTTGTTAATCCATGATTTGATTAGCAATTATGTGATACTTGTAAACATGCCTGATAGATAGAATTTTTTTGTAGACTATGATTTCAAAATGAGCCTCCATGTGGACACACATTCATTCCAAACATGCATAGTTTCATCTACCACATCATACATCCGTCCAATCAACCCATGCCCTGTTAGTTGGAATATTCTCAAGTGTTTAAAGCACAGAACAAGTTCATTTATCTGTTAGACACACGTCCTGCTAGTACGAGAGTATTTTCTGTAGAAGACTCAAGATCTTGCACTCTTGACTCGACACCATTCTCTATGCCCACGTCAATGAAGAACCATAAACCCACAGCGTGCGTGAGGATAACTGACGCGCAAAGGATTAGGAAGACGATTGTGCGTTGTCTCAAATTGCTACATGGTTGTTTTTTTAGAAATTAGGTTTTTCTACTTGTGGATTGGCCGACCACTGAAAGGTTCGACCTGCTCATCCATGTAAAACTATAAAAATTCGTCTCCAGACAATAGTCAACTTAGTTTGTCATCATTAGCAAGAAAATTCTGTAAACTCTATTCTGAATTTAATACAAGTTCTATCCTTAGTTGTGAATATATGTCTTTGTTTTCATGAGTGGTTGATTGATCTAACTATAATCCATGATTGCTGAGAAAGGCCCCTCAACAGCCAGAGGTCTCCATTGGTATCTTCGTTATTACTTTTTTGCAAATAACTAATTTGTATTTCCAGTTTCTGTAGGTAGTTTAATTTTCCTATAAATTGATGTTGTTTATTTCCTCATCTTCTGTAATGTATGTTTATTGTGGTTCATAAAATTTACACTGTGATGTTAACATAGTTTCCATTTCCAGAATTAAAAGTGACCAGTTGTGCATAGTCATTTCCAGTTTTCTTTTCAGCTTGTTTCCTAGTTTTATATTTGCAATCAGATAGAGTTTAATTAGTTTAATATCTTAGGCTTATTTTGTAGAAAGATTCAACTCTATCAATTTCTCTTTAGCTATAGATTAAATTCAATTATAATTTTGTTTGTCTCATTAAACAATAGGAAATAATATCTCGTTTCAATTATAGATTAGCACAAGTTATTCTTCTGTTGTTTCAATTGTTAAATAAGCTTAGTTATTGTCTTCTCTAAATTACAACCTCATATGCATAAATCAGCTGATGTTAGGATCGTTTAGGTTATCTATTTCGTAATTTACACTGGATTTTCTCCATCCAGTCTGTCATTCGGATTGTATGTCTATACTTCCATCCAGACCTTCATTCAGACTTTAATATTCCATGTTTTGTTTTATGCTTGTTTCACGTTCAGTTTTCTTGGTTTTTAAAATGTATTACTTTCTGTAATTGAACAGTAGTTATATATATAATTAGGACTTTATTTCAAACCACATAAAGTATCCATTAAGTTCCATAATTAATCTTATCTTTCATTCCTTGTATCTTCGTTTGTTTTTGAATTGTGTTTCTTTCATTTCTGATTTCTTCATTCATTATTGTTGTAGAATTTGTCAATTGCATCCCTAGTTTAGTTTACTTCATTCTTATTTAGATTTAATTTAGAATTGAATTTGCTAGTTCTATTTCCTAAAAGGAACATCAATTCTTTATAGTTTGATCATCATTTCTAGCATAAGATTTGTACTCCTTACTTCATAGTTACTGAAGATGTTCATAGAATAGGGTTGATCTACAAAATAAGATATCTTTATTTTTTCCACTTAATTTTAAATTATAATTATTTTCAAGTATATATCTTTATTAATTTTTCTACTTGCTTCTAAATTATATTTTATTCCCTTACATTTGTTTCATATGAGAGTAGTATACCTCCAACTTCAAAGTAATCATTAAAATAGTCTTGTTTCTTGATTAATAGATTAGTTGTTGATAACATTTGCTTATGGGTACAACATAAATCATGATGTTTACTATTACTTGTAATTGGACACTCCTTAGTTTACATATCTTTGTAGAATTTAAATTAGACTTAATTTCATTCAGTTTCTTTGTTTATTTTGGAAGTTATTTTGATACGCCTCCTTCTCCAGTTTCGGTCGCAATGAATGCATATCCTCAGAATCCTCAAGGATAATGGAACTAGATAATTTAGTTTAATTATTGTATATTTTTCAATCACATATATAGTTTAGTTATTGGATTTATTAGGTATATTAAGTAATTGTAATATTTCCTCAGATAATATAATCTCTTGTTTTCATATAGTTAGAGTTCTGAATTTGTTTATAACCTTTCTAATTCCCAGATTAAGAAGCTGAATAACTAATTAATAGGTTTCACTATAAAGAGTAGTTTACTTTCTTATAATAGTATTGTTTATATATATATCTATATATTGTTTATAGAGTAGAGTAGTATAGATTGAGACTTCTCTAATCTAGTGGTCTTGTCCCAGTCTAATTACCTTAGTACTTGAATTTCTAGAGTTTGACTCGATTTTTCATTTTGAAAGATCTTTTGATCTTCTCTTTGTTAAAATATTTCCACGACACCTTAGGTACCCTTCTACCTTAGCATATATTTTGTGTCAACTCTAAGTTTACAAACCTTGGTCGATAATTAAATATTTGGTGAATTAATTAAGACAATAAAAACAACCAACATTTTTGGCTCTGTTTCCAGGGAGTTGTTGTATAAGGTAGAATAAGTAGAATTCCCTTATGAAGTTTAGAAATACGCTGGTGGTGGGGGAGAGATAAGATGAGAGGTAAGAACCTGTGCATCTGTTATAACAGGCGCCCCCAAATCCAGCAATAATAATAGTAGTATTGTAGGTTTGATTTTAGTTTATCTTTTCATGAACAGACCTATAGATTCGAAAGGTAGATACATTAGAACTAATTCCCAAAATTTTGTTAAAATTCCTACTATCCTTTATCAGGGGTGTAACAACCCAACCACTATCTCAGTGGAAAGGTATCAAAGAACACACGTAGGAAGTATTTCTACTTGGAAACCTAAAGAATTTATAGGAAAAACCATAGAATGTAAAGAAACCCTGGCAGGAATTTCTAAGGATCCCATTCCTGAAGAAGTACTAGAGCCTATCCTTTGGAAGCCCTCAACCCTCCACTAGAGCAAAAACCTAATGATACAGCTTTCTCACTAGTAAGGGATCCAAACTTCATCAATTTCATTGATCCTTCTAAGGTACAAGATCTCTTTAGTAGCTCAACTAATACTGTTATCTCACAAGTTAAGACATCCACAGTAGAACCTACTATTTTTGTACAACCTAACAAAGACATGACTGACAACTTCTCATATAAGAGAAATATCTCCCCTGAAAAAGAGCATTGGGATGCCCCATTATCATCTTGGAAGGACCCTCCTAGGTACACTCTCTTTAAGAATTGAATCTACATGGAGATACGCGGAGAAAATGAAGATCATGACGAGGTTAGAAATGACGAAGAAGAAGGAGAGAATTGAACTGAGGATACCTTCGGGTTTCCTATCTTAGATACTCAACATAATGTAAATATGAAGAACATCCCTCCTTCCTCCTTACCTACTTTCTATGGGAAAAGTAATGAAGACCCAGATAGATTTTTGTTCAAGTTTGACATTCTTTGTAGAATCTATAACTATCTACAAAATGCTTACAAACTAAAACTATTCCCTAGTACACTAAAAGATTCTTCTTCAACATCGTTCATGGGATTAGGAGAATATAATATTAGGACTTGGGAAGATATGAAAACCACATTCTTGCAAAAATATCAAGACTATAAACCTAGAGACTCTCGAAACGATAATTTTAAGATATAGCAACTCAAAGACGAGAGATTAAAAGATTATCTTGAGAGGTTTATTTATACACTACACAAGTATAAATATAATGTAATTCAAGAAGATGCAATATAAACACTCTTCCTTAAAGGAATCTTGGAAGACATGGTAGAAAACTTTAATCTCATGGCATCTGGCGATATCTCCCACAAACCCTTTGAACAAATTGGGGAGATGTGTAGAAATTACTCGAGATGTAGGGTAAAAGTTGGGAAAAATATTTAGAAACCTTACAATAGAAATATGAAAGGAAATACTTCCAGTTCTAGAGGAGTCAGAAGGATAGAGTTAGGAAACCTATTGGAAAACTTCAAAACTGATATCTTAGGAGCAATGGGTTCCCCTCTAGATGCTTTACAATCCAAGAAGAGGAAAGAGGAAGAACATGCAACAATGAGTATTTTTTTTCCAATATGTAGGACTAAGCAGCCCCAAAGGGAATGCCCCTTGAACAACATCTATGTATGTCACATCTATATGGATGATCATACGACAGAAAATTGCTCATCATTCTGTGGGTTACAATCCATGTATACAAGTGGGGAAGTTGGTGAAACATCTAGGAGTCCCCCTTGGAAACCTAGATACCAACCAAAATTTCAGAATTTGACACCACAAACCCCACCCTATTATCATCCCTACCAACAACGTCAATAATGGAACACTTCAAGTTGGCAGAGTTGGCCACCCAAGTATTCTCCTCCTCCTCATTTTACTTGACATCAGTATTCACCATAGGGGTGCAGGGGACATTCATACCCCCATTCACCACCTTTATCTACACCTAATAATCCTTATCCTCGGCACTCATCCAATACCCAACAATTTTTTCATGGATTTGTGCCCTCGGTTCCCCTTATTGCACAACAACCTCATCATTTCCATAATACAAATCCTCCACGACCTACATTATTACCCACACAACCAATTACTAACCCAAACAATAATTCAACTCAAGCTCTCAATAGAATTGATTTGCAAGCTCTTCCATCCTATGTTATTTCGGCTGTATCCATACACGAGATACAATTACGATATGGAAGAGTAGTGAATGACAAAACCAAGTCATCAGTTGTCATTCGTGAGAAGAATGAAGAAGAAGAAGACTCCAATGAGGTCATGAATGATGCTATTTTGTAGGATGTGGATATTCCAAAGGTTCCAGCACATACCCATCCTCAACAAGAACCAACTCAGGGAAAAAAAACCCTCCATTTCGGGAACTACTAGAAATAGAAAAACCTGTAATTCGTCCCGAGTATGACATTTTAAATGAACTAAAAAGTATATATGTCAAAATTCGTCTATTACAAGATATTAAGGATATACCAATTTACAGCAAGGTAATAAAGGAACTATGCATTAAAATCCCAGGTAAGAAATCGAAATACCCCCTCACGATTCATGTTATAGGAGAGATGTCTGAATGTATGATAGACCAGTCTCGGGTTGCAAAATATATAAATACGGGGAGCCTAGTAGTAACTGTTATTGTAAATAATGTTTCCATAGAAAATACACTTATCAATTTAGTATCTTCTATTAATATGATGACCATCGTAGTCTCAGAAGTTTTATAGTTGGGACAATTTCTTTGACCGACCCCTTCAATCCTAGAACTAGTAGACCGTACCACAGTAAAACCCGTTGGAGTGCTAGATGATATTATTGTATCAGTGGCTTCATGGGAATACCCCATTGTCTTTATGGTCATAGAATCAAAGGATCCTTCTAAAGGACATCCTATTATCCTAATAATACCATGGTTAGCCACTTCTAACACCTTTATAGGATGTAGGGACGGGGACATGACCATTTCGAATGGGTTTTCCACATAGAGACTTGTTTCATACCCCCCCAGCACAACCAGTAACTAAAAACTTGTGGTGGTTAGAATTTTCTTTTGGGGATGAGAAATTCGACGACCTTTCCCTTCCTAGTGATTACTCCTGGGAAATTTAGGAGCAGACTACTGAGAATGTGTTAAACCATTTTGTTTCCTCAACAACTTGTATATATTTTCCTCAGCCTTTTGCTCAATTTGATCAAATTTTTGGAGATGAGTTTCAAGAAAATATGGCCCTATCAATACTTGTGGAGACACCATGTGTATTTTCAATTTAAGAGCATACAATATCCTATACCATACCTTGTCAAGTTGGTCCTGAAATGTTTTTACATATAAACACAGGGTTAAGTGAAAACCAACAAGAGTAGTTTCTCAAGGTCCTTAAAAAACAAGCGGGATAATTTGCATGGGAATACATTGATATGAAGGGTATACACCCTGACACTTGTATTCGCCATATTTACATGGATGCAAACATACCACCTATAAGGCAGCCTCAGAGGAGGATGAATCCTTCTTTGAAGGACATACTTAAATAAGAGTTACAAAAACTTCTCAATGTTGATTTCATCTACCCAATCTTAGACAGTAAATGGATGTCTCCTCTAGTCGTAGTCCCAAATAAAGTCACATGGAAATGGCGTATTTGTGTTTATTTTTGAGAGCTAAATAAGGATACTCTTAAAGACTACTTTCCTTTCCCCTTTATCGATCAAGTGCTAGATACCATGTATGGTAAACAATACTTTTCCTTTCTCGACGGGTCTAGTGGATACAATCAGATTTTGATAGCACCTGAGGATCGGGATAAGACTACTTTTATGTGCCCTTGGGGGACATATGCCTACATATTTTTTCCATTTGGACTATGTAAGGCACCTATCAATTTTCAGTGTACAGTCTTAGGAATTTTTGTGAATCTTATACATGACTATGTAGAGGTGTACATGGATGATTTTACAGCTTATGGTAATACCTTCCAAGAGGATCTTGATAATATTGAGAAGGTCCTAATCTAATGTCAAGATACAAACCTAACCCTTAGCTATGAAAATTGTAAAATGTTATTAACAAAAGGTATAGTCTTAGTGCATCATGTCTCTTCACAAGGGATCAAGGTAGACCCTGCCAAAATAGAAGTACTTATTGGTATTCCCTCTCCAAAAAATCGAAAGGAGGTAAAGATATTTCTTGGCCATGCAGGCTACTATCAGCGTTTTAGTGAAAATTTTACTAAAATAGCTGCACCAATGTTTACACTACTTGCGAAATATGTAGAATTCCAATGGATTGAATCCCGTCAAAGTGCTTTTGAGGCCTTAAAGGTAATTTATCAGTGGCACCAATACTTATGGGCCCTGATTGGTCCCTTCCTTTCCATATATCCATTGATGCTTCTGACTTGGCCATAGGAGGATTCCTAGGCCAAAAAGAATACCAAGCATCTTATGCCATCTACTTTATTAGCAAGAATTTGACTCCTACCAAACTAACTTCCACTATTACTGAAAAAGAGTTTTTGGTAGTACTCTAAGTCTATTCTATTAATAAATTTCTCCATTACATTATATGATATGAAGTCTTTGTGCATACAGAACACTCTACCATTAGATTTTTAATGAACAAACCAATTACCAATGGAAGGGTAACCCGGTGGCTTCTTCTATTACAAGAGTTTAACATCACTGTCATTGATCAACTTGGTAGAGAGAATTTGGTAGCAAATTTTGTCTCTCTTATTCAACATGATGACAGTGCTAAACCCATTGATGATACTTTCCCTTACGAACATATATTTGTTGTGTCTGTTCAAACTCCTTGGTTTGCAGACATTGCTAATTATTTAGCAACTGTGAAGTTACCAAACCACTTGTCCCCACATGAGAAACGTTGCATTATAGTCCAAAGTTATAACTAATCTTGGGTTGACAATGACCTCTTTCATACTAGTCTAGATCTTATTATCAAACGATGCATACGAGAGGATGAGATGACATAAATCCTCCATGCATGCCATGATGGTCCATGTGGAGGACACTTTTCGGATAAGTGGACAGCATACAAAGTGTTGCACTCTAGATATTACTAGCCAAGCATTTTTAAGGATGATTGCAAGTATGTTAAAGGATGTGATAGTTTCCAGAGAATGGGTAGACCTACGTCATCTGATGAGATTCCCTTACAACCTCAGACTGTGATTAAACCTTTTGAGAAATTGGCTCTTGATTTTGTAGGTCCAATCTCTCCCATGTCCCACAAAAATAAATACATATTGGTTTGCATGGATTCTGTCACCAAATGGGTAGAAGCTAAATCTTTGTTTCGAGACACAGAGAAATATGTGATAGAATTGATATATGAAGAGATATTTACACGGTTTGGTGTGCCTAGGGAAATTGTCACTGACTAAGGTTCTGAATTCACCTCCAAATTGATGAAACAACTTAGCACAAAGTATGACCTCTGACATTACAAGTCCTCTCCTTACCAACCACAGGCTGATGGCCAGGTAGAATCAACCAACAAGGTATTGGAAGCTATCTTAACCAAGACCATTCATCTACATCATAAGGACTGGGCAGATAGACTCCCAAAGGCCTTGTGGGCCTATAGAATAACATGGAGAAACACTACTGGACATACACCCTATGAGCTAGTTAATGGGAAACAAGTCCTTTTACCTATTGAATTCCAAGTTAAGACTTTTCGTATGGCTATGCAGTTGGGCATGGATTTGGAAGAAGCACAAAAAAAATGAGTTTGACAGATTAATGAGTTGGATGAGATTATACAAGACACACTTCAAATAACAATGCTAATATAGAACCAACGAAAAAAATGGCATGATAAATTTATTAAGAAAAAGTAGTTTAATACTAGGGATTGGGAATTATTATTCAACTTAAGGTATAAAAATTTAAAAGGAAAATTAACTACACATTGGATGGGTCCCTATGAGGTAGTTACAGCCTTTGATAATGGGTTAGTATAAATTAAGACAATTGATGGTTCAAAAATTTCCTTTGTCGTAAATGGAAACCGACTTAGACTTTATCACCAACCAATATCTAAAAAATATTTCATGCAAAATGCATTACAATAGAAGGAGATGGAGCTGGTTGAAGAAGAAGTCATTCCTCCTCCTCCTGATCCTTAAATTATTTTGGGTTTTCATTATTTTTATATATGTATTTTTTTTTTGTTTCTTCGAATAAATAAAGAGTCATTTCTAACAAGTTAATTGCATTTATACAGGGGATTCATTCCTATGATCACCCTATGGAATTTTGTCCATTAAAATAGGAAGACTCTTTTCCTTTCCCTAATTTTGATAAATTTTATATATGCTTTTGTTGTGAATAAATTTGAATCATTAAAAAGTGGTTTTGCAGTTTGATTACAAGAACCTTATCTCTATAAGTATATCATGAAATATTATCTGAAAAGGGAAGTGCTATAAAAGACTCATAATGTATCTTAACTCGTTCTCTTTTTTATTATTGTCGAAACTGAAATTTATAGTGAAAATTTAATGTGTTCTTTATATCATTCCCAACAACTTTATTCTATGATTATTCATGCTTTTAAATATGGTATTTTGATTCAAACATGCATATTTCTGATTTACCATTAAAATAGTTTCTTAAGACCTACTCTAATCATCATTTTCTTCAAAATTCTATCTTACACCTATGGACTACTAGTTCATCCTACACTCATTATCAAAACTTTTCTTTAAAGAATTTTTTAGGTAACTCAAGAGTAAGTGATATTCTTTCTTATGAGGAACATTATTGATCTTTTATGACGAAGATAGACTGAGAGTTCAAGGAATAGCTTTAAGTTATTATCTTTTGACATGATCTATAATTTAGGCCATTATAAAAAAAATTACTTATAAGGTTCACTCTAAAAATTTGAATCATGTGTTTAGCAGGTTTAAGACGCTCTAGTACTAGTCATCTTCCAAATACTAAAATCATTATAATAAGTGAACCCATCGGGGTACTGAACAGGCTCGCTGGCAGCAGGTCAATGCTAAGTAACATCCTAAACAAGGAAGCTCGGTAAATGCAAGTAAACGCATCAGGGTACTGAACAACCTCGTTGGCAGTGGGGCTATGCTTGCATGGTACCAAGATAAACCCATCGAGGTACTAAACAGGCCTGCTAGAATCATGGCAATATTAGGTAAAATATATTTGGTTAATGCATCACTATGCACATGTTTCATAAAAAAAAAAGAGAGAAGAAAAGAGAAAAAACACGTGTTTAGGACAATTATTTATAATGTCATTAGAGAATGGTTGTAAGGTGGACTTGGACCTGGTCATCTACTTCAACTAATACCTATGATATGATTATCCTGAAAATGGGACCTGTAACTATATAAATCTCACAAAGTCCAGGGTGAAATTAAAATATTCTCTGGATGACAAGAGATCCTTAAAATGAGGCTTGGATGACTAGTTTTTCCTATGGAATTTTTCGCATCAATTACACTATCATTATTCGTATGGTCTTCCTAATAACTATTATTTTTTATGAAAGTACATAACTGAATCATCTCCACTTACTAGTTAGTATTTCTTTTTCTTACAAAATTAATAACAACATTTTAGAACTATTTGTTAAACTATTTGGAAATCAATCAGTTTTTGTTTGATGGCTTGAGGAAATGCCATATTTTTGGTTTGGGAGGAGATTAGAATGTCTTTATTTTCTGATTATTTATAAAAAGGTTCTTTTATCTCTAACAAATTATAGGTGTTTTCAGGATACTACACGTAGCAGAATATTGTTCCAATCTTTGATGAAGAAAGAAGAGAGCAACTGAAGGTTCAATTAAGATTATTTACATAATCCTTTTGTGTGCTTGCAGCCCAGAAAAATTTACTGCATAATTAGCAACAGTCAGATCCAACAAAGAACATTTTGTATAGAGGTTCCATATGAAGGACCATAGGAAGGGTCGAATGTCGGTCTAAATGGAATGCCAAATCAGACTGTAACATTATAGTAGCATGATTAAATATGTCGAGGTGTTAATTTTTTTTAATTATGGGAAAATAATTTAATTAACTGAACCATACCTATAATTATTAGGTCTCATTCAAATTCTTATAAAAGAATTATGATTCATTAGGACTCACCTCGACCTCATCCAACATATCATTTAACTCTATATTGATATGATTTTAGGATCTTTTCGATTATCATTACCCTTACCCTCTTATCAAATCAGACACGGAATTCGCCAAGTGTTCTATCATTCCATTAATTAAGGTCATTATGATTTTAAATGCATTCTATAAATTCCTTAATGAATAATTCACTCAACCTGTCCAAATTTTACTTTGGACATGGCTGAATATATCAGAACCATCCAAATTCACCAATGAACACGTCTTTATGATGGAACATGATTCAATATCTTTGCATGGTAGCGTGATCGCACGAACATGCTAAATATTTGCTCATGATCATTCAACCATCTGAATGGATCACATTTTAAACTAACGCCTACATGAATTTCATTTGATTCTACTAGCCCTCATATTTCCTAAGTCTCTCAAGCCGAGTCTCTTGCAATCTCTTACACCACCCTATATCCATTTTCATTCCTCGACCTCTACTTAACAATCCCAATCTAATATGAGCCTAGCAGTTACCATGATTTTCTTCATCTCTCGGAGTTTAAAAGATGTTGTGAAGTGTTTCTTCATGCAGATTGGGGTTCGTTCCTCTATCTTCTTTATGGCCACGATGACAAGATCTCATTATTGTTAACCAAAGGATTCAATGGAAAAACGACTAAGGTTAGCCCTCTCATCTTTCCTGTGACTGAGGAGTCTATTGTGTTGGCCACAAAAATACCCATGGAAGGTTCCCGTTAGCACAAGCACCTCTTTCTCCCATGGACGACTCATGACTTTACTCTTAGGGCCGAATACCAACACGTTGCAGGCACAAAATGGTTCCACAGGGAGTGGATTAAGCTCGAACATCTTGAGCCCTTGACTGTCATCATCCAGTTGATCACCTGTGAGGGTAAGTACACAATTTTTAAAGCTTGTCACCTTAGATTATTGGCACATTTTGTTAATAATCAGGAACTAAATTTCTCGTTTTATTTTCTGAAGAGCCTAGAGAAAATGTCGAGCTAGGTTAGGAAAAATACCATTAATCCCTCTCATATGCTATATCACCATTGTCTTATTAAAATTTTAATCAGTCATCAGTGGAAGGTAAAGGGGAAAACTTGGGATAGCTTTTTGTTTGAAGTACTGAAGCCCCATTTGGTCAAGAAACCCGTTACCAAAACCCCTGACTCTCGAAAGCGTCCTCGGCATACCCATAACCATGAACTGAGTCAGACCCCTTCCACAGAAAATAAAATCCCTGAAATGGTGCATATTGACGAAGATACGCCAGAAGTGAGTCCATCTTTCCATTCACCTACCTCTTTCAACCTTGTGGCCACTAAATTTCTACCGTTTCCACAAGTTTGAACCAGGAACAAGAAGGTGAAGTCTGTTCAAATCACCATTCAGCCTACCCTTTAGTCCAATCATCCAGATAGTATGGTCGAAGTGGGTGAACCCATTTTTAACTCACCCCTATTTACATTGGCCAGTGTCTTTGCCGAATCACTCAAGGATTTTTCTCTTGAGACCTCCTCTCCATCTTCTCAAGGAATGGGTCCTAAAGAACAAATCCCCTATATCGACCTTGAGACACCATCCATAGAATTGATTCCACCTCAAGATTCCAAATGCCTCATAGATCCATTTACTATGAATCAACAAACAATAGATCAACTGACTCAAGAGTTAGCATAGTCGGCAAGCCAAAATAAGAGATTTGCCAAGATAATTGTTGATCTTCATCAAGAGAACAAGGTGATACGTCTACAATTCAATACCATTGAGGACATTAACAAGGCCATAACCTATTCACGTAACTCTCATCAGGAGAGGAAAAAAGTTCTAAAGGAAGAGGCAAAGAAGTTGAAATTCAAATATCTCCTTTCCTCTGCTAAGTCTAAGGCAAATGCTAACACAGCTTAGCCTTTTTCCTAACTTCCTTTTTGTTTTGCATAGTGGGACCTGGCATCTCTCCAGTTTAGGGGATTGTTGATCCCAATTTTTTCATTGTTCTTGGATGTTAATTTTCTCTTTTAGCATCCCTTTTGTTACCTTTTGGTATACTTATTGTCATTCAGCTTATCAATTAACCCCAAGTACGAAAGTATTTGAATTTTATGCAAGTCTTGATTGATTTTTTGTTATTCCATGATTTTATTAGAAATTATGTCACATTTGTAAATGTGCCTCATACATAGAATTGTTTTGCAGAATATGGTTTCCAAACAAGCCTCCATGTGGACACATATTCACTCCAAAAATGCATAGTTGCATCCATCTGATCATACATCCCTTTGATCAACCTGTGCCCTGTTTGTTGGAATATTATCAAGCGTTTAAAGCATAGAATAGTTTTGTTGATCTGTTAGCCATGTGTCCTACTAGTACAAGAGTATTCTCTCTAGACGACTGAGGATCCTATCCTCTCAACTTGACAACATGCTCTATTCCCACGTCAACGAATATCCATACACCCCCATCTCATACGAGGATAACCGATGTGCAAAGGATTAGGAATACAGTTGTGCGCTTTCACAAATTGTTACACTGTTGTTTGTTTTGCAGTTAAAGTTGTCTATCTGTGGAGTGGTTGACCACTGAAAGGGTCAACTTTCTCATCCATGTAAAACTATATAAATTCATCTCCAGATGAGAGTCAAGTTAGTTCGTCGTCATTGGGAAGGAAATTCTGTAAACTTTGTTCTTAATTTAATACAAGTTCTATCTTCATCTGTGAATATAGGTATTTTTTCTCATGAGTGGTGGATTGATCTAAGAACAAATATTGATTACTGATAAGGGCCCCTCAACAACTAGAGGTCTCCATTTGTATTTTCGTTATTCCTTTTTTGCAGATAAGTAATTTGTATTTCTATTTTCTATAGGCACATCTACAGATGAAGTAAACTATTTAATTCAATCTATTTGTATTCGTTTAGGTTATCTATTTCATAATTTACACTATTTTTTCTCCATTTGGATTGTCATTCGGACTATCTGTCTATACTGACATCCAAACCTTCATTCAAACTTTAATATTCCCTACTTTGTTTTATGCTTGTTTCAAGTTTAGTTTTCACTGTTTTTAAAATGTATTACTTTCTGTAATTGAATAGTAGTTATATATATATATAATTAGGACATTATTTAAAACCAAATAAAGTATCCATTAAGTTCCATAATTACTCTTATATTTTTTACCTTTTATCTTAGTTTTTTTTTAATTGTGTTTCTTCTGTCTCTGATTTCTTCATTCATTACTACTGTAGAATTTGCCGACTGCATCCCTAGTTTAGTTTACTTCATTCTTATTTAGATTGAATTTAGAATTAAATTTGCCTATTCTATTGTGTAAAAGGCATATCAGTTCTTTATAGTTTGATCATCATTTCTAGCATAAGATTTGTCCTCCTTACTTCATAGTTACTGAAGATGTTCATAGAATAGGGTTGATCTAGAAAATAATATATCTTTATTTTTTCCATTTGCTTTAAAATTATAATTATTTTCAAGTAAATATATTTATTGAGTTTTATACTTGCTTCTAAATTATATTGTATTCCCTTACATTTGATTCATACAAGAGTAGTATATCTCCAACTTCAAAGTAATAATTCAAATAGTCTTGTTTCTTGATTAATAGATTAGTTATTGATAACATTTGCTTATGGGTAGAACATAAATCACAATGTTTACTATTACTTGTAATTAGACACTCCTTAGTTTACATCTCTTTGTAGAAGCTAAATTAGACTTAATTCCATTCAGTTTCTTTTGAAAACCATTTTGATACACCTCCTTCTCCAGTTCAGGTCACAATGAATGCATATCCTCGGAATCCTCAAGGAGAATGGAACTAGATAATTTAGTTTAATTATTGTAGATTTGTCAATCCCTTGTATAGTTTAGTTATTAGATTTATTAGGTATATTAAGTAGTTGCAATATTGCCTCAGATAATATAATATCTTGTTTTCATATAGTTAGAGTTTTGAATTTGTTTATAGCCTTTCTAATTCCTAGATTAAGAAGTTGAATAATTAATTAACAGGTTTCACTACAAAGAGTAGTTTACTTTCTTAGAATAGTATCGTTTGTATATATATATAGTTATTTTTTATATAGTCGAGTAGTATAGATTGATGCTTCTCTAATCTAGTGCTCTTGTCCCAGTCTAATTACTTTAGTAGTTGAATTTCTAGAGTTTGACTCGGTTTTTCATTTTGAAATATCTTTCGATATTCTCTTTGTTAAAATATTTCCATGGCACCTTAGGTATCCTTCTACCTTAGCATATATTTTATATCAACTCTAAGTTTACAAACCTCGGTCGATAATTAAATATTTGGTAAATTAATTAAGACAATAAAAACACCCAACCATGTTTCACTTCCAGGTGTCACAGACCTAGAGAGGGAAGAATAAAATATATTATTCAACTTATTATTTTTCTAAATTTCTGGGAGGTTTGTTCTTCTTATGATAAATGAGCATGATGTATTTTGTTATTCTTCCTCTTATATCCTTATTTATTCAATCAAAAATTGATGGAAATGTGTCCTATCTTATCACAATGGTAACATTGATAAGCAGAGAAATCCATTTGCTTGTAATCTCCCTTTTCGTTCTTTTGAAACTTCTTAGGAGGATGAGTCTCCTTATGAGTTTCCTTATTGAAGTAACTTTTTCCTTGTATTCTTCTAGTATGAGTAGCTAGAGCATGATCATCATCTCTAAGTAGTGCTTCTCGATTTTCTACTCTAGCTTCCTCTTGAACACATTCTTCCCATAGGACATCAAATTTTAGGATTTCCTTCCTTGCACAGATTTCCTAGATGAAGGATTCCCATGGTCTAGTAAGACGATTAAGAGAGGTCATTACTAGTTCAAATTCATCAATCGTGTCTTCAATTTATTCTATTTGTTCTTTTAATTGAGAAACCCTTCTGAAGTATTCTTGGATAGATTAAACCTTTCTCATCTTTGTACTTTTCAGTTGGTCTCTAAAAATCATATTTCTATAGATATTTATTTCTCCATACATTCTTGATAGGGCATCAAACATCTCCTTAGGTGTATCCTTGGAGGATACTTGAGGAATCAAGAGATCCTTGATAGAATCTGTTATGATCCTCTTGGCTCTAATAATGTATTTCTTGTACTTTTCCTTTGTTTTATCTTCTCTGGGATCTAACAAAACTTCCTTGATAAAATTTGCATGATAATTCTCTTATAGGATGATTTCTATTATGTATTTCCAAGCATGAAAGTTTGATATTCCTTCCAACTTGTCATCAAGCTTAGTGCTTAGAGACATCTCGTCTCGAAGAACAAAAAATGACAAAAAATTGAATTTTTTCATAAATGAAAATCGTACTCACAAAAATATGCATTTGAATGAGGTGAGTATGTTGGTACAGTTAGTTTCCGAAGACTCCCAAATTCTAACTCTTGAAACTGGACTTGCAAGATTCTGGACTACACTTTCTGGTTTTGGTTTTTGTTCCAAGCCAAACTAGGGTTGGAATTTAAGGAGGATATTCGCACTGAATATGTGCTAGGAGGGGCACACTTCCCTATGTCACTTACACTCAGAAATTACACTTTATTAGAAAACCCTAATTTTCTTGTCTGGGGAAGGGGAAGGAGAGAGAGATTTACCTCATGAAAACTGCTCTTTTCAAGCTAGCTCTTTGTTCAAGCCTTGAGTGTATATGTGGCTGAAAAGGGTACAAGGATCACAATAGAGGATGAAAACCCAGCCAAAGGCTTCACATAATCCTACGGAAGTACTACCCTATCCTCGAGTTGTTTGGTGTAGTCAACACCCACAGATACTAAGGCCTCTGCTGAAACTTATGGATTTGATCCTTGAGGGATCTGTTTCCTAGTAAAGGAAAACTAGATGAATAAGAAAGTAAAAGGGAAATCTAATCTAATTGTGAAATAAAGATAAAATAAATCTAAATTACTCTAATAAAGGTGATTGGTCGGTTTAGAAGTTGGCTTAAGATGTAAGATAGATAAGCCTCTAATCAGATCGACATACATGCAAACCAGATCATTTACTCATCAATTCAACTTACTATCACCCAATGAAAATTGACAAAAAGTAATTAAAATATTAGCACATTTGATGTTAACCTATAGATAACATGTTAATCGAAAATTCAACATATATTTCAAACATACTATAAGATCATTTGTAGATAGATAAAGATTTCAATAGAATAAACTCTCCTAAAACTTTGTCAATGCATAAATCATTAGCAGAGATAAATCAAAGATATAAACATATGCACTTATTGATTGCAAAAGATAGACAGTAACAATGATTCATCTAAAACAGGAAAACTCATTATTTTTCAAAGAAACTTAATAAAATAAAAGAATAGAGATATAAAAGAATATCATCACTGTATTAAATAAAGCTTGTAAAAAATTACAAAACCTCAAAAGATAGAGTATCTCCAATCTCTAGTCCATATTTTTACCTTCCAAAAGTCCCTAATACATGTGAAACCCACCATTTAAATAATTATTACAAAGAGAAGATTCCCATCAAATTGGGATTAGAGAATATAAATAAAACTAATATCCCAGGAAATCCCACCATCTGTTCCAAATCCATAACAATTCTTCAATGTTGGGATAGCTAGCTGATTGGAACCCAAGTTGGACATCACATTTATAGTTTTATATTTCATTTTTGTACAACTTGTCTCAGATGCAGAGATAAATGTGGATATTTCCCTCAAGAGAAAGAGGTTTTCAAATTAGCTGATCCACATCTTCAATACTAACATGATCGAGTCCTTGAATCTTCTCCTTGGCTTCATCCCATTGTCATTCAACTTGCTCAATCATCGGTTTCAGTGGACAAGCATCCTCAATGATATTTACTCTGGGAAAAACCAAGGTTTCCATTATGCTATCAACAACATACCACCTTCTTCCACATACACCCTGTGCTTTTTTTATAGTATCCTCAATCATCTCATTTAGATTGAGCCAAGCCTGTAGTGCAGTCCTAATATTTTTTAATTGATAACTGCTAAGGATGATGATGTTTTATGGTTTATATTTCATATATATTTTCCAATCCATAATGTTGTCATAATCCTTAGAATCTTGCTCTCTCTTTTCTACTTTATATTCAAGGACAATGGGCATCTTACCAAAATTAGTATGAGTTTCAAAAATATCATCTAGAGTTTGGAAAATCTCACTTATTAGTTCATAATGTTCCTAATTAGTCTTGATGGTTAATTTCTTAAAATCCTATTATGTAAACCTAGAAAATGCAGAAGAAGCTGCATTTGCAGTTGCATCTTCACATTGCTTCTCAAGTAGAGATGTCATCTGTGAGACTGTAGCACTTGCGGTCTTCTCATTTTGTAAATCAGTCTGAAGGGAAGTATTCTTTACCGGTAATTGATTGTACTTGTATTGATATGCCTTCATAATATCGGCAACATGAGCCTCATGTTCCCTTCTAGTATTTTCAAGATCTTCCTTCAGCTTTCTTATCTCTTCTTTTCTCCTGTCAAATTCTTTGTATAGGGTGTTAACAACATGGAGTTTGGCACTTGTGAATGCACCAAAAGTAGCAGCTGTATCTGTAACATCTACCTGTGGATCACTGTACTGGTGAGTCCAAACTATTTGATCAGTAATATATACATCAATACCACTTTGGTCCCTACTCCTATTTTTTCCCTTTTTAACTACTTCTTTATTATAATTATTATAATAATAATCTTCAAGGGAGAGGAGAATGTCTTCATCAAACTCAGATATTGGCTCAGTGGATGCAGAAGTCCCTATCACTGTAGATATCAAAGAGGATTCCTGAGTGATGATGGGACAAGGGATGGGCATGGAAGAAAAAATGTTATGAAAAATGGTTGCCTCATAGGTTGAAGAGAAGATTGACGTTGAAGTTTCGGAAGACGGTTAGTGGATGCTGACAAATGGGAATGGTGAGGAAAGCATCAAGACCTTTTCAATACTAGACGATGATGAAAGAGTGACTGAAGGTAGGTGCAGGGGAATCCTAAAAATTGGCGCTTCTATGGTGGTAGGTTTTAACACAGGGATTTGCAGAGGAGAAGATGTGATAGACACAGATGTGGAGGTCAAATTCACATACAACTGAGGCAGTGCAGGAAATAGGGTTGCACCAGCCGGTAAAGTAGACAGAGTCTTAATGGATACAAGGAGTAATGTAGATGGTGAGAAGATAGAAATAGAAGTAGATTGTAAAACTGTAGGGATAGGGATACAATATTTCCTACCATCACCATTGAAAAAATATGTGAACAATTGCAAGTATTGATCTACCTCCTCAGTGACAAGTGCGAAGGCTATTACTTCTTCTTCCAAGTCAGAATCATCAAAATTTATGGTAGGAGTTGGAGAAGAAGAAACCTCCATTTTTCATATTTTAAATGGATTTTTCTCAGCCATCTCTTGATTGTCAGTTGGTCAAGTGACTATAGCAGTCACCTGGATATCAGTAATAGTCTGAGAAGCTACAACTTCCAGAGTTTCCAGTATAGAGGTCATCATTTCCAACTTCTATTTTGATTATTTTGAGGTATGTATCAAGGATTTCACCTGCTAGGAAACAGTTACCTCTGGAAGGTCTTCCATTAGACCTTTACCTTTGTCCCCATATGGATGGGTTGCCACTAATGGAAATTTTGTTTCCTAGGCTTCGTTTTCCTCTCTATCCTTCCTGATTTTCTCTAGAAGTTCCATTTGCATTTCCCTATAACTCTAAATCCTATCTTTCAGTTCCTTCCGATGCTGCAAGATGTGAATTTCCTCATCTTTGCTTTTGTCTCTTTCCAATACTTCAGAAAATGTATTGACACCCTGGTAAATGAAATCACCGGGGATTTCCTCATGCACATAAGCAATTTTGATATGATATTGTTTAAAATGTGCATTGAGAAATCCCTTGGTATCATCCCTTCTCTTTCTGGAAAAGCCAAGCTTCAATGAAACTATCTGTTCACCCAATACAATAGCCTAGGTTGAAGTTGGAATAACCAATAATCCCATGTTAAAAGGGAATTTGGCCCAAGATTTTTTCTTTGGGACAATGAGTCTCTTGTAAACCCCATCATTGTGTTGATGTAATTGTAACTTTGGAATGTATTCACTTGTATATCTTATGTATTATACCCCGATGTTTATTTTGGGAAGTGTTTGTAATGTGATTGAGTCATGTCATGCCCCAATGTTCTAATCGGGAGTTTCTATAATGTAAACAAGTCATGTCAAGTAATTGTGGGTAACCCGCGTATTGGTCAAGGGTTAAAGTCCCCGCAGTTTTGGGGCCCTAGGGTTATTATACTATCCTAGAGAATTCGACCCTAGGTGAGTTATTGTAAGTTGGTGCAATAGTCCCCACCGTTGTGTTAAGGATAACCCTCCTTGTTGGTCGGAGGGGCAAAGTTCCCACAAGTTGTGGGGCACTAGGGTTATTAGACTCTCCTAGAGATGTCGACTCTAGTAATTAATTGTTAAGTGAGGCTAACATGATGTAGTGGATTTCAAGTGAATGAAAGAATATAAATAGAGATTTAACCTCTCTATTTATCATATACACACTCACTCATTGGGGCGCATGAGTGAGAAAAAAGTTGCTGGGACAAGAGAGAGACTACTGCTATCGAGAGATCATCTTTATGTTTTCGGGTTTTAATTTTGGTTCTGATTATATCTCTGAGGAAGTTGCAGGGTTTTCTCCTTTATGGTTTCCCCAATTTAAATTCTTTGTGTCTCTTGTATCTTGTGTGTATTACTATGCATTTTATTCTCTCAGTTAAAGATCCTATGATCATAATGCTAGCTTAAATGATAAAAATATAACATGGTATCAGAGCTAACCCCAGAAGAAGACATTGTGCAGCTACAAAAGATGTGGATTCTTAATTTTTGGGTCTCTTTCCACAATCCATCAGCAAAAGTATGCTAGGATGACTCACCATTGAAGGGCACATCTTTCTATCGAAGCGAAATTCGATTCCGAGCATTTTCAATTTTTGGTGTGAGAAATTAGGGCTTCTTACATAAGAGGAATTTTTGAGTGATACCAACATAGGATTTCTCTCCTCATCAAAATCAAATTTTAGAGACCTGGGTTGATAGTTTTGTTTTCTTTTAACTCTAGGAAAGTCAAACCCTATTTTGACCCTGAGCTGGAAAAACCCTAAAATACTAAAACAGATAAGTTTTGGTAGATTCACTATATATTGGGATTAGATAAGCATCAAGAGATGAACCTTTCATAGGATGAATATAAAATCCTGATTTACACTTTGTCCAAAATTCAGCCTCAAATTCGCTATATTCTGGGAGATACGATCCCTCCACGTTAAGGTTCCAGCCTCTTCTAAGATTCATCCCTAAACAGGACACCTGGGGAGAATTGCTATATATTGAGATACAAAGGTCCAAATGAAATTTATGAAGATGATCCTGAAAGGGCATGGAATTTAATTTTTCTGGTCCAATTTTCTGACCCCGAAGATGAAATAGTGACACGTGAAAGTCCGTACAACTTTTGTTGTTCTAAACAGTCCTGTAACAGGTCACCTTGGGAAAATGATCATAATTCCCAATTGGCAAAACTAATTCTGATGAAACCTATGGTTTTGGAATAGGGATAGGATAGTTCACCTTAGTACAATTTTTCATACATATAGGAGTAGTAATTTCAGATATATCATAGAAACCGTATTAGGCATTTCTGCAGAAGAAATTGGTAAACTAGGGATTCCTGTTCCGGGAGCTTCCCTCCACTGTTTTTGGAAAAGGAGTACATTGGACAGCTTTCCTTGAAGAGATCTATATTTCTATCCAATCAGATCTAAAATATTCAAAGTTTTGAAAATTAAGTTTTCTCTGACAAACCCTAGATTAGCCAGCTCCGGAACCAGGACAGACACCTCAAATCGGTAAGATATAATCTATTACTATTTTCATTTGAGGTTCTCATTTCAAAGTGATATATCACATAATATTGGTGAAGTTGACAAATTCCAAGCATGGAAGTATTTGATCTCTTTAATGAAAATGAATTGGACACCTACATAAGTGGAGAGGCTCCAGTTCCAGAGGGAGATGAGGCTAAAATCATTAAAGAAGAAGAACTTGGTCAAGGCCAAGAAGATCATTGTTGATTCAATCATGGATCACCTTGTACCAAAAGTGTCTTCCCTAAAGATACCGAAAGATATGTTTGATTCCTTGATCAATCTATTTGAAGGGAAGAACACGAATTGGGAGATGACCTTAAGAAAATAGTTGTAGAATTGGAAGATCCAAAATGAAGAGACCATACAGTCATACTTTACGAGGGTCTCTCAAATCAAAGAACAAATTGTAGAAGTAGAAGAAGAAGTGGAGAATGAATAAGTGGTGATAGCCACCTTGAATGGCCTCCCAAGATCATGGGATTCATTCATTTGAGGAATGTATGCCAGAAGGAAGTGATGACTTTCAGTAGACTCTGGGAAGAATAAGAAGCTCGACTCATAATAAGAGAAGAGAAGATGGGAGAAACTAAATATCAATCTCTCACCATCCAAAGAAGATCCCTCAAGCGATAAGGAATATGAAGGACTCAATTCTTGAAGAACCTCTTATCCATATTGAAAATTTGGATAAGAAATGATGAAGTCATGAATTAAGAATATGATGAAGCGGAAGGATCAAGAAGGAGTCTACCCACGAAACAAATAAAGATAAGTATTAAATTGCCATTTCATGATATTGTTTTTGTTATGCAATTTGTTTATATTCAGTTGATGTATTATGCATGATAGAATGTTTGCATTAATGAAAATATGCTACTAATATGCATGTGATGGGTAACTAGCTCATGGTTCTATACAACTCTCCATTGCTACTTATCTATAATGAAACCTCTTTGCTGACATATTGGATTAGTGCACAATCTCAATGTTGTCCTGGTAGAGATGGAAGGCATCTAGAAAGTTTCTGTGAGATATGGATGAATGTTGTATTGGATAAAATAGTTGCATGATCATATATTTATACATAAGAATTTTCTATTATGAATATACCTTATGAAATGTTTTTAACCATACAACTAATGCATTTGACTTGTAGGAAAGATCGCATAAAATTGCCTACAAGCAAAGAAGGATGAAACTTGTTCTGAAGAACAAGTGACGACAGTTCAAGAGGAAGAATAATATGATGAATGCAATGACGTCATTGATGCAGGACCTTCTAGCTATGAAGAAGTAACCAAGAAGAAAGGGAAGACCAGTTCAAGAAGAATGATGTCTAGGATGTAGTATCGATACATGAAGGGAAGTTCATAGTTCCATAATGCAGTAGATGGACACATCGTGGGATACAAGGCAAGATTCGAAGCGTGAGGCTTCTCACGAAAAGAAGGCATAGACTACGAAGAGACATTTGCAGCCATTGGGAGTTGAGACACATGACAGGAAGAATCATGTGTGCAAATGAAAGAAGGCCTTGTACGAGCTCAGAAGACACTCATGGGATAACACATACGTGATGAGCTTAATGAAGATCTTAACCTTTGCTACAAGGTTGAAGATGAAAGCCTATAGAGGATGACAAACTCACAGATGGGTGCAAGAAGAACTTTTGAAAAAGTTCAAGATAGAGGATCTTGGCATCCAGTGATCCTAGATGGATACATAGAATATTAGTAGAAGAAGAAGCTACTTGTCACTCCAGTACAAGAATGTTTCAGTGCATAGAGTATGGAAGACAGAGGGAGTGACTGCAGAAGATCCTAAGGTTCGACATGGTACGATGGGATGGATAGGTTACTGATGACTCTAGGATTTACTGAGAGTAAAGAGGATTCCAACTTTTGCTTCAAGGTTGAAGGTGGAAGTCCAGTGATGCTCCTGTTATGTGTCGATGCACTAGTTTCTAGGCATGGAGGTGTGGTAGAATGCGGATGGAATATTCATCGCATAAGGGAAGTATGCAGTAGAGGTCCTGAAGAGGTTTGGGATGATGGACTGCAAGGCCATGATCACACCTATGGCATTGAACTTGAAGCTATTGAGTGATGCTTCATCAAAAGCGGTTGATGCTACAATGTATAGTCAGATGATTGGGTCCTTGATGTACCTGATGAATACAAGACCAGATATTTGCTTTGATGTGAACACCTTGAACCAATTCCTGACAGATCTAAGACATGTTCACTTGATTGCTGCAAAGCACATTCTGAGGTACCTCAAGGGCTACAGTTGATTATGGGCTCAAGTATGAGGCGAATCAAAATATTAACCTGGAAGGTTATGTTGATTTAGATTGGGCAAGCAGTGCCATCGATAGGAAGAGCACTTCAGGGTCTTGCTTCAGTATGGGATCAGGTGTGATCTCTTGGTTTAGCAGGAAGCAGTCCTCTATGGCACTGAGTACAGCTGAAGCGAAGTATGTTGCAACTTGTTCAGCTAGTTTTGAGGTAGTATGGCTAAGGAAGCTACTGTCTGATTTATTTGATCTCTAATTGGATGCTACTTGTATATATTTATACAACTAGAGTTATGTGAAGTTGTTAGAGAAACCGGTGTTCCATGACAATTCGAAGCATATAGAGATCAAATATCACTATATCACGGATATGGTGTAGAGAGGAGCAGTGAAGCTCTAGTATGTTGCGACAAATGAACAGATACCTGATGTGCTGACAAATCCATTGGCCAGAGTGAAGTTTGAATACTTCAGGGAGAAGCTTGGTGTTCTCTAGATCGAGGTTCCCTCCAAAGGGAAGTGATGAGTCCGTGAGCCATTCTAACATGGTGAGAGGATTGGTTCCTTCCATGGTCAGATGTAAGGGCTGAGCCATTCTTTCATAGTGAGAGGATTGGTTCCTTCCATGTCAGATATGAGTGCTAAGTCATTCTGATGTGACTGTAGGATTGGTTCCTACATGATCAGATATAAGTGCTAAATTCCATTCTTGGAATGGAGGCATATGGTTAGTTACCATGAATACTCATTCTGGGGCCGAGGGCCATTCTGATATGACTGTGGGATGTGTTCTCACATGATCAGATATAAGTTCAGGGCCATTTCGATGTGATTGAGGGATGTGTTCCCACTTGATCAAATATTAGGGCTGATGCCATTCTCTGGGAGAATGGAGGAGCCTGGTCAGTTACTAGGAATCCTCAGCTTAGGGATGGGAGCCATTATGATGTGACTATGGGATTGGTTCCCACATGATCAGATGTAAGTGCAAATACTTTCCACAGATGATAGTAGGTGTGTCCTATCATGCTGGTGGATGTGAGTGCTGGAATTTCCATAGATGGTAGTAGGTGTGTCCTATCATGCTGGTGGATGTGAGTGTTGTGCCTTTTCATAGATGGTAGTAGGTGTGTCCAACCATGCTTGTGATTGTCAGTGTTGTGCCTTTCCACAGATGGTAGTAAGTGTGTCCTACCATGCTGGTGGATGTGAGTGTTGTGCCTTTCCATAGATGGTAGTAGGTGTGTCCTACCATGCTGGTGGATGTAAGTGCTGAGCCTTTCCACAAATGATAGGAGGTGTGTCCTATCATGCTAGTGGTTTTGATTGATGTTCCTTTTCATAGATGATAGTAGGTGTGTCCTATCATGCTGGTGAATGTAAGTGTTGGGCCTTTCTAACAGGGTTGTGGTATGTGTTCCCCATGGTCAGATGTGAATTCTGGGTGTGCCTTTCTGACATGGTGTTGGATTTGTTCCTCTCATGGTCATATGTAAGTGCTGGGTGGGCCATTCTGACTTAGGGTCAGATATAAGCACTAAAGAAGACCTACATGGAAGCTAGGTCTACAACCAACATGAAAAAGGGATGGCTCTGTAGAACTTCCTATGATGAGAAGAATCATGAGATAGAACCCGTGATGATGATCTAGTATTGAAGATCCAGATCCCATGATGATGATCCAGATTGAGTGATGATCCAGATCCAGTGATGATGATCCAGATCCAGTGATGATCCAGATCCAGTGATGATGATCCAGATCGACTGATGATCCATATCCAATGATGTTGATCCAAATCGAGTGATGATCTAGATCTAGATGAAGATGACTTGAAGATGAAGATGATGAGAACTCAATGATGATCCAGATGATACAGAGAAGAATACTTGTGTTGATAAATTATGTCGAGAGAATACCTTCATAGTTAAGAGGGAGTGTTGATGTAATTGTAAATTCAGAATGTATTCAATTGTATATCTTATGTATTGTACCCCGATGTTGATTCTAGGAAGTGTTTGTAATGTAATTGAGTCATGCCATGCCCCAATGTTCCGATCAAGAGTTTCTATAATGTAAACAAGTCATGTCAAGTACTTGTGGGTAACCCTCCTATTGGTCAAGGGTTAAAGTCCCCCCAGTTGTGGGGCCCTAAGGTTATTAGACTATCCTAGAGAAGTTGACCCTAGGTGAGTTATTGTAATTCAAGGCAATAGTCCCCACCATTGTGTTAAGGATAACCCTCCTTGTTGGTCGGAGGGGAAAATTCCCCACAAGTTGTGGGGAACTAGGGTTATTAGACTCTCCTAGAGATGTCGGCTCTAGTAAGTAATTTTTAAGTGAGGCCGGCATGATGGAGTATATTTTAAGTGAATGAAAGAATATAAATAGAGAGTGAGCCTCTCTATTTATCATACACACACTCACTCATTGGGGCGCATGAGTGAGAGAGAATTTGTTGGGACAAGAGAGAGACTACTACTATCAGGAGATCATCTTTATGTTTTTGGGTTTTACTTTTGGTGTTGATTCTATCTCTGAGGAAGTTGCGAGGTTTTCTCCTTTATGGTTTCCCTGAGGAAAATTCTTTGTGTCTCTTGTCTCTTGTGTTTATTGTTGTGCATGTTATTCTCTGAGTTAAAGATCCTAAGATCATAATGCTAGCTTGAATGATAAAAATCTAACACATTGACGGTATGGAAAGCCATTTCTTTTAGTACCAACCTGTCAGGGACAATTATGGGTAGCATGTGAACAATGTTACTACCCTAGATCCTAATGTACGAAAAATACTCACCAATGTACCAATCACCCATTGTAGCAATGAAAGCTCTGGATTCAGCTAAAAATGTGGGAGCTTCCTTTTTGACAATGGAAAAATAGATGCTATCGAGAAAATGTTCACATATATCATAGAACCTGGCTGTATAGTTAGTCTCCCATAATTCTGAATAATAAATGGGTACCGAGGGAGATGGAAAACTCTATTTCCATCCCAAATTGGGATACTTGAACTCTGTGCAAAATACATCCAAAATAAAGGATGAAAATAAGTAATTGGGATTCTTTCTGGCAGTGGATTTTTGGTAATCTTGGATAGATTTTTTGAGCTCCAGTGACAAGATGGATGCCCACAAGAAAGAATAGTCAGTTTCTAAAACATGATGAGCTACTAGAGCCCATTTAGATTTGGACACAGAAGAATTAGGAATTCCATACAATTTTTATAACATGGATGCCAGTAAGGAATAGGGTTCTTTTATTCAGGTGATAGGATAAAGGTTGTTAGCCCTCTGCAATAATTTACCAGGTTCGTGCATCCAAGATTTTAACATTTTGTTGAAATTGAACCTGGTTTTTGAGGATTGGGAAAATTCTGTGGTAAGGGGTTTCCTGACCGGTTTAAGGCCATAATCCCTGATAAATACCTCAAGACGGAAATGGGCTAGCTATGACCCCGCACTATCGTTGAAGGAAAGGTCTTTGGGGTTCGCATGATCGATAATCCAATCGAACGCGTCATTGTAGGGAAGGGAAGTACGTCTAGAAGCAATAGAATGAAGTCCAGAATCCCTAATTCTTTGGTAGGCCAACTAGTTGTCTTGGATATCAGAAAGGTCGTCATTGTCAAAAATTGTGTAAACCCTAGGCCATTCAATCTGGTAAGTATCAGTGATTATTTAACTGGTGTCCAAGAAAATACCAAATTTTGGGTCCTTGGTTAACATATCCTTTTGGAAGCTTTTACAGCGAGTAATTCTAGCCATTCTTGGAAATTGAAGAAAACTCTATTTAAAAAAATGCACAAAGAAAAAAATCAAAGCTAACTCAAACTTAAATTCAGTAATCGATTTGAATGAGGGAATGACTAAGACACTAACTTGTAATCAAAACTGGACTATGAAGAAGTTTCCTGGTAAAACGCAGAGAAAATTCACGCAACACAGTAATTCAAAATAGTAAAAATGGTAAAGAAATCGTAAAAATCATCCTATATAGAGATTTTCCACAGGTCAAATTAGGACAGTATGATTAAAATAAATGGACAGTGGAGATTGATTCCTGTAGTATGCGGGATCATAATTCAAGATTCAAACTTTATTAACCATCCCACAATCTGCATTCCACATTTTGTGGGTTGCGGGTTGTGGGATAGCAAAAGTACCCAAATTTTATTCGTTCTCTTCTGTAATCCCCATCCCACAATTTACGGGTTGCTGGTTGTGGGATCGCACAACAAAAGTAAATCAATTAAATTGTTCCTGCAATCCGCATCCCATGATTTGTGGGTTGCAGGATGACACATTATACTTTACAAATGGTTCATACATCCTGCATTCTGCAATTTGCGTGGTTTAGGTTGCGGGATGAAAAATTCATGAATAATAAATTTCAAATTCTCGCAATCGCGGGATGCGGGTTGTGGGATGAAACAAATTCTTACAAAAATATAGTCTTCCAGAACTTGTGAAAAACACATGAATCATGCATAAATTTCCAAAATTCGACTAAGTTAAATCACAGAAACCATGATAAATATTATGGGGATGCTTAAAATGACTTCATGAATTCATAAAAATTACCTTGCATGTAAACTTGGGGGTTCTCATGTTTTGGATAACATGGGATTTGTTATACCTACAACAAATGGCGACTGGCTAGGAAGAACCAATTATCTTTGTAAAACATGTCAGTAACAAAAAGATAACCTGAAACTTATAGAAAATGCTTACATGAGGATGCAACCAACAAGGAGGATTATAAAAATATGATTCATACATTCATATCCATGATAAAATTAAAGATGATGCAAATTTGATTCAGGGTCATGAAGGATAGCAGGGATCTCTTATCATCAAGAAAGCATAGGAACATAGTTTAAGTTGAACCTGAAATCAAACCTAGGCATATTCTGGATTTCTAACATAAGCCACCAAGATTTTCTCTATATTTTTCTTTTTTTCTTTTTGAAAGAATTGAAAGAATTTATCAACATAAGACCACTACTCCAATATGGTGATCAGTTCCATTCACAAACTTGATCCAAAAAATAAACAAGCTAGCTCGGTAAGGATACTTCTTGTCTTCCAGTTGTGGCACTGAAAGCAACTATCAAGTCCTGGGAACCATATAATGATAATTTCAGTCCATATTCAAATTCATGATCATGGTAGGGATGGCTTGTGATAAGACCCCCCTGTCCTTATGTATAATATTTTTCTTATAGAAACAATAAGGATTTATTCACATATGGATTGCAAGACACTACCATGGTTGGTGTCCATATAACAACATTTTTACTCGCTGATGCTTTGCATATCGTGAATGGGCTGACCTGTAATAGGATCTCCCATCTTCAAGGAATAGTGAAATCCATCCCACCAATTTCATGGGGAATATGTCATTCCACCAAGAATTTATGAATCTAATGGGATGGATCGTGATGAGACCCCCCATACTGCATTCCATAATAAATTATTTTTCTATGCAACTATGACAGAATCCAGAATAGATAAGGCCAACCAAGTTATAAAGGTATGTTGTGGTGCATTAATGATACTTGAGACAAGAGAAATCGGTTACCTTTGTGACCTTCACTGTAGAATAAAGCATGTAAAGGGATATTGATTAGGATAAAAATGTATCAACCTGGAATCATGCACTTATTAGAAGCTATCAACATATAAAACAAACTCTGACGCGGGCCAGGAAAAGATTGAAACTGACAACATATTGAAGTTCATAGAGCTGAAAACTTGAGAGAGACTAATTTTTCACCATTACCAAATGTGCAAGGCACAAAATGCTAACATATAGTAAACATCCAAAACAATGAAAAAAACGAAAGAACACACCACACCTATGTACATGAATCAAGAAAATTTTCAGACAAAATACTTTTTAAGCAAGAAAACATTCACTTGGTAGGTGTCGATTACTCCCTCCAGTGTCTGTAACCGAATAGTGCTAGGACCAATTTGGAACTTGGTGTACTCCTTATTGTCTTTGTGCTTCTTATCCCACCTGTTGTAGCTGCAACATTTTCCCAAATTTCTAAAAAATTTGGGACCCTCCTTTTGAGTTTGTCTTGCTTAGATTTGTTGGGATTGTTTAAATTTTTCTATGAGTTTGATTTTTTGAGGTTGATTGTTGAATGAATATATTTGTCTGCTGATGCTGCCAATTTGAATTTAAGTTTTGACTCACGGATGATTTCCTATTTTCACTTTCAAAATATTTTGAACTATGAATCGGGGCCGTAGTCATCTACGTAGGTACCATTGCAGAAGCTCAATAGCGAATGGTCTGATCCAAAGCCTTATTGTTCACTGATGCGTTTCATTTTACATTCATATCGGCATTTTTTATCCGATCACCATTGGAGTGTGAGCCCTTTCTATGACCGCCATTTTCGGATGCTAGGAATCCTTTGTTTATGTCGATTCCGCGTTGTTTTTTTCTTTAAATTATTTTGTTTTGTTTCTATTGGAACTGTGTTGGACTTTGGATCAAGGGATTAGTATTTGTTTGTTCTTATCACCGATGGTTTCATGTTTCATGGAAGCCGTAGTCTATTTGTGTTCCACCGTTGCAGCTCCCCAACGGACTAACCATCCACCTTATAGATTTTCCTTTCGTCGATGTTTATGTTCTATTTTTTGCCGATGGTTCTCTTAATGCTTAGTTCTATTTTTTTCGCTGTTTTTATTACATCATGCAACTCCTCGTCCATCCGTCACCTGCCGTTGTGGCTCATTAGTAGGTTGGTCACTGATGCTTTAGTTGTCCCGCCACCTGATATACTTGTTTTTCCACCGTTTGTTTTCACCGATGTCTATATATATGTATATATATATATATATGGGATGGGGCATTATTTTATTGTTTCCCCTGTGAACTCGTGCTTACACTGTCCTTGTCAATTCAAACTGTGCGTTCGTGGGTGGTGTCTAAGTGGAGCTTTCAGAGTTTCCTTGTCAACTATAGCTCGTTGCTAGGTAGGCCAACCGTGGTTTTACACTTTCTTTTGAGTTTTGGAGCTAGGGTCTTGTCCTTTGGTTAGGTTTTCTTGCCAGGGTAGATGGCCATATATGTCTGGGTTTATCAGCATGCAGTATGGTCCAGTTTGACATTTTGTAGACAACGGTTTTTCTTTTTCCTGCGTTGTTTTACAAAGCCGTTATGGGGGTTCGAACATTGTCCGATTGTTTAGGAAATAGGTGCAGACAAGCATTACGCTGTCTACACTGGTTTTTCTAGGTTTGCATTTGGTCATTCGAGAGGAAATTCCAAGTATTGTCCCATAACGGGCATTCACCCAGTTTCGTTGAGACACTGAGGGTTTTAGTTTTTTTATTAGATTCGTTTTTTCCGCGTAGTGCTGAGATTTAGTCTGAATGGTGGAGGTTTTACATGTTAGCGAGGAATTATGATGCATTTTGTCGATCCTGATTATTTTTAGTCGTAGGCATGACTTAGGATTTTTCAGAACTTATCATTTTGCAGACGTTCTTGCTAGTTAGTCCCGGTTTTGCATTTGCATAGATTTAGCTATTGCAAATATGGATGAAGTAAATGTTCATACAATTTCTTCATTCTTTGAATACTAATTAAAAGCTCAAAATAGCCTAAATGCGTTTTGGTTTATGACAGGGAAATTTTTGTAAAGGAGAGATGTCAAAAAGATAGAAAAAGAAGGCTCATGTTGCTAAGGGGGAACCTAAGGTGGAAATTATTACGAAGGTTGAGTACATTTATGAAGATACTAGAGCCACCACCAGGGTGGAGCCTGACTACAAGTGGGGCAAGATCTATCAATTGATTTCAAACTAAGAAGTGCTTGATACCGGGTTTGAAGAATTAACAATATATGCCAACATTGAGAAGTCTGCCTTGATGAAGATAGCTACCAGACCTGAGCTTTTCCAATGTTCTGAAGTGATTGGATGGATTCTTCCTAGGGAAGATCTGACTACTATGATTCTAGCCAATACTTCCGAATAGGGCTATGCTGCTTATAGTATTGGTTATGTCTCATTAGCTTATCACTCACCTCCAGCCCAGGTCTACCTAACTGAAGATTGGTTGAAAGAAGTTAACTTAGACCGGGTTGAAAGAGTAAAGAGGATGATGATACCTGGTAAGAACTTTCGAACCAGGCCATCAGGGGAGTATGACACAACCACTCTTAGAACCCCTTATAGGTTTATAGCATTAATGCTGAAAATATTTTTTGGGAGAGCCCATGGAAAGAGTTTCAAGTTGGGTTGGGTTCCCATTATTTTCTATGTAGCCACCCAGGGGACTATATTCAACTGGGTGAACATTGTGTCCAACAGTCTCTCATCTTGCATTTCTTCAGATCTGGGAGGGGTGTCTCAGAAAAGGTCTAAGTTCTACATGAGATCCATATTAATATATTGTATATTATGCACCCAACCATTTCTAGCCCTAAGGTGCATGTGGGATAGGGACAGAACCCCTCTGTACACAACCTACAAGCTATTGTGGGCACACAAATATTACAACCATTATAAAGAAATTTGTGAACATTTTATTATGCCTTTACATACTTTGATCTTCCTCACTGAATGAAATTGTATGTGTGAGGAGGCCTTTAAATTCATCAAGGAGTATGCAAATTATTATTTGACTAATGAGGGGATGTATATTAGGATGTATGGTTTCTCTAGGGCACCTTCTTTACTCCCCAAGTATGCCACTAATTTTGTGGTGCATAAAGAAGTAGTCAGGCAGGTTTACCTGGATGGTGTAGGGAGTTTTCTATTTGAACACAAGAAGGGAGCTTATCCTCCCATACCTTTCAGACTGGGAAGCTATAAGTTTTCAAAGGTTAAACAAACTGCTGATTTTGTACAAGAATTGGAGCACTTTCACTTTGGGGAGATGAACTTCCACAGAAATGATTCCCAAAAGAAAGTTGCAGAACATTGCAAAGAGGCAAATGTTCACTTTGAATATACAAACTACTGGGACAAAGATGAAGAAGTTTTCAGGAATGTGAGGAACATGAATACATTAAAGAGAAGATTCAGACAGAAGATCACTACTTAAGGCGGTAAGGGCCAAACTGGTCAGAGGAAAGTTGATGAAGAGGAGGCCAAGAAAAGAGAAGAGGATGCTAGGAGGATAGCATAGGAGGCTAAGAGTTGGCTTAAGAGTGAAGAAGAAGAAAGGAAGAAAGCTGAACAAGAAGTAGCAAAGAATGCAGAGGAAGCTGCAAAGAAGGAAGAAGAACAAAGGAAGAAGAAAGAAGATGAAGAGCTGAAGAAGAAAGAAGCTGAAAGTCTAAAGTAGACAGGATCCACAATAGACCAACAAAATTCTGACCCAACAGACATTCAAGATGTGCAGGATGAAGATTGTATTGATTCTCAGGAGCCTTCCACAATTTCTGGTAGCAATATAGGGGAAGTTATTGTTTCTGAATTGAGGCTGATACGTTTTGAGCAGAGGAAAGGAGAAGAAGTACGAGATTTTAGCACCATTTTTTATGATAGAGAAAAGAAGAGGAATGTAAAAAGGACTAAGAAGAAGGTTGAAAGAGGTGGAGAATCAGGGATGATGGTCACTGCTAAAACCTTGGTCCGTGGGACAGATAAAGATCCAAGACTAACAGCCAGAGCTGGAGCAGCATTGATCCACGCCATTGAAGATAATGTGGATTGCCTAATGACAGACCTTGAGCAATCAAGGAAAAATGCATCTAAATTAAAGGACACCCTGAAAAAGGAGAGGGGTGAAGGTAGCAAATTAAAGATAAATTTTGAAGAAATGCAAAATGAAGTGAATACTTCAAAAGTAGAACTTCAGTCCCTCCAAGCAAACAAGATGACTTTGGAAGATTCCATTGTAAGGACAGGAAGAGATGCTAAGAATAACCTAGCAGAATTGCAGAGGTTACAGCAAGAATATCAGGAGCTAAAGACAGAAAGGGATGGACTCAAGGCAGCATATGAAAGTCTTAGTACAAAAAAGGACCACCTACAAAGAAAATTTGGGGAGTTAGAAGCACAAAGGGCTACCATGGAGGAGAAATAAAAGCAATTCCAGGTGCAGGCAGCAGATTTTGAAGGACAAATTGTTTCATTAACAGCATCATTGAAAGAGGCCGGTGAAAAGAAAACTGATATTCAGCCTCTCAAAGAACATGTCCTAGCCTAAAGAAGAAGAATGCACTAGCTGCAGGTGTCTATTGAAAAGGAAAGATGCAAAATCTTGCAGGTTGATAATAGATTGGAGGAAATTTTGGAGACTACCTCATATTTTGTAGATAGGTATTAGGACATTTTGGAAGTCCTGACTGGAAGGATAGGAAGTATGGAAGCCAGTGAAGAAATGCCTGCATATTTACCAGCCAAAGATCAACAAAGCTTAAAGTAGGACTATGACTTGTTGGAATTTGCAATCAATACAACGGAAGAGTTCAAGAAGGCTGTGAAGAAAACAAGAGGAGATTCCACCGAATATTGCAGAAGGGTATTGATCACCTACAACCGATTCCAAGTGACCGTTGAAAAAATATTAAATGCATTTCTAGAGCAAGAGCTATTCACAGGAATGCTACAGAGTAGATATCATGGGGATGAGTAGAGGATTTAGCAAGTCAAGGTCTTGGATGAGAAGGTCCTAAAAAATGAAGTAGCTCATTCAATAGCCAGTGTCCAATTACTTGAGGACTAGTTACGTTTAAGCTCAGCAAGAATTGAAGTGATTAAAAATTAGGCTACAAAGTTTTAAATCAACATTCGTTTTCTTGAGCCTTCAGCATTTGAGAGCATAGCATCAGAAGCCCAAGCGTGGAGAAAAGTTCTTCAATAATCAAGTTGGGCCCTCTACTTAAAAGTGTTTATTAGTTTGTTTTAAATGTAATATATTGTAAAATGTATGAGCACTCACTAAAGGACAATTTTTGGGAGTTGAAACATTGGGGAAGCCCAAGATTCATTTGGGGAAGCCCAAAAGTTTTGCCTTTTGTATAAGTATTGGAGAGTTAGATTAGAATAAGGACTTTTTTCCCAATTAGACTTGTGAGAACCTGTTGTAAGAGGAACTATTTTGGTTTGCAATAGATAATTACAATTTTTCCTGTTGGAGAAAGCTTTGGTGGAATGTTCAAATGGTGTGCAATGGATGATGTTGAAGGGGAATTTCTCATTTTTCAACTTTTATTCATTAACTATGAGATCGTTCTAACTTGTTGAACCTATGTTCTTGTATGAATGTTATTTTGTTTATTTTATGATAATTTCCACTATGAGTAATGAATGTTTTCACAAAACAACGAGCTATCTTTTTGTTCATCCATCTATTCATGTTTATGTGTTTTGAAATAAGAATAGCTACCTATGATTTCTCTTAATGCATGAACAGTAATACATTACTCATTAAATGATAATCTCACTCTCTAGGGATGGTTTATTTAGTTAGTTTTAATTTCTTGTTGTGTGTGATTTAGATGCGAGAGATTTTAAGAGGAGAGGTAAGAACCTGTGCATGACATTATGACCGCTCCTCGTATTCTGTATCAATCTACATTTAAGATAGGTACTTGCATATCATACTTAAAACTAAAACAAAAAATATACATGGTGTACCTGGTCGCAACCAGTAAAACCTTTTAGTTTTGTTACTTGACCTACAGTAGCCGTACTGTAAATTGGACGGATTCCCCATACCAAACAGTCATGGGCTAGTTGGGAACGTTCATTGGGGAGAATCCCTTACTGTTGTCGCCTGTGATTTTCTACGCCTCAACATTTTTTGGCACTAGAAGGAGGGACACCAGTGCATGGCTGGCCAAGGAAATCCATTTCCTCAAGATTACTCCACCGATGATAGTTCAGAAAGCAGTTCATTTTCCAATCCGAATCCTGAAGAGAAGTGGAAAGAACATTTGTATTCTGTTGATAATGAAGTCGTTAATGATCTAAGAAGACATACTAGAGAATATGTGAAAAGTATTGGAGGATTACCGGTTATCCCTGATTTACCCAGAAGAGAATACAAGAAGAAAGGTCGTCCTGTATTAGAAGATTCAGTGTTGGGTGGAGATTTGGAAGAATTGGTAGAAACAACATTACAGAAAGTTGTTCAGCCATTGAATCAAGTGGGCCCAAACACACCCTATTTTTTGCCTACTCATACTCTTGTTCATTCACCACCTCATTCTCCACCCAGACTCATGGCAGGAATAAATGCAAATCGGCCACCTAACCCACCAAATCCACCACCTGCTTGGAAAGCTAGATCACCTCTAAACCTAGCACCTCCTTTGCAGGACTTACCTCGGGCTTTCAAGAAGATGCTTCCCAAGTTTGACCCAAATGAGAAGATATTAGTAGATGATCACTTGCAAAGTTTCTACTTAGCCATAGAAGGGATAAAGGATGGAGAACACAAAGATGTAGTCTGCAGACTTTTTCCACATACCCTTAAAGGAGCAGCAGCCTCATGGTATTTTGGTCTGCCTGGCAATTCAATCCCAGACTAGGATGATTTTGAAAGGATATTCAGAAGCAAATATGCAGCCCGGAAAACCCATGCAGCACTAATGAAAGGTTTAGGCACTTTGAATAAAGAAAGAAAAGAAAAGGTGCATAGTTTCACCCAAAGGTTTTCAGCTTATCTTAAGAATTTCTCTACAGTAGATAAAACCTCCGATAAAGTTCTTATTGAATATTATACTTCAGCTCTAGGACCTAATTTGGCCATGTTTTCCAAGGCTCAAGTTAAACCCACGTTATCAAAGACTTATGAAGAGGATAAGAGAGTAGAAGATGAAAAAGAGAGCATAGAAGACTATCCTGAGCAATCAGGAGAATTTTTTTTTGGGAAGAAAGCCTTATTACTGTCTAAACCTAAAGAGGAGTAATCACATGATTTTGAGGGAATGTTAAAAATGATGCAGAAGCTTTCTAATAGAATAATAGATTTGGAAAAAGAAAAGGAAGCTCAGAAATCCTATAAGCATTACTACAAGAGAAGAGAGGATAAAAATCAATCCAAGCCTCCTCCACATAGTCCTGCATCAATGAAGTTAACAGAGGTAGGTATGGATAATTTTTGCACTTTCCACCAGCAGCCCCATTCTGAAAAAAATTGCCCTCAATGGATAAATTCAATGACATAAGTGATGACTCAGCTACTAGATTCAAAATTAACAAATGTTGATGATGAAGAAGAAAAGGGTGGTAAAGCCATAGAAAAACAAGAGAATGATGCTTTGGTATTATGGGATTGTGTCTTGCTTTTTGATACAGAAGAAAGTACTCTGAAAGATGAGGAGATATCAGAAACAAATATGATAGTAAGAAGCCTAGATTTGGTGAATAAAGACAATTCAATACTCTCAAAGATCAAGAAATTGCAAGAGAATGTAAAGAAACAACCGAAGAATAACATAGATGATGAGATACCTAAAATTACCAATCAAGATCCGAAACAGGTCAACATGCCTGCTAATCCTATTGAAGACAAAGTGGGTAATGTCAAGGAAAATTTCAAAACACCTGAAGTACCAAAAGAAGAGCTACCCACAGAAAACCAACCTATAGAAGAAGTTGTTGAAGAAAGTGTGGGAGGAAAGACTAGGTTTAAAACCCCACCATTCCTTTTGAATTTGGAAATTTTGAATCATAAGGTGCACAATTGTTTTATAGATTCTGGATCATGAGTAAATGTTATGCCACTTGCAATTTTCAAAAAGATTAATGGACAACCTAAACCTACTACCTGGGAGGTTACTCAATTAGATAGGACTAATGTGAAAGTAGTCGGGGAGATGGAGGATGTTCTGATTCGTTTATATGCAAATGAAAAGATATGTCAGTATATTGATATTGTGGTAGAAGACATACTTGATGGTTATGGACTTATTTTGAATCGAGATTGGTCAGCAAGAATAAATGGGTATGTTGCTTCAGATTGGTCACATTTGTGGTTGCCTCATAAAGGAAGCCCAAGTCAGATCAAAATATTAAGAGAGCCCTACATGAAACACACTATCATGAAATTGGAAGAGAAAAATGAATCAGTAAATTCTGAATTGGGAAATCATCTAACTGAACTTGAACTGGGACACTTTGCATCAGAAGAAGCCAGCAACCTATCGAACACTGAGCCTAATCTCCTTCAATGTTTACGGGCTGATAAGATTGATTGTAAATTAGTAGATGTAGTTTTTGTTTCAAGAACAGTAGAATTAGATAATGGTTAGGTCTTTCTCATTTCATAGTCAAGCCTGGCCTCTTAAATTACAAGTTGCAGATCTATAGGGGTGGGCAGAAAACTGGCCAGTTAGTGGATTAGTTCTCAAATTTTTTATTGTCTTGGTTTTTATTTCTTAATGACTTTGTACATAAATAAATTGATTTGGTTGCTTACTCTGATTTATTTCATTGCTGTTGTTTTTAGTTAAATGTTATTTTTTATTTCAATAAAAGAGGCAAAATTTTGGTTGCAAGGAAAGAATCAGAGTTCTGGACTAATTGAGGTCTTTGGGTATAAGACTGTATACTATTGTTTGATCTGATAGAATTTATTCTATTTAAGCAGTTTTCCTAAATGGATATGAACACATTGAAGTCCTGCTTAATCCCTATAAATAACTTAGGATCAAAAGGTCTGGAATACTATTTCGAGGTTCCATCCTTTTCACAGTTAAAACTGTCCTAGGGGGTGACAGTAAAAGACACATGGAAAGGAAGCGGGGTAAACATTATATTATATACAAATGATCCCATGCCAAGAATTGAAACCCAAAAGGCTAATAAGAGTCAAAACTCCTAAAGAAGCAATATCTATCAAAGAAAAGTACTGAATCATATAAGTACAAAATTTCCAAAAGTTCTTCTCTGTCTGTGAGATGAAAATTAAATACATCTCTCACACAAAAGGACACTATGGATAGAGGAGCCTGAATAAAATTTCAAAAAGAAAGGCATGAGGAGGACTCAAAAGGACAAAAACGTTTACAAGCACATAAAAGTGCAAAATGGCATGGGAATGGGGAACAAATGAATATCTCTATTTACCATATGTTACGATCATATGGTGTCCAAGATGGAAGCTAACAAAAAATAGAGGTAAAATGAAACTCATCTACTTGGCCTCAAAAGAGTTATCTTGACTTTGAGATTTTGGGTTCCATTTTCCTAGAATTGGACTATCATCAATGATTAAAAGTACATTTATTTTCCATTCTGGGAATCCAGACATCTAGAAGAATTCAACATGTTGGTTTTATTGCTAAATAGTCTATTACTTAAGGAAGAGTTTGTTCAGAGATCTAGGTTCACCAGTTAGTCGCCAATTGTTGCAGCTGCAACATTTTCCCAAATTTCAAAAAAAATTGGGACCTTCGTTTTGCGTTTGTCTTGCTTAGATTTGTTGGGATTGTTTAAATTTTGCTACGAGTTTGATTTTTTGAGGTTGATTGTTGAATGAATATATTTTTCTGCTGATGCTGCCAATTTGAATTCAAGTTTTGACTCACGTATAATTTCCTATTTTCACTGTCAAAAGATTTTGAACTATGAATCAGGGCCGTAGTCATCTACGCATCGGTTGTTGCGGAAGCTCAATAGTGAATGGTCTGATCCAAAGCCTTATTGCTCATCGATGTGTTTCATTTTACATTCATATCGGCATTTTTGGTCTCATCACCATCAGAGTGTGAGCCCTTTGTATGACTGTCGTTTCCGGAAGCTAGGAAGCCTTTGTTTCTGTCGATTCCGTGTCGTTTTTTTTTAAATGATTTTGTTTTGTCACTATCGGAACTATGTTGGACTTTGGATTGAGGGATTAGTCTTTGCTTGTTCTGATCGTTGATGGTTTCATGTTTTGTGGAAGCTATAGTCTATTTGTGTTCTACCATTGCAGCTCCGAAACGGACTAACCATCCGCCTTATAGATTTTCCTTTCGCCGATGGTTCGCTTAATGCTTAGTTCTTTTTTTTTCCATTTTTATTATGTCGCGGAAATCCTGGTCCATCTGTCGCCCGCCGTTGTGGCTAATTAGCAGGTTGATCACCGATGCTTTAGTTGTCCCGCTGCCCGATATACATGTTTTTCCGCCATTTGTTTTCAATGAGGTATATATATATATATATATATATATATATGGGATGGTGCATTATTTTATTGTTATCCCTGTGAACTCATGCTTACACTGTCCTGGTTGATTCAAACTGTGCGTTCATGCCTAGATGTCGTGATCTCGTTCATGGGTGGCGTCTCCGTGGAGCTTTCGGATTTTCCTTGTCGATTACAGCTCATTTCCAGGTAGGCAAACCGTGGTTTTACACTTTCTTTTGAGTTTTGGAACTAGGGTCTCGTCCTTTGGTTAGGTTTTCTTGCCAGGGTAGATGGTCGTATATGTCTGGGTTTATCAGTGTGCAGTATCGTCCAGTTTGACATTTCACGGAAAGGGGGGTTTTTCTTTTTCCCAAGTTGTTTTGCAAAGCCTTTATCGGGGTTCGAACGTTGTTTGATTATTTAAGAAATTGGTGCAGATAAGCCTTACGTTTTATGTACTGGTTTTTCTAGGTTTGCATTTGGTCATTCGAGAGGAAATTCCAAGTCTTGTCCCGTCATAGGCATTCACCCGTATTCGTTGAGACACTGAGGGTTTTAGTTTTTTTATCAGACTAGTTTTTTCCGCATAGTACTGAGATTTAGTCTCACTGGTGGAGGTTTTATGTGTTAGTGAGGAATTATGATGCATTTTGTTGATCATGATTATTTTTAGTCGCAGGCATGACTTAGGATTTTTCAGAACTTATCATTTTGCAGAAGTTCTTGCTAGTTAGTCCCGGTTTTGCATTTGCATAGATTTAGTTGTTGCGAATATGGATGAGGTAAATGTTCATACAGTTTCTTCATTCTTCGAATATAGATTAAAAGATCAAAATAGCTTGAATGCATTTTGGTTTATGACAGGCAAGATGTCGAAAAGATAGAAAAAGAAGGCTCCTATTGTTGAGGGGGAACCTGAGGTGGAAATTATTTTGAAGGTTGAGTAAATTTATGAAGATACTAGAGCCACCACCTGGGTGGAGCCTGACTACATGTGGGGTGAGATCTATCAACTGATTTAAAACTAAGAAGTGCCTGACACTGGGTTTGAAGAATTAACAATATATGCCAACATTGAGAAGTCCGCCTTGATGAAGATAGCTACCAAACCTGAGCTTTTCCCATGTTATGAAGTGAATGGATGGATTCTGCCTAGGGCATATGTGACTACTATGATTCTGGCCATTACTACCAAACAGGGCTATGCTGCTTACCTTCCTAGTTATGTCTTGATATCTTATCACTTACCTCCAGCCTAGGTCTACCTAACTGAGGATTGGTTGAAAGAAATTAACTTAGACCTGGTTGAAACAGTAAAGAGGATGATGATACCTGGTAATAACTTTCGAACCAAGCCATCAAGGGAGTATGACACAGCCACTCTTAGAACCCCTTATAGATTTATAGCATTAATGCTGAACAGAGTTTTTGGGAGAGCCCATGGTAAGAGTTTCAAGTTGGGTTGGGTTCCCATTTTTTCCTATGTAGCCACCCAGGGGACTGTATTCATTTGGGTGAACATTGTGTCCAACAGTCTCTCATCCTATATTTCTTCAGCTCTGGGAGGGGTGTCTCAGAAAAGGTCTAAGTTCTACATGAGCTCCATATTAATAGACTACATATTATGTACCCAGCCATTTCCATACCTAAGGTGCATGTGGGATAGGGACACAACCCCTGTGTACACAGCCTACAAGTTGTTGTGGGCACACAAATATTACAACCATTATAAAGAAATTTGTGAACATTTTATTGTGCCTTTATATACTTTGATCTTCCTCACAGAATGCAATTGTATGTCTAAGGAGGCCTTTAAAGTGATCGAGGAGTATGCAAATTATTCTTTGACTAATGAGGGGATGTATATTAGGATGTATGGTTTCTCTACGGCACCTACTTTTCTCCCCAAGTATGCCACTGATTTTGTGGTTCATAAAGAAGCAGTCAGGCAGGTTTACCTGGATGGTGTACAGATTTTTCTGTTTGAACACAAGAAGGCAACTTATCCTCCCATACCTTTTAGACTGGGAAGCTATAATTTTTCAAATGTTAAACAAACTGCTAAGTTTGTACAAGAATTGGAGCACTTTCACTTTGGGGAGATGAACTTCCACAAAAATGATTCCCAAAAGAAAGTTGAAGAACATTTCAAGGAGGAAAAAGTTCACTTTGAATATACAAATTACTGGGACAAAGACAAAGAAGTTTTCAGGAATGTGAGGAACATGGCTGCAATAAAGAGAAGATTCAAACAGAATATCACTACTAAACGTGGTAAGGGCCAAACTGATCAAAAGAAAGATGATGAAGAGGAGGTCACGAAAAGAAAAGAGGATGCTGGGAGGCTAGAATAGGAGGTTGAGAGTTGGCTTAAGAGTGAAGAAGAAGAAATAAAGAAAGTTGAACAAGAAGTAGCAAAGAATGCAGAGGAAGCTGTAAAGAAGGAAGAAGAATAAAGGAAGAAGAAAGAAGATGAAGAGCTAAAGAAGAAAGAAGCTGAAAGTCTGAAGCTGACAGGATCCACAACAGACCAACAAACTTCTAACCCGTCAGACATTGAAGATGTGTAGGATCAATATTGTCTTGATTCTCAGGATACTGCTACAACTTCTGGAATCATATAGGGCAAGTTGTTGCTTCTAAATTGAGGCTAATACCTTTTGAGCAGAGGAAAGGAGAAGAAGTCCCAGATTTTAGTGCCATCTTTTATGATAGAGAAAAGAAGAGGAATGTAAAAAGGACTGAGAAGAAGGTTGAAAGAGGTGGAGAATCAGGGATGATGGTCACTGATAAAACTTTGTTCCATGGGACATAGAGATCCAAGACTGATAGCTAGATCTAGAGCAGCTAAATTAAAGGACACCCTGAAAAAGGAGAGGGATGAAAGATAATGTGGATCAACTAATGACAGACCTTGAGAAATCAATGAAAATGCAACTAAATTAAATGACACCCTGAAAAAGGAGAGGGATGAAGGTAGCTGATTAAAAAGAAATTTTGAAGAAATGGAAAATGAAGTGAAGAATTCAAAAGCAAAACTTCATTCCCTCCAAGAAAACAAGATGACTTTGGAAAATTCCATTGTAAGGACAAGAAGAGATGCACAGAACAACCTAGCAGAATTGCAAAGGTTACAGCAAGAATATTAGGAGCTGAAGACAGAAAGGGATGGACTCAAGGTAGCATATGAAAGTCTTAGAACAGAAAAGGACCAGCTACAAAGCAAAGTTGGAGAGTTAGAAGCACAAAGGGCTACCATGGAGGAGAAATAAAAGCAATTCTAGGTGCAAGCAGCAAATTTTGAAGGACAAATTGTTTCATTGACAGCATCATTGAAAGAGGGTAGTGAAAAGAAAAATGATATTCATCCTCTCAAAGAACATGTCCTAGCTTAAAGAAGAAGAATGCACCAGCTGCAGGTGTTTGTTGAAGAGGAAATATGCAAAATCTTGCAGGTTGATAACAAATTGGAGGAAATTTTGGAGACTACCTCGTATTTTGTATATAGGTCTCAGGACATTTTGGAATTCTTGACTGGAAGGATAGGAAGAATGGAAGCCAATGAAGAAATTCCTGTATATTTACCAGCCAAAGATCAACATAGCTTAAAGCAGGATTATGACTTGTTGGAATTTCAATCAATAGAGCAGAAGAGTTCAAGAAGGCTATGAAGAAAACAAGAGGAGCTTGCACTGAATATTGTAGAAGGGTGTTGATCACCTACAACCAATGGAAAGTGACTATTGAACAAAGATTAGATTCATTTCTAGATCAAGAGATATTCACAGGAATGCTATAGAGCAGATATCATGAGGATGAGCAGAGGATTCAGCATGTCAAGGTCTTGGATGAGTAGGTCCTAAAAAATGAAGTAGCTCATTCAGCAGTCAGTGTCCAATTACTTGAGGATCAGTTACGTTTAAGCTCAGTAAGAATTGAAGGGATTAAAAATCAAGCTGCAAAGTTTGAAATCAACATTCATTTTCTTGAGCCTTCAGAATTTGAGAGCATAGCGTCAAAAGCCTAAGCGTGGAAAAATTTCTTCAATAATCAAGCGGGGCCCTCTACTTAAAAGTGTTTATTATTATTTTTAAATGTAATATATTGTAAAATGTATGATCACTCACTAGAGGACAATTTTTGGGAGTTGAAACATTGGGGAATCCCAAGAGTCATTTGGGGCAGCCCAAAAGTTTTTCCTTTTGTATAAGTATTGGAGAGTTAGATTAGAATAAGGACTTTTTTCCCAATTAGACTTGTGAGAACCTATTGTAAGAGGAACTATTTCATTTTGCAATAGATAATTACAATTTTTCTTGTTGGAGAAAGCTTTGGTCGAATGTCCAAATGTTGTGCAATGGATGATGTTGAAGGGAAATTTTTTGTTTTTCAACTTTTATTCATTAACTGTGAGATCGTTCTAACTTGTTGAACCTATGTTCTTGTATGAATGTTCTCTAGTTTATTTTATGACAATTTCCATATGAGTAATGAATGTTTTCACAAAACAACGAGCCATCTTGTTGTTCATCCATCTATTCATGTTTATGTGTTTTGAAATAAGAACAGCTACCTATGATTTCTCTTAATGCATGAACAGTAATACATTACTCATTAAATGATAATCTCGCTCCCTAGGGACAGTTTAGTTAGTTAGTTTTAATTTCTTTCTATGTGTGATTTAGATGCGAGAGAGTTTAAGACGAGAGGTAAGAACCTGCGCGTCACATTGTGACCACTCCTCGTATTCTCTATCAATCTGCTTTTTATATAGGCACTTGCATATCATACTTAAAACTAAAACACAAAAATATACACGCTGGACCGGGCCGCAACCGGTAAAACCTTTAGTTTTGTTACTTTACCTATGGTAGCCGGACTGTAAACCAGACAGATTCCCCATAACAAATAGTCATGGGCTATTTGGGAACATTGACTGGGGAGAATCCCTTGTTGTTGTCTCCTGCCATTTTCTAGGCCTCAACATCACCTTAACACTAAATCTCCTAGTGAAGACTTCCTGTCAGAGGAGGATTTCTCATCGAACCATTTCTTTACCAACTGTTGATGTTGATAGAATATGTCCTTGGCTCTTTCCCTATATTCCTCTAACTTAAGCAGAGTATCAATCCTCTGTTGTAGTGTAGATGAATCATCCTTCCGAATGCATTGGGATAACTGTAACAAGGGGATGGTTAGATTAGATGAAAGGACGGCTTCCTTTCCATAGACCCAACAGTAAGGGGAGTTACCAATGGATTCCTTTGGAGTGATTTGGTCTACCCAAAGAGATTTGTAGACTTGGGTATGCCAATATTTGTGATGGGAAGCCACTGTCTTTTTTAGGATGTTTATCAGGTTTTTTTTGGAGGATTCTACAAGTGCATTTCCCTGAGATATTAGTTGGCAGAAAATTTAAGCTTGATCTCTTTTTCAAGGGAATAGATAGTGAGGTCAATGAATGTGAAGTATGATGCATTATCAAAAACAAGATACTCAGGAGTGTTAAACCTAGTGACTATTTGATTTTCAAGAAAGGAAATCACTTGGTTCGTATTGCACAGTCTAAGAGGGACTGATTTGAACCACTTGGTGAAGTAATCAGTGGTCGTAAAAAAGTACTTGTCTTGTAGAGAAGACACAGGGTTGATAGGTCCGACAAAATCTAATCCCTGTTGCTGAAATGGGAACTAGACTACTACTAGCTGCAAAGGAAAGGAAGGTTTCTTGATTTTTTTGACACACTTCTGGCAAGGCTCACATTTTTTGACATAGGAATGCACATCCCTAAATAAGGTAGGCCAATAGTATCCTGCCTGAATTATTTTGTGAGTTGTTGTCTCCCCTGATAAATGCCCACCATCAGGTTTTGCATGAAATTGGAAAAGGATATCATTAGTCTGGTCCTTTTATAAACACCTAAGAAAAATCCCATCATAGTTTTTTCTAAATAGAACATTATCAATCATTTGATAAGGAGTTGATTTTAGCCTTAATGCTCTATGTTTCTTCAAGTCAAGGGTTTCAGGGGAAAACCTATGATTTAGAAAAAACCTAATGTGATCATACCATTTAGATGTTGTCATTTCAATTGAATTAACAGAACCTATACGTACAGCTTCCTCATGCTCCCAATTGGCTTGTTGATCTTCAAGATCATTTGATTGGGCAGAGAGTAGACACAAACCTTGTCCTTAAACTATATTTGCTGGTTTGATTCTACAGATCGTATTCCTACAGTGTCGTCATCCAGTGAGCCCTTTTTTCACCTAATTCCTTCTATATGAGGACATTCTGAATGGCCGCATATGGGACAATCACCTTGGTCCTTGACTTCAATAGGTATGGCCTATAATGTTTCACCGATTTATAATCGCGTAGGCATATTTGTCAACTTGGGAATAGTTGAGATCAGCTCCTTTAAACGTTCAGTTCATTAAAGAAATGGGGATCTTAGCATCCTCATGATTCTTGTGTGTTAGGATAGCTACATAAGAGAAATCAGTAGAAAAGGTATAAAGTATAAAATATTTGTTGAAATATGGAGCCATTAGAGCAAGTGCTTCTGCTATGGCTCTTCTGATTTCAACAAAGGCATTCCTCTGTTCTTCAAACCATTTAAATTGTACATCCTTTTTAAGTAAATGTTGCAAGGGTTTAACAACTTGGGAAAAATTTGGTACAAATTTGTGGACAAAATTGATCTTATGCAAGAAAGACTACATTTCTTTTTGAGAACCAGTGAGGCTGATATTTGAGATTGCTTCAATGCATTCTGGATTTATGAGCATGCCTTCCTTAGAGATAATGAAACCTAATAAATTACCCTCTGTAACCGTGAATATAGACTTCTTGGGATTGAGGGAAATCCCATATTTCCTGCATCTTTCAAACACCTATTTCAAAGTAGACAAATGTTCATGAATTTTTTTAGAATAAATTTTTACATCATCTAAATATACAATGACATAATTATGAATTAAGCCCCTGAGATCTATATCCATAGCTCCCAAGAATGTATCTCTTGCATTCGTTTGTAGGAAAATGTTCCCCAAGGGGTTCAGAAGGTTGTTTTAAGCTGGTCATCAAGGGCAACCAAGACTTGGTTGTACCCTGAGAAGCCATAAAGGAGTGAGAACATTTCAAATCCAACTAACTTTTGTAAAATATTCTCCATGGGAGAAACCAGATAATTGTCCTTCTCAGAATCTCTATTCAAGTTCCTAAATTCAACACAAATCCTGATGTTGAGGCCTGGAAATTCGCAGGCAACAACAACAAGGAATTCTCCCCAGTCAATGTTCCCAACTAGCTCATGACTATTTGATGTAGGTAATCCGTCCGGTTTGCGGTCCGGCTACCATAAGTCAAATAACAAAACTAAAGGGTTTTACCGGTTGCGGCCCGGTCCACCGTGTATACTTTTTTATTTTTGACTTAAAGTATGATATGCATGTGCCTAATTAACCATGCAGGGTGATAAAGGACGCAAGGAGTAGTCACAATGTGATGCGCAGGTTCTTACCTCTCGTGTTAGAACTCACAAGCATCTAAATCACATATGCAGCAATAAAGTAAAACTATCTATCTATCTATCTATCTATCCCCGGCGAGCCAAATTGTAACTTATTTATGAGTAATGTGTATTTTGCATGCGTTATAAAGAGAAATTACAGATAGCTAATATTCCTTCCTACAACACATGAACGATTAAAGATATTTAGACAATCAGATAGCCAATTGTTTATGAACATCATGCGTTACTCATGGTGGTAATTTTACAGAATAAACCAGAAATCATTCAAACAAAAACATAGGCTCTAAGAGTTAGAACGATCTCACAGTTAATGGACAAAAATTGGAAAAAAAAATAGTTCATCTTTCACCAATCCATAGCATAGCATTTGAACGTCCCACAAAACTTTCTCTGACAAGCAAACAATAATTCTTTATTGCAAAAAAAAGTAGTTCTTCTTACAATATCTCTTTACATGTCTAACTGGGAAAAATCCCCTTATCCATTCTAACTTTCCAATATTTAAACTAAAATAGTAGACCGCTTGGGCTGCCCCCAAACGTGTGACCTTTCGGTCGCTCAAAACGTTTCATATTTCTTTTTATCTTTCCAGCACAGACTCATGATTTGCTGAGTAACTGTCAGACCTTCTAGGTTTGCGCCTTTGTCGCTATTGGCTTTGCTTTCTAATTTGCTTGTCCTCCTTGCGATCCTATCTCCCATCTATACCTTCATGCCGCGGTAGTCTGAACAATATCCTGAACGCTCCTGCAATTAAACAACAACAATCATTCATTGGGACAGTATTTTTCAAGAAAATCAACTACGTTAAATTATATCACTGCAACGGCTAAGCAGCAAGAAAGGCCATGTGCTGCATTACTGCTAACACGATAGGGTAGACCTATCCACAGCCGCATAGGCGGGATTTAACAGGCGATGGGCGCTGTGAAAACACTTAGGCGTATCGGAGTTGGAAGAGTTAAGACCTAAGCTGTAGGCGGGAAAACTTCCAATCGGAAATCGGAAGGACATTGACATCGGAAGCCAAAGCTTTTCCCATCAGAAATGGCCGAAAAGAAAAAGAATACAGACACACGGCTAAAAATCAACATGCATCGGATGGCGGAAACATAAGGATCGGAGGTTGCAAGAATAATTCCTTCCACAACGTCGGGTGGCAAAACCACTAAGCTGACCGTCGAGACATCCACAAAGCTAACCGGGAGAAACCAATAGTGCATCGGGGATTCGCAAGACTAAACGTCGGGGCGATAGCAGTATAAGGAGCTGCAACGGCGGGAACATAAAGGACATCACACCCCACCATGCAAGGTCTGAATCGGAAGAGAAAACAACTAAAAGATCAGAAAGGTAGTGTTTTTGGAAGCCGCAACGACGGAAGCCCAAAACTTAAGGATCGGCGAAAACGACAAAGTGGGGTTAAAAGATCAATGTATCGGGGGACTTCACAATCTACCATCTGCAACTGTGGAGAATGAAGTAATAGTACTTTCTGACGTGAAACAGAAACTCAGCCGATTGAGACATATGCATTGGAAAAGAATAACGAAGCTAAAGCTGATTATCTCTCCGCAACGGCGGGAGAACAAGCAGATAAACTTCCAATTCAAACACTTGAAAATGTATTCAAAGGCAATGATAAATTTAAACAAGTGGATCAATTCAAGCATTAGAAAGGTCTTTCTGAAGAATCATTAGATTAAATCAAATAAGAAAATCAAACCGATATAAGCAAAGGAGGGTCCCGAAAGTTTTTGAATTTTGGGAAAATGTTGCAGCTGCAACAATTGGTGACTACCTGGTGAACCCCAGATTTCTGACTTAACTTCTTCCCAGTAAAAGACTGTCTAGCTCAAAATTGAAATCTTCTAGATGCTTGTATTCCTAAACTGGCCAACCCATGCATTTAAATCATTTAGAAGCAGTCCATTCTTAGGGAAATGGTAACATCAGAAATATTTGCAAGTCTGAATAACTCTTTTGAGGCCTAATAAGTGAGATTTATTTTACCCGTCCATAGGTAGTTTCCAGCTTCGACACGACAGGATTGTAACATATAGTAAACAACACTATCCCTTTGTTCCTCATTCCCATGCCAACTGCACTTTTGTGCCATTTGAACTTTAGTTCTTTTGAGTCCTCCATCTTCCTTTCTTTCTGAATTTTATTAAGGCTCCTCTATCCATAGTGTCCTTTTGTGTGAGAGAAGAATTTACTTTTCATCTCACATATGGAGAGGAACTTTTGGCAATTTCAAGTTCATGTTTTTTTTTTAAGGAGTTTTGACTCCTTATAGCTTTTAGCTTTTCTGAAATCATGGCATGGGATCATTTATATATGATATACTGTTTACCTTGCTTCCTTTCCGTGGGTCCTTTGCTTTCACTCCCTTGGACATTTTAGATGTGAAATGGATGGAGCCTCGAAATAGTATTCCAGACTCTTAATTCTGAGTTATTTACAGGGGTTAAGTAGGACTTCAATGAATACATGGCCAATTAGGAACACTGCTACTAGAAGACATTCTATGTTTTAAAGCACAGTCTTTTGCTCAAGATTTCAGTTAAATAAGAACCTTGATGTTTCCCTTGCAACCAAAAGTTTGCCTCTTTATTCCAAACCAAAAGAACTAATAACAAAGCATTAAAACAAGAGAAAACATCATCAAATCAATAAACAAAAAGAAAACAACATCAAAGCATTAAAGAAAAACAACATCAATTTATTTATGTACAAAGCAAAAAGAAAAGAAAATGTGTGCCCGTCCTAAAAAAAATTTCTTCAATCCAACGAGTTAAAGGGCTAGGCTGTAGTGTAGGCCAAAAACCTATCCATGGTCTAAGTGTACCATTTTTGAAATAGAAACCATGTCTACTAGTCTACAGTCATCCTTTTCAGCCTGAGGAAGTTGAAGGAGCTCAGGCTGAGTGTCAATCATAGAACTGGCCTTTCTTGTGGTATGATATCTTAGTTTGAGCTCCGTTAGATAATTTCCCAGGACATAAATAACAGATTCATTACCTTCTCCCAACTTAGTTACAGTATGCTTCATGTAAGGTTCTCTCGAAATTTTAATCTGATTAGGGGTACCCTTAAGAGGTAACCATAAATGAGACCAGTCTGAAGCAAAATAACCCTTTAGCCTGGAAGATCAATCTCGGTTAAGAATAAGCCCATGTCCATCTGGTACGTCAGCCACCATAATGTCAATAAATTGACATATCTTGTTATTCGCAGATAAGCGTATTAGAACATTCTTCATTTCTCCCACTATTTTGACACCCGTTCTATCTAGCTGCACTACTTCCCAGGCAGTTGGCTCTGGCTATCCATTAATCTTTTTTCAAAATTCAAGTGGCATAACATTTACCGATGACCCAGAATCTACCAAACAATTATGCACATTATGATTCAGCATTTCTAGAGTCAAAAGAAAAGGTGGGGTTTTAGAATTTTCTTCCCATCTTGGTTCTATATCTTCTTCTCCCAATTGATTTTGAGTGGGTACATCTTTTTTAAGATCCTCAATTTCTTCAGTGTTTCTTTCATTAACACCTACCTGTTCTTCCACAAGTTTTACAAGCTCGCTGATTGTCTTTGTTTCCTGGTTGACAGTAATGACTTCAGGTGTTTTTTCTTCAATATTGGCATTTATCCGTCTTTTGACATTCGATTGAAACCTCTTAATATTTGAAATTGTTTCATTTTATTTAATTATCAGATCCATGTCTTTTGTTGGTGTAGGTCTGTATTCAGATTTAAGAGCACTCTCTTCTGTGTCGAACAGCGAGACACCATCCCATAAAAACATGGTATCATTATCTTGTTTCTCTATGTTCTTGTATTTCTTTTCATCTTTACCACTGTCCCTAGTCAATTTAGAGTCTAACAGCTGATTCATAACCAATGTCACTGAATTTAACCATTGAGGACACTTCTTTTCAGAATGAGGTTGTTGGTGAAAAGTGCAGAAATTATCCCTCCTACCTCTGTTATATTCACTAATGCTGAATTTGGTGGAGGGATCTTCAATTGGTTGCTATCCTCCCTTTTTTGGTAGTAGGGTTTGTAAGTTTTATGAAATTCCCTTTCTTTCTCCAGATCTATTATTCGGTTGGATAGTTTCTGAATCATTTTCAACATTCCCTCAAAATCATGTGATTGCTCCTCTTTTGGTTTAGACAACAACAAGGCTCTATTCCCAGTAGTTTTTTCTTCAGGTTTCTTGGGATAGTCTTCTATAATTTCCTTCTCAGCCTCTACCCTTTCTGCTTCTTCATAAGTCTCTACCAATGTAGGTCTGGCTTACATTTTGGCAAACATGACCAGCTCAGGTCCTAGGGCTGAGGTATAATATTCAATTAGGACCTTGTCTGAGGGTCTATCAGTTTCAGAAAAGTTCTTTAGGTATGTTGAAAAACTTTGAGTAAAATGATGTACCTTCTCATCTTTCTCTTTTTTTTAAAAACAAGGCCTTTCATTAGTGAGGCATGGGTCATTTGGGCTGCCTATTTACTCCTGAAAATCCTTTTGAAGGTGTCCCAATCAGGAATAGAGTTTGCAGGAAAACCGAAATACTAGGATGTTGCAGCTCCTTTGAGGGTGTGCGGGAATAGTCTGCAAACTACATCCTCATACTCCCCAGCCCTTAACCCTTCTATTGCTAAATAGAAACTTTGCAAGTGATCATCTATAGCAATCCTTTCCTGGGGATCAAACTTAGGCAGCAGCTTATCAAAAGCTTGAGGTAGGTTATGCAAAGGAGGTGTTAGGTTCAAAGATGATCTAGCTCTCGAAGCCGGTAGAGGGTTGGGCTGATTCACATTTATACTAGCCATGAGCAAGGGTGAACAAATAGGAGTCTGAGTAAGAAACATTGTAAGATGAAACTGGGCTTACTTTCTTCAAAGGTAGAACCAAAACCTGTGAGTACTTGGGTTAAGTCAAAAGCTTCCAAATATCTGCTAGTGGGGTAATCTTGGGAAAATAAGTTTCCATGGCCAGCCATGCACTGGCGGCCCTCCTTCTAGCGCCAAACACTGTTGAGGCCTGGAAATTCACAGGAAACAACAGCAAGGGATTCTCACCAGTCAATGTTCCCAACTAGCCCGTGACTGTTTTATGTAGGGAATCCATCCGGTTTGCGGTCCGGCTACCGTAGGTCAAATAACAAAACTAAAGGGTTTTACCAGTTGCGGCCCGGTCCACCGTGTATATTTTTGTATTTTTGACTTAAAGTATGATATGCACATGCCTAATTAACCACGCAGGGTGATAAAGGATGCAAGGAGTAGTCACAACGTGATGCGTAGGTTCTTACCTCTCGTCTTAGAACTCACAAGCATCTAAATCACATCTGCAGCAATAAAGTAAAACTAACTATCTATCTATCTATCTATCTATCTATCCCCGGGGAGCCAAATTGTAACTTATTTATGAGTAATGTGTATTGTGCATGCATTATAAAGATAAATTACAAATATGTGATATTCCTTCCTACAAAACATGAACGATTAAAGATATTTAGACAATCAGATAGCCAATTGTTTATGAACAGCATGCATTACTCATGGTGGTAATTTCACAGAATAAACCAGAAATAATTCAAACAAGAACATAGGCTCTAAGAGTTAAAATGATCTCACAGTTAATGGACAAAAACTGGAAAAATGAAATAGTTCATCTTTCACCAATCCATAGCATAGCATTTGAACGTCACACCAAACTTTCTCCGACAGGCAAACAATAATTCTTTATTGCAAAAAATAGTAGTTCTTCTTACAATATCTCTTTACATGTCTAACTGGGAAAAATCCCCTTGTCTGTTCTAGCTTTCCAATATTTAAACTAAAACAGTAGACCGCTTGGGCTGCCCCCAAACGTGTGACCTTTTGGTCCCTCAAAATGTTTCATATTTATCTTTATCTTTCCAGCGCAGACTCATGATTTGCTGAGTAACTGACAGACCTTCCAGGTTTGTGCCTTTGTTGCTATTGGCTTCGCCTTCTAACTTGCTTGTCCTCCTTGCGATCCTGTCTCCCATCTATACCTTCACGCCGTGGTAGTCTGAACAATCTCCTGAAGGCTCCTACAATTAAACACCAACAATCATTCATTGGGACAGTATTTTCCAAGAAAATCAACTACGTTGAATTATATCACTACAACAGCTAAGCAGCAAGAAATGCCATGCGCTGCATTACTGCTAACATGGCAGGGTAGACCTATCCACAGTCGCATAGGCAGGATTTAATAGGTGATGGGCACTGCGAAAACACTTAGGTGTATCGAAGTCAGAAGAGTTAAGACCTAAGCTATAAGTGGGAAAACTTCCAATCGAAAATCAGAAGGACATTGACATTGGAAGCCAAAGCTTTGCCCAACTGAAACGGGGGAAAACAAAAAGACTACGGACATGCGACTAAAAATTGACACGCATCGGACAGTGGAAACATAAGGATTGGAGGTCGCAAGAATAATTCCTTCCATAACGTCGGGTGGCAAAACCACTAAGATGACCGTCGAGACATCCGCAGAGCTAACCGGGAGAAACCAATAGTGCATCGGGGCTTCGCAAGACTAAACGTCAGGGCGATAGCGGTATAAGGAGCTGCAATGGTGGGAACATAAAGGAAATCATGCCCCACCATGCAAGGTATGAATCGGAAGAGAAAACAACTAAAATATCAAAAAGGTAGTGCTTTTGGAAGCCACAACGGCGGAAGCCCAAAACTTAAGGATCGGCGAAAACGACAAAGTGGGGTTAAAAAATCAATGTATCAGGGGACTTCACAATCTGTCGTCCGCAACTACAGAGAATGAAGTAACAGTACTTTCTGACGTGAAATAGAAACTCATCCGATTGAGACATATGCATCGGAAAAGAATAACGAAGCTAAAGCTGATTATCTCTGTGCAATAGCGGGAGAACAAGCAGATAAGATTCTGATTCAAACACTTGAAAATGAATTCAAAGGCAATGATAAATTTAAACAAGTGGTGGATCAATTCAAGCATTAGAAAGTTCTTTCTAAAGAATCATTAGATCAAATCAAATAAGAAAATCAAACCGATATAAGCAAAGGAGGGTCCTGAAATGTTTTGAATTTTGGGAAAATGTTGCAGCTGCAACACCTGATTTCCCCATTCTTCTTTCGAATGGGTACTAAGCTAGAAATCCATTGTGTGTGTCTAATAGGGAATATGAATCTGGCTTCCACTATCTTATCGAGTTCTTTCTTGACAGAAGGTTCCCATCTGGGATGCATTCTCCTCAGCTTCTATTGATACGGCTTCACTCCAGGTTTGATCGGGATATTGTGGTGCATGATGTTGGTATCAAAAGTTATGAGTTCATCATAGGTCCAGGCAAAGACATATTTAAAATACCTGCATAACTTGATAAAACATATCCTCTCTTCATCAGAAAAATGAATTCCAAGGTTGATAAAGCAAGGATTTTGTTCAGTTCCTAGATTGACAGCTGCATAATTGAGGGTCAAGCTCTGGATCTTGCAGTTGGTGGTTTTCCTGAACTTGTCCTGTAAATCATAAAATGTTTCTAAGCCAATGATAGACTTGGGAACAATATTGGAAGGATCGGATAGGTATTTTCCATGATCATCGTGGCATCGATGGCCATGCCTTAAAAGGTGTCTTGGGCTAAAATAAAACTAGTATCTGCTGGTCATCGTCGAAAACTTTCCAATTTGTGACATTGTTAGGAATGGAAGGCATGTACATCAACTTAATTGAAAACATATGTGGAGACAAACCTTCAGGAGAGATTAGCTTAGGTGAAATATTGGCCAATACATCACCATCGAAATTTTGTGATCTAGGGATAGACTTGATATTAAATACTAGAAAAGAGTTAGTCAGGTCTCTGATCAATCTTTGATAATTGACTAAACGAGGAGACAAGCATTGTATTCGGTTTCTTACATGCGTTACTATAATCGCAAAGTCTCCTACGCATTCAATCTTCTTTGCACCCATGTCAATGGCTTTTCTGAGACCTTGGACTAGTTCCTCATACTCAGCTACGTTGTTGGTTCATTCAAACTCCAGTCTGCATGCGATCATGGTATTGGTCCCATTTGGATCTACAAGGACACATATTGCACCCACTCCATCTTTGGAACTGGAGTGATCAAATAATAAAGTACAAACAAAAGGATCAATTCTAAAATTAGTATTTACATTATAAACATTATGTACAATAGTACTAGAGAATGGTACATAAGTCAGATGAGTAATTTGGGACTCTTTCTGAACATTCTCTACTGGTGAAATATCAGCAGGTGGATCTCCAAAGAATGTATTGAATGTAAAATGTTCAATTTGAGCGCTAAAATAAGAGATAGATTCATTGGAGCCATCAAGATCAGTCACCATTTATTTCATAAATGTTCCCTGTTAACCTTGAGTTTGTTGGGCTATCCATTTAGGGGTAACCACAACTGAGACCAATCGGCGAAAAAGTAACCTTTAAGTTTTTCCAACCAATCTATGCTTAACCACATACCATAAGTCTTTGGGATGTCTGTGATTATGATGTCAATACTGTGATGAATTCTGGGGTCCATAGACAATCTAATAAGAACATTTCTTAGCCTTCCTAAAACTTTAACATTAGACCTATCCAACTGGACAATTTGGATGGGGAAATTTTCCCAAGTAGCATTTAACTTTTTGCAGGCAGAAAGAGGAATCACATTAGATGAAGTGCCTGAGTCTATCATGCAGTTTTTTACATTCCTATTGAATATCTCAAAAGTAAGTAATAAACGAGGGATTCCATTGCTTCCAGGCTTCTTATTGTTTGGTCTAGGGGAAGTGTCAATATTATTATTCTGAGTTTTCCTAGGTTGTTTTATATCATTCTTTTGGGTAGGGAGTCTCTTATGGAAGGCTTTTATGCTAGAAATTGTTTCCAGACTACAAGAAAACAAGCCACCATATTCTCAAATATCTCGATAAAACAAAACAGGGTTTTTAGGGTTTTTTTTAAGGTTTTCTGGTTGTGAAATTTGGTGACAAGAGGGACTGCATTCATAACCCAAATAAGAACTAAATCACAAGCATAAAAAAACTGAGATGCATAACATAATAACCATGTATCCAATAGAAAATAGAACTGAAGTTCATCCACAAATGGCAAGCAATACAAGCATAAAAACTTTAAACCAGTAACGAAATTACCAACTGAGTAGCTAAAAGAGGCTATAAATGAAGCCAGAGAACAAACTGAAGGGTAAAATGGAGCATATATTTCATAATTAGTTCTTCAAATACACATAAGATTCATTTACTTAGCTTATGAACAAGTCTGGAGACCTCCTCTAGCCAGCCAAAAAGTCGAACCCTTCATCCTCTTTGTGACATACATTAATACTATCCTTCAAAATTCAGTTAAAGACTAAACCCTAACTACTTTTCAGCCTACTCATCGAAATGGTTTTGTCAAAATAATAATTACAAAAATGAAATATCCTTCAAAACATAACAAATAACTGATTTTGTTAATAAGCCTCATAGATATTTAGCTTCCTCTGCTAACAAGGCTATCCCTTCTAAGGCTTGGGCCTTTCTCCTAGCCTTCAGTTGCTCTGCTTCCATCTCTGCCATATTTCTAGTGAGTTCTTCATTTTGCTGTTGTAGATATTTGATGGTTTATTTTAACATAGTAAATTGTGACTCTGTATTTCTTTTTCTTTTCAATGCCTCTTTTGAGACTGCAATTAGCTCTTGATAGTGGCTATTCACCTCATCCAGATCTTCTCTAAGTCTTCTATTGGCCATAACCAAACCATGATTTGTCTCCTACATATATTCCACCTGATGTTTATACTGGTTTATAGTTCTCTGTAAATTCTCTTTCTCTGAATCAAATGCTTTATTTCCCGCTGTACTTTGCATCTCATTGGGAAGCCATGGAATGTTTAGTCTCCTATATATTTCTTCATCTTATGGCAGCAATTCTATAAGAGTCTCATGAAAACTTAGGTTTTCTTTAGTCTCAGTTTCACAGGGAACATTTTCATCAACCATCAGCTTGTTTTCTGAGTGAGAAATCTCTATCTCACCTTCTTGTTGTTCCTTTAACATTTGGCTTCGTATCTCTAAAAATACATCAGACAGTTTAGTCTCAATGAGGGAAGAGTCTTTTTCTAATTTCATTGGTCTTTTCCCTTTGTTGTCACCCTTATCAACATCCAGTTTTTCATCAGAGGAGGAGTCATCAATCATAGTTACTCCTTCTTTATTCAATTTAGGGTTTAGTAATTTCTTCATATTCAGCCTGAGCTTGTTTCTGGGTCTAGTCTTTGGTCTCTACCCAGGAGCAAGTTCCCCTACCATTTTTAATTTTTTTCCTTTATAAGTGACTAAGGCAAATTCAATGACTTTTAGCTTCGTTTTCTTTGGTACCGCTACCCTATCTTCTTGGCTGTGAAATTCCTTTTTAGTGCCAACCTTAGTTTCATCAATAACAGGAAGCTTATCCTCCTCAAACATGTATGTTTCATCCTTTGACAAGACTGTAATTGGACTTTGCTTTTGGACTTTAGTGTCCTCTTCATCACCTAAAACTTCTCTGCAAGTACAATCTTTTCATCAACAAATGTCTCTGTCGTTTCATCATCCTGAACAGGCTGAGTCTCCTTATTAATAGACTACAAATCTTTGCTCTCAATGTCATTTAGATGTTGTTTAGATTCACAATATTCTTTTGCAGGCTCTGCAACTTCCTCTAATTTAACACTATCTTCATTTTTAACCTTTATCTTCTTTCTTAGTTTTATGATCAAGGTATTTCCTTTATCATCCTGCTTTCTATTAGACTGTCCTTCTTGAATATTCTAAAACCCTGACCAAAAAAGTAAATATTCCCAAGTTTTTTCTTCTCGCTTCAAAACATTGTTGATAATGAATTTGATAAGTCCATGGTGAAAAATGGACTGTCTAGTATGGTTTTGGTGTTCTTTGATTCTGCAAGACATCTTTTGCAGGCTCTTTAGCAAGAAGAAAGGCAGGTTCATCTTTGATTCATTACTAAGGTGTTGAAGGAACCTGAAATGGTATTTAAAAACGAAGGCATACCTTCCTTCACATGTAATATAAGTTTGTAAAACCTTGATAGGTTCTACCCATTCAGGCCTGAAGTTATGGATGGGAACACCCTTACCCCAATCTGGAACTATAACAAGCAGTAGGTACCTTTGTGCATTAAAGGTGAATGGCACTTTCTTAAACCAAAGTTATCCCTCATTTTCAACCCATGTTGCCTCAGCTACCAACTCTTTGGTCAATTTGAATTTCAAAGTATCAAAAGATACAGTATCTTTGTGATAACACTGATCAAACGTATGGGAGACCTCAGCATTGTATCCATCAATTTTCTTGAAAAATATCAGCCATCCTGCATTTTCAAATAGCTCAGCACATCCTAGGAATTTATCTATCCAACTGAGAGCAGTGGGCTCGTTCCTATTAGTTTTTCCACTCCTCTTCATTTTCAGTATGGTTTGCAGCACCTGTCAGTAATCTCATAGTCTATTTTTCTTCAAATTTGCATAGTTTTGGCAGTCTATTTTCCTTCAAACTCTCACAATATGCTCTATCACCAGCTTAGGAAATGTTTTGTACCAAGTTTAAGCAATTTGACCTAATCACAGATTCAGAGACCTCCAATACTTCTGCTCTAAACTTTACTAACTCAAATGGTGAATATTTAGATATTTTGATTAATATCTCATCATTCAAAGTCTATTTAGTAAGTAAATTCATGTCCTTCTTTAAAATTTTGACATAATAGGATTTATCAGAAAAACCCCCAAATTTAACAAACCCTATCAAATGTCACGCGGGATACCTCATCCAAAGCTTAATACAGGCACTGGAAGTCGATCCCTTCGAATTGCACGTTCTAGCTGTCCTCAACCCTCCAGATCGCTTCGAACTATCACCGCTAGGAAGCCCTCATTATTCTTTCAACTGTCAAAATTTGGATTTCTCAGCAATATGTCTCCACCACGATGTTCAATGCCTTTGTAATATTCATCTTAGGAACCTATTCCAGAAAATTATGCCCCGTTCCACTCACTGTCATCATTTTCCATGAATTTGCGTACAATTTCCATGATCTCCCTCACACTATGACCAGACACTTGTTTCCATGATTATCCTGGCAAGACACATATCAAATATGCTAATTGATGTGATTAACACCTTAGTAATGAAACGATCGAAAAAATCAGAGTGAAAAATGACTATTTTGGCACTCGCGACTTTCTTGTAGCGCGCTAGTGCATTAATTTCGCTCTTGCGCTACAAGAAAGTCCAAACACATAATTTCATGTCATTTAATCACTAATCCAGTTTTAAGACTTGGGTTATATGATTAATCTTTGATCTTAGTGTCATTAATGAAACCATTAATCAATATACACATTATAGAACCCTTCAAGAATGAACTCTAAGCAAAATTCATAAAAGCAAGCTTTAAAAAATAGGAAAAAATAAAAAATGATGAAAACTAAAAGGCATAAACTCAAAATTAACCTTTACACCAAAATTTCCTAGAAGTAAAAATATTAGCAAATTTCAAAACATAAACAAAAGTATAAAACTAAGGAATACAAAATCATGACCTAACATCTGGCTCCTGTTGCGGGGTGAAGTCCTCCTTGTGAGGCTTCAAGAACCTGTAGACCAGTGCCTTCTTTCCTGCTACCTGCTAATCTGCAAAATTTCCATTGGGTTATGGAATCCTTATTTTGTTTTACTCACACCGGTATATACAATGAAAAACTAAAATTCCCCTCGAAACCTGCAGAAATGCTTGAGGAATCGTCCATTAACTGGACTTGACAATTCCTCACCCTCCAAAGTCTGTAGGACAAAAGTGTTATTTTCCAAAAACTTAGATACTAGGAAAGGGCCAAACCAGAGGTTGTCAAATTTTTCATGTTTCCCTTTTTTCTCTTTCCTGGCATCCCACCTTAGAACCATGTCACCAATTGAGAAAGTGTTATCTTTGATTTTCCTGTCAAATCTGTCTTTTATCTTCAATCTGTATAACTATGTGTTTTCTTCCACTTTTTCTCTATTCTACTGCAACTCTATCATTTCATAAATCCTTCTCTGCATATCATTAGGTTCTTCCTGACAATTCTGAAGAAACTTTATCACTGGAATGCCCAACTGAATAGGAAAAAAAACATCTGTACCATACAATAATTGGAAAGGAGAAGTTCCAATTGCTTGTTCGACTATTATTCTATCATCCCATAATGCATATTTCAACATAGAATCTCATGATCTCTTATTATGCTTTAGTAGTTTCCTGATACTCTGAATGGTATTTTTATTTGAGGACTCAGCTAAACCATTACCTTGGGGATAGTAAGGAGTTGAATGTTTCAACAAGATACCATTCTTTTCACAAAATGCTTCCATTGCCTTAGACTTAAAAGCTTTTGCATTATCTGTCACTATTTTCTGAGGACGCCCAAACCTACTAAGGATATTTTCTTCAATAAATTCCATAATCACCTTATCTGTGGCATTCCTAGTAGGGATAGATTCCACCCATTTGGTAAAGAAATCCGTTGTAGTCAAAATCCACCTGTGTTGTCCTAAGGAAGATGGACTTATCTCTCCTATAAAGTCCAGACCCCATTGCTGGAAAGGAGCACTTACTGCAATTGGTTTTAAAGGTAATGACAACAATTTTTGTTTGCCAGCAAAATTTTGACAAGGGATGCAAGCTCTTACCTGCTGATATACATCTGCAAACAAAGAGGGCCAATAGTACCTAGCTCTTAAGATCTTGTATGCTGTGGCCTTCCAGTACTTGTGACCTCCGCAAGAACCCTCGTGAGATTCAGAAATCACTCCTTCAATTTCAGGTTTATCTAAGCATCTGAGTAGAATACCCCTTGGGTCCTTCCAAAATCATTGTTGTTCCACTAAACAGTACTTAGTAGTTCTTAGCTTCAAAGATCTAGAAGCTTTTCTATCTAAATTCTTAGGACATTGCAAATACAATAGAAAATACACAATGTTTTCATACCATGTGGATGCTGAATAAAAGTCCATAATCTTCTCTTTCTCCAACTCTGCTTGATTTTCTTCCCGAGCTAGCTCTTCTGCCATCACATGCAGTCCTAAAGCTTGGCAGTTTGATTCAGCTAGTAGCTTGGCTAAACCTTGTCCCTTAACTAGTTTGGTAGGTCTGATATCTACATCATACTCCATGATTTTAGCAATCCACTTGCGTCTTTTTCCCTCGTTGTCAGTCTATGTCAAAACATCTTTTATAGCAGCATTAGGCACATATGAAATAACTTTGCAATGCAAAACATAGATTCTGAAAAATTTCAAAGCTTTCACCAAAGAATAAGCCCGTTTTTCCAAGATGCTATATTTTAATTCAGAATCTCTAAGAGTTTTTTCTGAAGAATGCAATAGGTTGCTCAATACCATCCTTATTATTCTACAACAGAACAGCTACTAGTGTATCTTCAGATGCAAATGAAAATGTTAGAAATTCTCTGGTGAAATCTAGACTTACTAATACAGGGGCTTCAGTAAGAGCCATCTTGATTTTTTCAAATGCATTCTTTGCTTCAGTGGTCCATTTGACTACTTGATCCTTTTTTAGCATGGATGTAATCTACTTGATAGTCTCAGCAAAGTTTGGTATAAACCAATGCAGAAAGTTGATTTTACCAATGAAAGATTGGACATCTTTTTTACTCCTAGGTAGACTTATCTTCAATGTTGCTTTTACCCTTTCGGGGTCAATCCTTATACCATCAGCAGAAACTAAATGACCCAGTAATTTGCCTTCCTGTATAGCAAAGTGTGACTTCTTTGGATTCAAGGACAAACCAAATTTTCTGCATTTTAAGAAAGTCAGTTTCAAATGTTTTAGATGTTCATCATTTGATTGTGAAAATACAGTAATATCATCTTTGTAAATTACCACAAACTTGTCCTTTTCTTCAGCAAAATCTATATCCATAGCCCTTTGAAAAGTTGCTCTAGCATTCATTAAACTGAAAGGCATCTTATCATACATGAAAGTTCCCCAGGGAGTGGTAAAAGTTGTTTTCTTCTTATCATCAGGATGCATAGAAATCTGATTTTATCCTGAGAAACCATCAACCATAGAAATCCTCTGTGTCCCAACAACCTTCTGCAATATTTGCTCAATTTTAGGCAGAGGATAATTATCCTTTAGTGAAGATCTATTCAAGTTTCTAAAGTCAACACACAGTCTAATTTCTCCGTTCTTTTTCCTAACAGGAACTAGATTAGCCACCCATGAAGAGTACATGAGAGGAACAATGATCTTGGAATCTAATAACTTCTTCACTTCTTTTTCAATAACAGGAAACAAGGCTGGATTAATCCTCCTTAATTTCTGACGAAAAGGTTTAACATTCAGTTTTAAAGGGACTTTATGTTGTATAATTCTAGTATCATATGTTCTCAACTCTTCATAAGACCATGTAAAGACATCAACATGTTCCTTTAACAATTTTATGTACCTGTTTCTCTCTTCAACTGTGAGTGCTTTCAAAATTTTCACCATTTTAGGATGTTCTACAGTGCCAATGTTACAATCCACCACATTCTCTTCTGAAGACTATACAATAGGTTTTAGAGGTGTATCATCTTTCAAAAATATTCTTTCTAAAGGTACCAAACCTTTTGGGATGAAATTACCTTTTAGTTCAATGATCTTGTGTCCAGCTATTTCATTTTCAGTAATCTCTTCCACATCTCCATCCTCATCATCTTCCTCTTGATCAATCAGGGAATTAGAAAACTCATGTGTAAGCTCCAAAAATCTTTTAATTTCAATGTCATCTTCAAACACTCTCCACTGCTTTACATTATCAGGTACAGATGGTCTGTACCTAACCTCAATGGGATACCTCAACTGTGTGGTTTTGGGAATTCTAAAATGTGTAGTAGCTAAGGCTAATGAATCTGCAGTCTGATTATGGTCTCTTGGAATATAGGTAATGTTAAAAGCTACAAAATAATTCTCAATCATGTCCCATACCTCATTTTGATAGAATTTTAGCAAATCCTGTTTCACTTGATAGTTGTTCCTCACCTGCTGAACAACTAATTCAGAGTCGTCATATGCAAAAATCTATTGAATGCTTAAATCCTTGGCAGCCTTTAATCCTAACAGCAAAGCTTCATATTTAGCAGTATTGTTTGTAGTAACAAATTCTAATTTATACATCAGCTTTACTGTTTCACCACCAGGGGATATGAGAAGAACCCCTGCTCCAGCACCTTCTTTGCAAGATGATCCATCAAAGTATAATTGCCAAATCTCATCTTCCTGTTCCTTGTTGCATTTAACTGGCTGTTCCTTTTTAACCTGTAACAAACCAGCAGTATTGTCATCATCACTAAAATGTAACAGGCAAGTACCCAAATCTTTATCAACAACATACAGAGGATGGTTGGTAGGGTTCTTGTCATCTGTCGCAATATAGGCAAACTGAAGCTCTCTGTACAGCCTTTTGTTTTCTCCTCCAAACACAGGAATAATAGCATATGATAAATCCATTTATAAAGTTCCAACAACTTTCTTTGCCCAGGACCTAGAGAGAAGTAACCCAAATTTAGGTGTAATATTAGCTACCACCACATACATGATTACACTTTTCATTGGTAATTGAGCCAAACTGACAACCATGTCTTTAATCACACCTAAACACTTTACAGCTCATGAAGCAAATGCATACAAATCATGATAGGGTTTGGTTATACTCAGACCTAAAGCCTCCATGATAGCCTTTGGAAAAAATTGTGTGATGATATTGAATCTAATAAACAGTTATGTATCATTTGTTCATGGACTGTCAGAGTAATGTAAAATAAAGGTGAAGCACCTGCTTCATTCTTAGTTTTTTCAGCCAAATCTGTTCTAATAAAAATATTAGGATTTTCTTCTTACAAATTCACTGTATCAGAAATAGGTTGATTGTTTGTTGAACCGATCATTTTAAGAACCGATTCTTTGTAAGAAGGATTTCTCATTAGTTCAGTAAAAGGCATAGAAATATTTATTTTGCCTAATTCATTTTCCAGATTAAAATTCTGCACAATTTTATTTACCTCTTCAACCTCGATGTTCTTCTTTTGCTTTTCTGAAATTTGTTTTTTCTCTGACACAGGATCAGATTGCTGCTTAGCGGGTACAACTACCTTTTTCATTGGGTTTTGTACTACTTGTTTTGGGCCTGACCTCAAATTCGTAGTCTTCTTGGATTCATTTTGACAGACATTAGTAGTTACAATAGTCATTTTCCGATTCAAATCATCCTCTGTTTCAAACATATCAGCATCATAATATTTTGCATTTAAAAACTCTTCTTCAGTGACCAAACCTTCAGTCAACCTTTCTCCAAAATAGTTTATATCAAGATCTGTGTCTTCAAATAGCACTTCTTCATCAATATCTTCTTCATCAACAACATTGTTCTGAAGAGGAGGAGGTACCCTTTAATCCTTAGTCTCTCTCCTTTCTCACTGAATATCATTATTTCTTCATTCTCTAGGTATGAAACAAGGAGAAAATTGTCTTCTGAATTGGTTCTGATTGTTAGGGTTTCTTTCACCTTCTTGAACATGCTTGCTGGAATTTCTTTCTAGTTTTAACTTGTTTAATTTTGCATTCAAAATCTTCACTAAATTGGCCATCTCATCAATTTTTCCTTCTGAAGAATGAGATGTTGAAACCCCAGGAGCTGCTTCCTTCTTACCCTTCCTGTCATACATCTGCTGAGTTGTTTCCTTATTCAATCTATTGGAACCCAATATGTTAGAATCCACCTCTAATGCTACATCTTACATATTCAGTAAAGAATCAGGTCTTCTCTCTCTTAATAGTAAAGAAAATTCATGATCGAAAGCATTTGCATATCTGAGTTTTGCAGATGTTTCTGAAGGTTGTATTTCTGCAGGAATTCTGCTTTACATTTTATTGAATCTTTTTGAAAAATATGCAATGGTTTCATCCTTCTTTATCCTAAGGGCTCCAAACTCAGTTATATAATAAGTATGGTCTTTGGTTTTTCTGCATTGTGTCATGAAGAGGTCCTGAAGTTCTTCTATGATGGTGATTGAATTAGCAGGCAGCTCCCTAAACCATTTTCTGACATTTCCATCAAGGCTCTGCACAAACATCCTCATCCATACGTCCCTAGATTCAATGTTATAGTTATCAGTGTTAGCACTTAGAATGTACCCAAGGTTGTAAAGGTGAATCCCAAGGTAACAACAAAACCACTTTAGAAAGAAACTGGTTTTTCTTCCAGAGAGGGATCTCTCAATACAGATTTAATGAGACCAGATATAATTAACATCCAAAGATTTGTATAGATGGTTGAAACAACATATAACCATTGGGCATGGAGTCACATAAAAGTAAAAATATCACAAAGACAGATACATGAGATTTATCAAAGGCAAGGTAACCATTTCATTACAGTCATTCATTTAGTTCAGGTGGGACAGAAGAGACAATGAACAACCCATTAATACAGAGCATCAAAGATGAGTTCTATATTAACTTTAGTAGAATAATTTATAAAATATCCAAAATAATGATCAAAGCATAACATTATGAATTCTAACCATCCAATACTGTGTTTCAGATACGAAGAAAAACAGAATGAAGTGTTATACTATAAAACACAATCACATAAGGAAAGAAATACGGACTGTAATGGAAATGACACAGGAATCTCTGATAATTCTTATGCATTCACTCTGTTATTCAAAAATAATATGTCTTTCAAAACCTTCAACAAGATGATGGGTTCCAACCCCCATCAAATAAAATAGATGCAAATATATACATAAAATGATTCATCTTCAAAGAATATTCATAACTGAATGACCGGATTAATTAAAGTCTTGTAACTAAATTCCCAACTTCTAGGAATAAACTACAGCTTCAATCCTAACAAATCATAAAGTTAAAATCAACTTGATATAAAATCAACTTGACATGTCTTCATCCAATCAGCTCCTCAGCGCGCGACATCTATTCTCATGAATGAATGATGTATTTTGTCTTTCCGAACCTTTCTACGGCTTTCCACTGCTTCGCGCTTGGGGTATCATATTCCATCATCTCTCGAATTGACACTTCCAACTCCATGTAAGATTCGTATGATACCTTGGGAAATCCTCTCCTGATGATTGGGAAGTTTTGTAATATTTCGAAATCCTCTGTCAATTTTTCCACAATAGCTTTCCTCATTAGGCCTTTCTCCAAATCATCAAATTTGGAATGATCTATGCGGCTTTGAACTAACAAGCTGTGATAGTGTTCCTGAGAAAACATCCGTCCTTCCTCGTCCCAAAAGGATGGTAGGTTGTCCTCAAATAGCTCTTTGAAAACTTGCTTGAAGTTATTTACCTGTGAAAGCATTTCATTTGCCTTGTCCTGGACCGTTTTCATTAAATGGTGTTTGTGGATAAACCTTTTAGCCCATAGTACTATTGATATTCTGTCCTTTATTCCCATATCATGTAATTTCTAGTATGTCAATGAATTTAAAAAATTCAATGTGTTTTGGGCTGTGGTAAGGGGTCTTCTTTCCATATTTTCTTTCACTAACTTTAGTCTTTGGTGGGCCAAATTGACCAATATGTTTTGATCATCTATAAAGTTCAAATGGTGCCTGAATTTAGTGATTTCTATAGATAAGGTGTCACAAATGATGTGCTTTGCCCCTTAGAGAGGACCTTTCCCAATGTTTCTTTCTTTTAGTTCATTGAAATTCTTTTGCAGCTAATTCCTGTCTTGCAATATTTTATTTTTATTCTCACTTACTTTGGCTAATTCAGACTTGATCTTTTCATTTTCTACCTTTAACTCTTTTATTTCTTCATCCTTTAGGCTTACCTGGGACATAGGTACTAACAAATCATCTGCAGAAAAATATTTTAATGGATTCTCAATATTTACAATAGATAGGTCCTCATCAGTGGGAGTCTAACTCATCAATTCCTCCATGATCTCCTTTTCATCATTTTGGTCATTTTTTAGCATGGCAATTTGAGATATTAGCTCACTCTGTTCAGTTTCCCACCTGTCTTTTTCCTCTTGTAATTCAACAGCTCTTCCTTTATGTTCCATCATCTCCTGGTGGACCTTGTCTTTCTCTTCTTGCAGTGCCAATAATTCAGATGATTGAACATACTCAGTGCTTGGGATATTTAACTTTTTATTCAAAACTTGGAGAGCGTTGTATTTTTCTTCCAACATTCTTCTGATCGCTTGGGTATTATCTTTTTCACTTCCTAAATTGATAATATATGCTTGTAGCTTTTCGATTTGAATGGAATTGGCCTTATTTTCAAATCTTTCATGTTTTACTTGAACCTCTAACTTATCTACCAAAATTTGTAGCTTATTGATTCTCATCATAGCTTGCAATAGCTCTGAAAAAATAATGTCACTTGTTTGCTTGTGTAGCTGTATCTTGTCGGGTACACTAATATTGTCCAACCTTACTTCCATCTCTGTCATCTTTTTATCATTAACAATGGCCAATTTGAAAATATTTCTTTCTGTATCTCAGGCATAAATCAAGGAGGTTTTTGGATTGCTTAAACTCCTTACCCGTGGGAGTAAATTACTTGTATCTTCCAGAGACTGCTTTCACGTTTTCATATAATTGGCCTTTACCTCCTCTTTGGATTTGAAAATCAGACTTGATTCTGAATTATCCACACTTTTAAAAGAAAATTGATTTAATTGTACAGATTTCGTTGGGACTAAAGCAACTCTCTTGAAATCATCAGACATCTCTTCACTTGAAACTCCACCAACTTGTAACAATTTTGCCTTTTTGTGTGACCCATATTCATCCACTTCCATGATTTCAATTTCAGATGGACTCCTCTTAATAAAAACATTAGGACCCTCTGTCACTTGTGATATTGTAGCTTGTAAAGTACTTGCATCTCCATCAGACCCTTGAATTTCTGAAAACTGCAACAAATTTGTTGTTTCATTCAATCCTTCAAAAAACTGGTGTTCAAATGGTTTGTTTTCATTGGCCTGCTTCCTTAGGGAAATTATGTGGTGAGGATCATAATTTGCCTTCGTCTCTTTTTGAAATTCCATGCTTCCCAATAACTTTTCAATAAACACTAAGGCACCTTTATTTTTGAAAATAAAAGAGCCAACCTTGAGAGGAAATTTGATATTTCAAGATTTTTTAAAGGCTCCAAAATGTTCTTCCTCTGAATGCAACCTTTGCCTCATGAATTCTAATGCAAAAAATATGGGAGTGAGGAAAGCAGGTAACTTATATGGTTCCCCAGTGAATCCATATATCCTTAAAATAGTACAATCTTTAAGCAGGAACCAGTCTCCGACTCGATCCTCAGGCGAGGACTGCATCAGGCATTTCATATCTTCTAACACACGGGGCAGCACTTCATCGAACAACATTTTATATATCTCTGACATGATTGAATTAGAAAACTCAAACATGCTGATCTTCTTGGGCAAATCAGAAGAGAAGATGGTACTCAAAAATTGTAATTCAGTGACATTTGAACACAGCAACATGTTCAACAAGTAAGTTTGAAATTTAAAGAACCTGACCTTTGGGAATTCACTTAACTAAAGGTGTATTGCTTCTGCGAAGTACTCATCTAGAATAAACACAGGAACCAATTGAGACTTCGAACCAAATGAACTCATTTTTAACAAAAAACCAAGGATGACTTCATTTACGCGACAATCATCGTCAAGACCCAAAATTTGACAGACCAGGGATACCACTAATTGAACTTCATTTTTAAAAATATGAACATGGTAAGGCAGGAAAAGACCGTCTAAAGACGGACCCTCTTTCAAAATATTGGACAGGAATTTGCAACGGACTTCAGTGATACAACTTTTGTACAATTTAGCAAGAATAGACTCATTTACAGGTTCACGGTTGTTATGGTAACTGTCAGGTAGGTTTAAGCTTTTGCGGACAACCTTGGCATTGATTTTACAGAGTATTCGAGAAGTAGAATGACTGACAATGACTCTTTGAGAAGGGGAATAATTAACCGCGCACCACTCTGTGAATTCAGGAAAATACAGGGTTTGTTTTACGGCAAAATAATATAAAAAGGATTTACAGAGATTTAAGACATCATTGCCCTGTGAATTATAATGCCACAACCTCTATTCACTGACTGATACACTCCCTATGGATAGGAATGGGTCACACACCCCTCGGTCTCTATCAACCAGATAGTCTTCTCGGTCATCTGAGATACGACTAGACCCCTCTAATTCCTTTTCTTGGTCCATACTTCAGTCTATAATGGTGACCAGATAGATGAATTATGGGCGTTTGATCCTTACCAGTTACCGTGGCTGCGTGCATTTGAAATTGACAGTCAAAGGTTGACGAGCACACAGGTATTTTTCCCAATTTTCCGGCACCAATAAAATAATCACCGAACAAGTCAACTATGCTTTTATAGGAACCCACTCCGGAGGCTCCCTTCGGCGGTTTCCACCAAACCACTTTTGCCTCCAGAACACACCACAGTCGACCACGTGTACAATGGTTTTTATTCTGCTACTGCCCTTTACTTCCAACTATCACGTAGCTTCCCACTCCAGATCCATCATTGATCATCGATCTATTTCACCTTTATTTTTCAGCCATTGGATCAAGTGGAACGTACCTAATTCCGCTGAGCGTTCCCGTCTTATCAAACGTGCAAGTTCCCATTGCGGATTCATCCACAATCATTGATGTAATCTGCCTTTATTTCCTCGCCATCAGATCGAGTGACACGTACTCCTTTCTGCTGGGTTTCTTTTTTTTAACAAACGTGCAGGTTCACAAGGCGGAGTATGCTAAGACCATAGATCTCATCAAGCTGGATTGACGATCGTTGATCTCTATGTTTCATTGAACACCCACACATACTTATCCTTCTTACACCTTTTAGAGAGTAGACATAATATGGGCCATTGATCTTCCACTTTTCCGGTCTGCATCGTTTGATCCCCCGACATTTCCCCGCTTACAAGCCCTTTGTCTTACTCTTATACTATAAATTTTAACCAAAGTTTTGACAAGTGACCATTATTTTCTTTCCACCATGGTATCTTTCCTTCCCTACTAAATAATGGTGTTAACAGCTGGCTCCATCTAGGGATGATATCCTCCCTGTGAGGTATCAAAGAACTCGTAGACCAGGTGCCTGTTTTTTTTATTTTTCACAATAACTTCCAGAAAAATCATCTTTTGTTTTTTGTAGATATATTATTTTTTGTTTTGAGAAAGGGAAAGCACGCCTCCTGTACCTTAGGGCCTTCACTGCGGGATTCAAATACATTTGGCTTAGCATTCACGTTAACTTTGTAAAGAGAAACAAGTATTTACAGGCTATAATACAAATTTTTTACCCTCCTCCTTAGGACAGGTAATGTTTCAGGTACCTTCCATTGACGGGGTTACTATCCATAGGAACCCCATTTGGATATTCCAACAGAAATTCATTTTTCCCTCTTTAACTAGCAACAACATAAGGACCTACCCACATATGATCGAATTTCCCATGTTTGTCCTCTTTCGGAGCATCCCACTTCAGGACCAAATCGTCAATCTGAAACTGCTCTTCTTTGATTCTCTTGTCAAAAGTACTTTTCATTTTCTCCTGATGTGACTGCACCTTGTCATAAGCTTTACTCCTTTACTCATCTAGTTCAATAATTGGATTTATCCTCCTTTGCATATGATTTGGTTCTTCTTGCTGATCTTGGAAATATCTCATGACTGGGACACCTAATGATGCTGGAAAAACAACTTCAGTCCCATACACCAGTTGGAACGGAGACATGCCAATCGCTCTTTTGGTACTAATCATGTCATCCTAGAGAGCATACTTGAGCTTGGTGTGCCAGGACCTTTTGTTGTCTTCTAACAGCTTCCTGATAATCCTTACTAAGCTTTTATTAGAAGATTTAGCTAACCCATTTCCCTGCGGATAATAGGCTGTTGAATGATTGAGGCTTATATGATACTTGTGACAGAAATCAATCATTTTCTTGGATTTAAACGCAGCTGCATTGTCTGTTACTATTCTTTTGGGGCATCCAAATCGAGCCAATACATTGTCTTCAAGGAAATCCATGATTACAGTCTCAGTGGCTCTCCTAGTGGGAATAGCTTCAATCCATTTTGTAAAATAATCTGTAGCTGTAAGAATCCATTTGTGTTGTCCTGATGAATTGGGGTTTATTTTTCCAATAAAATCCAAACCCCACTGCTGAAACGGAGCTTCTACTGTTATGGGATTCAAAGGGAGAGGAAGTACTTTTCTCTTTCCATAAAAAATTTGGCATTGATGACACTTACTGGTTTCTTTATACACATCTGAAAATAATGTAGGCCAATAATAGCCCGCTCTTAGAATTTTGTTTACCGTCACCTTCCAAGAATGATGCCCCCCACAATCTCCCTTATGAAATTCTTTGACTGTATGCTGAGCTTCATTTTCCAAAAGACAATTCAGCAACACTCCTCCGGGATCTTTCCAATAAAGATATTGATTTAGAATAAAAAATTTGGTAGCCTTTAATTTTATGGATCGGGCTCTTGACTTACTCAACCCCTACGGTGCTTGCAAATTTCGAAGGATATATACAATATTAGAATACCATGGAGAAGCTACAAAATCAGCCATGACTTCCACTTCTGTATCTAGCTAATTATCTTGATGAGATAAGAAATTAATTTGCAAAGCTTCACAATTTGAATTAGCCATCATTTTAGCTAATCCTTGTCCTTGTCAAGTTCTTCATCGTCTTGAATACTCTTGCCATTGTCATCTTTGGTGTCAATAGGAGTATTCACAAATTCTCCTAAGAGCTCTAGGAATCTTCTGATTTGTATATCATCTTTGAACACTTGCCAGTATTTAGAGTTATCAGGAATAGAGGGTCTATTCACAATTTCCACTCGGTACTCCCTCTGACCAACAACAGGGGTTTCAAATTTTTCGGCAGCCACAGCTAAAGAATCAGCTACCAAATTTTCATGTCTGGGAACTACCTGAATTGCATGCTCTATAAAGAAGTTTCCCAACATATCCCATACTTCATTTATATAAGCCCTCATCCGAGGATGCCTAGTTTGATAGCTTTCATTTACTTGATTTATCACCAACTCTGAGTCTCCCAAGACTCTTATTTTTTGAGCTCCCAAATATTTCAAAGCATGCAATCCCAATAACAAAGCTTCATATTCTGCCACATTATTCGTGCACTCAAATGTTAATTTATACGATAAAGCTTTGAAATCCCGAATAGGAGAAATTATATACACACTGCCTCCAGCACCTATTTTTGTAGCAGATCCGTCAAAGTACATAATCCACTGGAATTCCCTTTTTTGTTTCACTTCCAAAGCATCCTGTTCTAGTACTCCCTTTTCCTTATTCTCCTCAGACTTCTTTTGCAATGCCTCTTCTACATCATGTGGAACAACATCATTAAAGAAAATGGAAGACCCCAAGTCAGTATCAACAGCATAGATGTGATGAATTTCAGGTTTATCTTGATTGCTCACTACATAAGGGGTCCTTTTTTCACTATATAATCTTCTACTCCCATCTTGAATAGGAATTTTAGCGTAAGACATATCCATCTGTAAACTACCTTTCAACTTGGAAGTCCAAGATCTTGACAACAGTACCCTGAACTTAGGTGGAATATCTACCATGAACACATCCATGACTATAGTTTTAGATGGAAATTTATTTAGGGTTACCACGATATCTTTAATCAAACCAAGGCATTTCACCCTTTTAGAATCAAACGAGTACAAATATTTATAAGGTCTTGTTACTTCTAATCCCAAACTCTCTACCACTCCTTTCAGCATTAAGTTGTGTGATGCCCCTGAGTCTAGCATAGCATTGTGGACCACCTTATCATGCACATTTAAACTCAAATAGAAAGGAGGGACTTCTTCACTTTCTAAATTTTCAACCTTTGACCCAAACAAAATAGCAGGGTTATCATCGTTCAACTCTAAAATGTCAGATTGCCATTCTCCTTGATTTTTGACCATTTTTGTGAGTGTTTCTGTATTCAGTGTTTCTCAATAACTCATTAAATGGAACAGATATTTTTAGCTTTGAAAGTTCATTTTGTAAATTGAAGCCAGAACCAATTTTTTCCACATCAACGGGAGCTACCTACTTTATTGCTTTATCTCTTTCTACATCATTTTCAACCTCTTTATTTACAAAAGACTCTTTTTGTAGTTCTTTTCCCTTTTCTACATTCAAAGAACTAGTGGAAGGCTGATTTGGGTTTTCCTTTCCTTTATTTATGAGGACATCCCTGTTCCTCAGTCTGATTTTCCTCTGCACATCATCCATAGTGTGTAAATAACCCCTTTGATACTGCTCGATCTCCATTTCAAATTCTTCACTTCCATCTTTCCTTCCAAACATGTTACGCTCTTCCTCAGTAAGATATATCTCTGAGTCCTGTTCTCCAAAAAGATGAATCTCATTTTCAGCGGGATCATCTTCATCAGCAACATAATTTTCTGGGAATGGTGGATGAATTTGTTGTTCCTCCTGATTTCTTGGATTTCTTATGTCTCTTTGTCGGTTTTGGGGAGGAACAGGAGGATTCGGTCTTTTGAAATTAGGATTCCTGATTTGAGGCTTAGCTTGTTCTCTATTGAATCCCCTATTATCTATAGTTAATCTATCCATCAACTTTTCCATGGTTTTCAACATCATTTCCAATTTGACATCACTAGTAGAAGAAGAAGCAGAAGGCAAATTTTCTTCCTTTTTCCTTCTATCAATATCTCTATGTTCCATCCTTCCACTTGCCATCATATTTTCTTCTACTTCTAGAGCATCTATAAACATGGCCGCAAGAGTTGTTGATTTTCTCTCCCTTAATGAAAATGCAAAATCATTATCAAAAGCTCCAGCATAGTGCAATTTGGCTGCGGTCGCAGAAGGTTTTATATCCTCCAGAATGGAATTATAAACCCTCATAAATCTGCTAGAAAATTCATGGACAGATTCGAAACCTCCTTTTTTGAGACTGTTATACTGAGATAAGAGCTGCAAAGGGTTCTGTTTATCATCCCACCTATCTAGGAAAGCATTTTGGAAAGCCTGAAAATTCACTATAGACCCATTTGGAAAATATTTAAACCATTTCTTTGCCTTACCTGACAAACTTTGGGCAAACAATCGCATTTTAACATCTGGATAATCAACTTCTTCTAAGTCAATGAAATCTTCAAACTTAGAAACATTTTGTTTTGCGGTTACGTCACCTTCTCCATCAAACAAAGAAATTCTTTGGGAATAGTTTTGAGTAAGGTCATGTAATAAAGGAGGCAAACGCAAGGGAGCAAATCTGGCTGCCATTGGTCTAGGTGGATTCACAGGAACTGAAGAGCTTTGAGTATTTTGAGAGGTAAATGTTTGAACTTTAGTGGTCTGTTGTAAATCTCTCTAGAGGGAATCCAACAAATAAGATTCTAACCTTCGAGGATTGAACTCAGTATTCTTATGGTCAGACTCGGATTTGGTTCTCAACAGAATTTTCCCAGCATTAACTTCCCATTCTGGATCAATATGAGAATCTTGAGATGATGACGCACCAAACAAAGGAAAACTTAACTTTTCTTTATTTTTTCTCTTAAATAAATTTTATGGGTCTTCAAAACTTTTCAAGATTTCGGTATCAGAGTTGCCTCGCGTGTGTCTTATCAAAGCCAGAATGACTCCTTAAGTTCTAAATAAGTTTAACAATGGAGTCACCAGGACAAAAATACAACCTTTTTACTATCAAAAAATTCTTGTTTGCCCACAGAAATTTTCTTTAAACACTGTCGTTCCCCCAGGGTAGATATGCACTTTCGTTCCCTGGAAACGGCATCAGTTTTTTAGCACTTAGAATGTACCCAAGGTTTTAAAGGTGAATCCCAAAGTAACAGCAAAACCACTTTAGAAAGAAACTGGTCTTTCTTCCAGAGAGGGATCTCTCAATACAGATTTAACGAGACCAGATATAATTAACATCCAAAGATTTGTATAGATGGTTGAAACGACATATAACCATTGGGCATGGAGTCACATAAAAGTAAAAATATCACAAAGACAGATACATGAGATTTATCAAAGGCAAGCCTAACCATTTCATTACAGTCATTCATTTAGTTCAGGTGGGACAAAAGAGACGATGAACATCCCATTAATACAGAGCATCAAAGATGAGTTCTATATTAACTTTAGTAGAAGAATGTATAAAATATCCAAAACGATGATCAGAGCATAACATTATGAATTCTAACCATCCAATACTGTGTTTCAGATACGAAGAAAAACAGAATGAAGTGTTACACTAGAAAACACAATCACATAAGGAAAGAAATACGGACTGTAATGGAAATGACACAGGAATCTCTGATAATTCTTATGCATTCACTCTATTATTCAAAAATAATATGTCTTTCAAAACCTTCAACAACACGATGGGTTCCAACCCCCATCAAATAAAATAGATGCAAATATATACATAAAATGATTCATCTTCCAAGAAGGTTTGTAACTGAATGACCGGCTTAATTAAAGTCTTGTAACTAAATTCCTAACTTCTAGGAATAAACTACAGCTTCAATCCTAACAGATCATAAAGTTAAAATCAACTTGACATGTCTTCGTCCAATCAGCTCCTCAGCGCGCGACATCTATTCTCATGAATGAAGGATGTATTTTGTCTTTCCAAACCTTTCTATGGCTTTCCACTGCTCCGTGCTTGGGGTATCATATTCCATTATCTCTCGAATTGACACTTCCAACTCCATGTAAGCTTCGTACGATACCTTGGGCAATCCTCTCCTGATGATTATGAACTTTTGTAAGATTTTGAAATCCTCTATCAATTTGTCCACAATAGCTTTCCCCATTAGGCCTTTTTCCAAATCATCAAATTTGGAATGATCCATGCAGCTTTGAACTAACAAGCTGTGATAGTGCTCCTGAGAAAACATTCATCCTTCCTTGTCCCAAAAGGATGGTAGGTCATCCTCAAATAGCTCTTTGAAAACCTTCTTGAATTTATCTACCTGTGAAAGCATTTCATTTGCCTTGTCCTAGACCGTTTTCATTAAATGGTGTTTGTGGATAAACCTTTTAGCCCATAGTACTATTGATATTCTATCCTTTATTCTCATATCATGTAATTCAATGTACTATTGATATTCTATCCTTTATTCTGGTATGTCAATGAATTTGAAAAATTCAATGTGTTTTGGGCTGTGGTAAGGGGTCTTCTGTCCATATTTTCATTCACTAACTTTAGTCTTTGGTGGGCCAAATTGACCAATATGTTTTGATCATCTATAAAGTTTAGATGGTGCCTGAATTTAGTGATTTCTATATATAAGGTGTCCCAAATGATGTGCTTTGCCCCTTGGAGAGGACCTTTCCCAATGTTTCTTTCTTTTAGTTCATTGAACTTCTTTTGCAGCTGATTCCTGTCTTACAATATTTTATTTTTATTTTCACTTACTTTGGCTAATTCAGACTTGATCTTTTCATTTTCTGCCTTTAACTCTTTTATTTCTTCATCCTTTAGGCTTACCTGGGACATAGGTACTAACAAATCATCTGCAGAAAAATCATTTAATGGCTCCTCAATATCTACAATAGACAGGTCCTCATCAGTGGGAGTCTGACTCATCAATTCCTCCATGATCTCCTTTTCATCATTTTGGTCCTTTTTTAGCATGGCGATTTGAGATATCACCTCACTCCATTCATTTTCCCACCTGTCTTTTTCCTCTTGTAATTCAACAGCTCTTCCTTTATGTTCCATCATCTCCTGGTGGACCTTGTCTTTCTCTTCTTGCAGTGCCAATAATTCAGATGATTGAACATGCTCAGTGCTTGAGATCTTTAACTTTTTCTTCAAAACTTGGAGAGCATTGTCTTTTTCTTCCAACATTCTTCTGATTGCTTGGGTATTATCTTTTTCACTTCCTGAATTGATAATATCTGCTTGTAGCTTTTTTATTTGAATGGCATTGGCCTTATTTTCAACTCTTTCATGTTTTACTTGAACCTCTAACTTATCTACCAAAATTTGTAGCTTATTGATTCTCATCATAGCTTGCAATAGGTTTGAATAAATAATGTCACTTGTTTGCTTGTGTAGCTGTATCTTTTTCGGTACACTAATCTTGTCCAGCCTTACTTCCATCTCTGTCATCCTTTTATCATTAACCATGGCCAATTTGAAAATATTTCTTTCTGTATCTTGGGCAGAAATCAAGGAGGTTTTTGGATTGCTTAAACTCCTTACCCCTGGGAGTAAATTCCTTGTATCTTCCAGAGACTGCTTTCGCTTTTCCATATAATTGGCCTTGACCTCCTCTTTGGATTTGAAAATCGGACTTGATTCTGAATTATTCACACTTTTAAAAGAAAATTGATTTACTTGTACAGATTTCGTTGGGACTAAAGCAACTCTCTTGAAATCGTCAGAAATCTCTTCACTTGAAACTCCGCCAACTTGTAACAATTTTTCCTTTTTGTGTGACCCATATTCATCCACTTCCATGATTTCAATTTCAGACAGACTCCTCTTAATTAAAACATTAGGACCCTCTGTCACTTGTGATACTGTAGCTGGTAAAGTACTTGCATCTCCATCGGACCCTTGAATTTTTGAAAACTACAACAAATTTGCTGTTTCATTCAATCCTTCAATAAACTGGTGTTCAAATGGTTTTTTTTTGTTGGCCTGCTTCCTTAGGGAAATTATGTGGTGAGGATCATAATTTTCCTTCGGCTCTTTTTGAAATTCCATGCTTCCCAATAACTTTTCAATAAACACTAAGGCACCTTTATTTTTGAAAGTAAAAGAGCCAACCTTGAGAGGGAATTTTATATTTGAAGATTTTTTAAAGGCTCCAAAATGTTCTTCCTCTAAATGCAACCTTTGCCTCATGAATTCTAATGCAAAAACTCTAGGAGTGAGGAAACAAGGTAACTTATATGGCTCCCCAGTGAATCCATATATCCTTAAAACAGTACAATCTTTATGCAGGAACCAGTCTCCGACTCGATCCTCGGACGAGGACTGCATCAGGAATTTAATATCTTCTAACACATGGGGCAGCACTTCATCAAACATCATTTTATATATCTCTGACATGATTGAATTAGCAAACTCAAACATGCTGATCTGCTTGGGCAAATCAGAAGAGAATATGGTACTCAAAAACTGTAATTCAGTGACATTTGAACACAGCAACATGTTCAACAAGTAAGTTTGAAATTTAAAGAACCTGACCTTTGGGAATTCACTTAACTGAAGGTGTATTACTTCTTCCAAGTACTCATCTAGACTGAACACAGGAACCGATTGAAACTCCAAACCAAATGAACTCATTTTTAACAAAAAACCAAGGATGACTTCATTTACGTGACAATCATCATCAAGACCCAAAATTTGACAGACCAGGGATACCACTAATTGAACTTCATTTTTAAAAATATGAACATGGTAAGGCAGGAAAAGACCATCTAAAGACTGACCCTCTTTCAAAATACTGGATAGGAATTTGCAACATACTTCAGTGATACAACTTTTGTACAATTCAGCAAGAATAGACTCATTTACAGGTTCATGGTTGTCAGGGTAACTGTCAGGTAGGTTTAAGTTTTTGTGGACGACCTTGGCATTAATTTTACAGAGTATTCGAGAAGTAGAATGACTGAAAATGACTCTTTGAGAAGGGGAATAATTAACCGCGCACCACTCTGCGAATTCAAGAAAATGCATGGTTTGTTCGACGGAAAAATAATATAAAAAGGATTTACAGACATTTAAGGCATCATTTCCTTGTGAATTATAATGCCACAACCTCTCTTTACTGACTGATACACTTCCTATGGACAGGAACAGGTCACACACCCCTCGGTCTCTATCCACTAGATAGTCTTCCCGGTTATCTAAAATACGACCAAAACCTTGTAATTCCTTTTCTTGGTCCATACTTCAGTCGATAATGGTAACCAGATAGATGAATTATGGGCGTTTGAGCCTTACCTGTTACCGTGGCTGCGTGCGTTTGAAATTGACAGTGGAAGGTTGACGAGCACGCAGGTCTTTTTCACAATCATCCGGCGCCAATAAAATAATCACCGAGCAAGTCAACTATGCTTTTATAGGACCCCACTCCGGAGGCTCCCTTCGGCGGTTTCCACCAAACCACTTTTGCCTCCGGAACGTACCACAGTCGACCACATGTATAATGGTTTTTATTCCGCTACCACCCTTTACTTCCAACTATTACGCAGTTTCCCGCTCTGGATTCATCATTGATTGTCGATCTATTTCACCTTTATTTTTCAGCCATTGGATCAAGTGACATGTACCTAATTCCATCGAGCTTCCCCGTCTTATCAAACGTGCAAGTTCCCGTTGCGGATTCATCCACGATCGTTGATGTAATATGCCTTTATTTCCTCGCCGTCAGATCGAGTGACATGTACTCCTTTCCGCCGGGTTTCTTTGTTTTAACAAACGTGTAGGTTCACAAGGCGGAGTCTGCTATGACCGTTGATCTCTATGTTTCATTGAACAACCGCACATAGTTATCCTTCTTGCACCTTTTAGAGAGCATACATAATACGAACCGTTGATCTTCCACTTTTCCGCTCTGCATCGTTTGATCCCCCGGCATTTCCCTGCTTATAAGCCCTTTGTCTTATTCATATACTATAAATTTTAACCAAAGTTTTGACAAGTGACCATTATTTTCTTTCCACCATGGTCTCTTTGCTTCCCTGCTAAATAATGGTGTTAACAATCAACATAATTGAGAAAATATTCCCAATGCTCTTCAGCTGTAGTTTCACCCTGTCCATTAAACCTATGTAGGTATTTCTAATAGTCACCTCCAGGTAGTGCATTTAAAGGGTGAGGCAAAACTAATGGTGCATATCTGGCTACAACTATTCGGTCCATCATATCAATAGGCTGATTTTGGTCTGCCATTTTAAGGTTGACTGATTTTGGTGATGGAGAGATTTGGATGGAACTTGGCTGAAAATGGGTTTTACCTACTTTCAAATGAAATAGAGGTATCTTACAAGGAGATATTGTTTTAGATTTTCTGACAGATTGAGGATCAGTGAAAACTTGAAAGTTAACGATAGGAATTATACGCTTTAACCAAGGTGAAGTTTCTTCTTCTTTTCTCAAAACAAATGAAGGTGACGAACCATCCAACTAATCAGGGTCACATAGGGCTGGTAATGACTGAGACCTTCTAATATTCCTTGATGTTTTAAATATCTGTTATGGGTCTGAAACACCCAGCTGCAAAGGTGAAATAGGTCTATTTCTAGTTCCAATTCCCCTAGTAGCCACTATGACAAACTGGTGAAAAGTAGTCTTAAAGATATGTTGGTTTAAGTTCACCTCTTGAAACCAGTGAAATGACAAGTATCCCAAGGAAAAATATGTTTTCAACTTCGTTCCTCAGCAACGGCGCCAAAGATGTTTATGCCAGAAATTGTTTCTAGACTACAAGAAAACAAGCCAACATAATCACAAATATCTCAATAAAAAAAACCAAGGTTTTTAGGGTTTTCTTTAAGGTTTTTTGGTTGTGAAGTTTGGTGAGAAGAGGGAATGCATTCATAACCTAAATAAGAACTAAATCACAAGCATAAAAAAACTGAGATGCATAACATAATAACCATGTATCCAACAGAAAATAGCACTTAATTTCATCCACAAATGCCAAGCACTAGAAGCATAAAAACTTTAAACCAGCAATGAAATTACCAACTGAGTAGCTAAAACAAGATATAAATGAAGCCAGAGAACAAACTGAAGGGTAAAATGGAGCATATATTTCATAATCAGTTCTTCAAATACACATAAGATTCATTTACTTAGCTTATGAACAAGTCTAGAGACCTCCTCTAGCTAGCCAAAAAGTCGAACCCTTAGTCCTCTTTGTGACATACGTTAATACTATTCTTCAAAATTCAGTTAAAGACTAAACCCTAACTTATTTTCAACCTACTCATTGAAATGGTTTTATCAAAATAATAATTACAAAAATGAAATATCCTTCAAAACATAACAAATAACTGATTTTGTTAACAAGCCTCATAGATCTCTAGCTGCCTCTGCTAACAAGGCTATCCCTTCTAAGGCTTGGGCCTTTCTCCTAGCCTTTAGTTGCTCTGCTTCCATCTCTGCCATGTTTCTAGTGAGTTCTTCATTTTGTTGTTGTAGATATTTGATGGTTTGTTTTAACATTGTAAATTGTGACTCTGTATTCCTTTTTATTTTCAATGCCTCTTTTGACACTGCAATTAGCTCCTGATAGTGGCTATTCACCTCATCTAGATCTTCTCTGAGTCTTCTATTGACCATAACCAAACCATCATTTGTCTCCTGCATATATTCCACCTGATGTTTATACTGCTTTATAGTTCTCTATAAATTCTCTTTCTTTGAATCAAATGCTTTATTTCCTACTGTACTTTGCATCTCATTGGGAAGCCATGGAATGTTTAGTCTCCTATATATTTCTTCATCTTTTGGCAGCAATTCTGTAGGAGTCTCATGAAAAATTAGGTTTTATTTAGTCTCAGTTTCATAGGGAACATTTTCATCAACCATCAGCTTGTTTTATGAGTGAGAAACCTCTATCTCACCTTCTTGTTGTTCCTTTAACATTTGGCTTCGTATCTCTAAAAATACATCAGACAGTTTAGTCTCAGTGAGGGAAGATTCTTTTTCTGATTTCATTGGTCTTTTCTCTTTGCTGTCACCCTTATCAACGTCCAGTTTTTCATCAGAGGAGGAGTCATCAATCATAGTTACTCCTTCTTTATTCAATTCACGGTTTAGTAATTTCTTCATATTCATCCTGAGCTTATTTCTAGGTCTAGTCTTTGGTTTCCACCCAGGAGCAAGTTCCCCTACCATTTTTAAAGTTTTTCCCTGATAAGTGACTGAGGAAAATTCCATGACTTTTAGCTTCTTTTTATTTAGTACTGCTACCCTATCTTCCTGGCTGTGAAATTCCTTTTTAGTGCCAACCTTAGTTTCATCAATAACAAGAAGCTTATCCTCCTCAAATAGGTATAATTCATCCTCTGACAAGACTGTAATTGGACTTTCCTTTTGGAAATTAGTGTCCTCTTCATCACCTAAAACCTTCTCTGCAAGTACAATCTTTTCATCAACAAATGTCTCTGTCGGTGCATCATCCTGAACAAGCTAAGTCTCCTTATTAACAGACTGCAAATCTTTTCTCTCAATGTCATTTAGATGTTGTTTAGATTCACAATCTTCTTTTGCAGGCTCTGTAACTTCCTCTAATTTGACACTGTCTCCATTTTTAACCTTTATCTTATGTCTTAGTTTTCTGATCAAGGTCTGTCCTTTATTAGCCTGCTTTCCATTAGACTATCCTTCTTGATTATTCTCAAACCCTCACCAGAAAAGGAAATATTCTCAAGTTTTTCCTTCTCTCTGCAAAACACTGTTGATAATGAGTTTGATAAGTCCATGGTGAAAAATGTATTGTCTAGTATGGTTTTGGTGTTCTTTGATTCTGCAAGACATCTTCTGTAGGCTCTTTAGCAAGAAGAAAGGAAGGTTCATCTTTGATTCATTATTGAGGTGTTGAAGGAACCTAAAATGGTATTTAAGAATGAAGGCATACCTTCCTTCACATGTAATATAAGTTTGTAAAACCTTGATAGGTTCTACCCATTCAAGCCTGAATTTATGGATGGGCACACCCTTACCCCAATCTGGAACTATACCAGGCAGTAGGTACCTTTGTGCATTAAAGGTGAATGGAACTTTCTTAAACCAAAGTTCTCCCTCATTTTCAACCCCTATTGCCTTAGCTACAAACTCTTTGGTCAATTTGAATTTCAAAGTATCAAAAGATACAGTATCTTTGTCATAACACTGAGCAAACTTATGGGAGACCTCAGCATTGTATCCATCAATTTTCTTGAAAAATATCAACCATCCTGCATTTTCAAATAGCTCAGCACATCCTGGGAATTTATCTATCCAACTAAGATCAGTGGGCTCAGCCCTATTAGTTTTTCCACTCCTCTTCATTTTCAGTATGGTTTGCAACACCTGTCAGTAATCTCACAGTCTATTTTTCTTCAAATTTGCACAGTTTTGATAGTCTATTTACCTTCAAACTCCCACAATCTGCTCTATCACCAGTTTAGGAAATGTTTTGTACCAAGTTTCAGCAATTTGACCTAATCACAAATTCAGAGACCTACAATAGTTCTACTATGAACTTTACTAACTCAAATGATGAATATTTAGATATTTTGATTAATATCTCATCATTCAAAGTCTATTGGGTGAGTAAATTCATGTCCTTTAAAAAATTTACATTATAGGCTTTATCAAAAAAACCCCCAAATTTAACAAAACCTATCAAATGTCACGCGGGATACCTCATCCAAAGCTTAATACAGGCGTTGGAAGTCGATCCCTTGAAAGATTAGGTGTCGAATTGCACATTCTAGCTATCCTCAACCCTCCAGATTGCTTCGAACTGTCACTGCTAGGAAGCCCTAATTCTTCCTTCAACTATCAAAATTATGATTTCTTAGCAATATGTCTCCACCATGACGTTCAATGCCTTCGTAATATTTAGCTTAGGAACATATTCCTGAAAATTCTGCCTCGTTCCACTCACTGTCATCATTTGCCATGAATTTGCACACAATTGCCACGATCTCCCTCACATGATGACCAGACACCTCTTTCCATGATTAGCCTGGCAAGACATGTATCAAATATTCTAATTGATGTGATTAACACCTTAGGAATGAAACCATCGAAAAAATCGGAGTGAAAAATGACTAGTTTGGCACTTGCGACTTTCTTGTAGTGCGCTAGTGCATTAATTTCGCTCTTGCGCTACAAGAAATTCCAAACACATAATTTCATGTCATTTAATCACTAATCCAGTTTTAAGACTTGGTTCATATGATTAATATTTGATCTTAGTGTCATTAATGAAACCATTAATCAATATATACGTTATAGAACCCTTCAAGAATGAACTCTAAGAAAAATTTATAAAAGCAAGCTTTAAAAAATAGGAAAAATAAAAAATGATGAAAACTAAAAGGCATAAACTCAAAATGAACCTTTACACTAAAATTTCCTAGAAGTAAAAATATTAGCAAATTTCAAAAACATAAACAAAAGCATAAAACTAAGGAAGACAAAATCATGACCTAACAGAAGGGATTTTGAGAAGATCAAATAATGATATATTGACTTTGACTCTTTTTAGATCCTCGGCTAAATTTTATTCAGGCTCAGGAATGATAGTGTCTTTCTATGGTTGGGACTTACCTTTGATGGGAGCCAATGTTGTAGGTGATGGTTCCTACAGAGGTGTCCCTTTAGATATGGTGTTATGAGTATGTTGTAGGTTGAACACTATGTCAGGTTCTTCTTCCTCTTGTTGAGAAAAGAAACTTACAGTGCTAACCTGTTGTTCCTCTTCCCCTTCTTCTTGTGGGGGTTGTGAATCCTGATTTGATCTGTCGTCAAAGGATTCAGGAGTGTCTTGTGTTCCTCAAGCTAGGGCTTTCAAAAAAAAAAAAAAATCTTCTGAAGTGAATCCCTCACTAGGATCAGGAGGTGGTGGATTTTGAAGAGGTTGGTTGAGTCATCTGAAAGCTTCCCTTACAAACCCCCTATTATTAGCTTGATTTCCATTATTTTTTTTTTGAGATAAACCATTTCATTAGACATCTTCTGTACGAGCTTCTTCACATCGTTCAAATTGAAAGGATCTTGATTCGTGGCAATGGGTTTAGGGAACTTGTCAACTTTCTTGTGGGATGTGGATGCTTGTTCAGATGATGTATTAGGGTTTTCCTTAAGGTAGAACATGTATTTTTCTACTTGAATGGCTTCACAGAAAGCCTCCTGCAAAGTTTCCTTACGAGATATTTTTACCCACATAGATAACTGAGTCGGGAGACCCTTAATATAGTAAGCTACCAATAATTCCTCGAAAGGGAGGATAATAGCGGGAATTCGATTTTTCAAATATGAAAACCTTTGGTTATAATATTTGACCTGTTCTTTCCCTTTGGTCTTCATTGAAGAGAGCTCTATAACTAAATCCTTTGGGGTCTTATCATTCCCAAATTTTTGAGCGAAGAGTTTTGAAAATACATCCCATGATGGGATAGAAATGGATTCTAAGGAAAAATACCAACTAGAAGCTTTTCCCTCAAAAGTATAAGGGAATAGTCTACAGACTACATCTTCATGTATTACATTTCTAAGTTTGATCACCTACATAATGGTTTTGATGTGGTCTTCCACAGGTATTTTGTCATCTAGGTTAAACTTCGAAAGCCACTTCTCAGGATTTTTAGGTAACCGATGCTGATCACCTAAGACAGACACAGCATTTCCATCTAGCTAGGGCCTGTTAGGTCATTCATCAGCCATGGGGATATAATATTTAGATGAGGTTGAAGGTTCTGAGTTTGATGATCCATCTGAGGAAGATGAAGAGGAAGGAGGTGATGGTGGTGTTCCACCTGCTACAATGTTGTGTCGACGAGTGTTTGATTCTTAGAAAAGTGAGTCAAGATCTAGTCCAGGGGTCGAGGGTTGAATAAAAGAATTGTTACATTCTTCCATGTTTTGGTCACGTGAGTCTCGGTTATCTTGACTATTTGTCTAGGGATTTTTGTTTTGGAGACGCCCTTTAGCGAACCGATGTTTGATTTGGGCAATGCTATCGGAATTTCCTCTTAGTAATTCTTCTACTGTGATGGACCATCAGGTAGGTGACACAATAAAATATCTACTTCTAGCAGGTCTTTGTTCATTTGCAGGGCTAGAAACGATGGTATCTGAACTTTGTAGAGTTCATTCCCCTGACGTAGACACTTGAGTGTAACTATGAGTGGAAATTGGGTCTCTTGCAGGAGGAGGTTGTTCGGTATTTTTTTCAGGCATTTTTTGCTTCAGTACCTCCTTCTAGCAGCATTTTGTTGAAGCCTCGAATGCGTATGTGGCTAAAAAGGGTATAAGGCTCACAACAGAGGATGAAAACCTAGCCAAAGGCTTCAGGTAATCCTACACAAGTGCTACCCTATCCTCGATCTGTTTGGTGTGGTCAACACCAACAGATACTAAGTCCTCTACTAGCACTTATGGATTTGATCCTTGAGGGATCTATTTCCCAATAAAGGAAAACTGGATGAATAAGAAAGTAAAAGGGAAATCTAATCTAATTGTGAAATAAAGATAAGCTAAATCTATATTAATCTAAGAAAGGTGATTGGTCAATTCACAAGTTAAATCAATATGTAAGCCAGATAAGCGTCTAATCATATCGACATACATGCAAACCAAATCATTTACTCATCAATTCAACTTACTATCACCCAATGAGAATTTACTAACATTAATTGAAATATTACGAGATTCGATGTTAACCTATAGATAACATGTTAATTGAAAAATCAACATATATGTCAAACTTATTGTAAGATCATTTGCAGAAATAGATAAACATTTAAATAGAATAAACTCTCTTAAAACTTTGTCAATGCATAAATCGTTAGCAGAGATAAATCAAGGCTATAAACATATACACTTATTGATTGCAAAAGATAGACAGTAATAGTGATTCATCTGATATAAGAAAAATCATTTTTTGTCAAAGAAAATTAATCAAATAAAAGAACGGATATATGAAAGAATATCATCATTGTATTAAATAAAGCTTGTAAAAACTTACAAAACCTCAAAAGACAGAGTATCTCCAATCTCTAGTCCATATTTTTCCCTTCCAAAAGCCCCTAATACATGTGAAACCCACACTTTAAATAGTTGTTACAAAGAGAATATTCCCATCGAATTGGGATCGAAGAATCTAAATAAAACTAATATCCTAGGAAATCCAATCATCTGTTCCAAATCCCTAACAATTATTCAATGTTGGGATAGTTAGATGATTCGAACCCAAGTTGGACATCACATTTATATTTTTCTATTTCATTTTTAGCCAACTTGTTCCAGATGCGGAGGTAAATGTGGATATTTCCCTCAAAAGCAAGAGGTTGTCGTATTAGCTGATCCACGTCTTAAATGCTAAAATGATCAAGTCCCTAAATCTTCTCCTTGGCTTCATCCCATCATCGTTCAACTTGCTCGACCATCAGTTTCAGCGGACAAGAATCCTCAATGAAATTTACTGTCGGAAAAACCAAGGTTTCCATTATGCTATCAATGGCATACCACCTTCTTCCACATATAGCCTATGCTTTTTTTATAGTATCCTCAATCATCTCATTCAGATTGAGCCAAGTCTATAGTAAATTCCTACTCTTTTCTAATTGAAAACTGCTAAGGATGATGATGTTTTATGGTTTATCTTTCTTATCTCTTTTCCAATCCAGAATGTTATCATAAGCCTTAGAAGCTTGCTCTCTCTTTTCTACTTGATCTTCAAGGACAATAGAAATCTTACCAAAAGCAATATGAGTTTCAAAAATATCATCTAGAGTTTGGAAAATCTCACTTATCACTTCATAATGTTCCTGATTAGTCCTTATGGCTAATTCCTTAAACTCTTGTTGTGTAAACATAGAAAACGATGAAGAAGTTGCACTTGCGGTTGCATCTTCACATTGATTTTCAAGTAGGGATATCCTTTGCGATAATGTAGCACTTTTGGTCTTCTCATTTTGCAACTCAGTCTGAATGGAAGTGTTGGGGTGCGCACCTTAATAGTCCTTAATTTTGGTAACTCCGCGGTTTTTGTGGAAGCTTGTAAGCGGAGTTGCGACTCAAAATAGTCTTAGGGTTGTCGGGGTTGAGTCAAATCCCTCTTTTTGTAATTAACCCATGTTTTAAGTCTAGGGTTTAGGGTTCGAGGTGCCCATGGTTGAATCCCATGGTTTTGTAATAAGTGCACTTGTATAAATAAGCACTTTTGTAAAAGAGTCAGGTTAGGATTTTGATGTAAGATGATGTGATGCGAAGCTAAGGCTAGTTTTATAAGAAAGGATAAGTACCGACTGTGTGCGTGGACGACCTCTGCAGATGTGTGTGTAGAGGGTTTTTGGGTGATTAAGAAGATCTGTAACTATGTGCACAGAGATCTGCAGCTAAGTGCGCAGCTTGAGGAATTGAAGGGATCTGCAGCTGAGTGCGCAGATCAGAACTGTGGTTTTTTGTAAAGAGTTGAATAAAACACAGTTCTGTGGACGTAGCCCCTAAACGGGGGGTGAACCACATTATATATTGTGTTGTGGTTCTTTTGTGTTGTTTCTTTTATGTTATTTTATGCATTGATAAGTAGATAACTGATAAGTAAGATCACTACTAAATACTAGCTTCACCGTGAATTCCCAGTTAAGGGTTGAGAAAGACACTGTTTGTTTATCTAACTGTGAAGCTATATAAGTGACTGTCAAAGATCTATATTGTATGATTATTATTTGTTAAAGGATAAAGGTATAGTAATATCCCTCTTCTGCTTGCAGAAACTTGATTCTACGGCACCCCATAGCTGTTTCGGGTGAGACTGCAACCTGTTCGCAGGTTGTTGCCAAAAGGGCCAACACTGTGGGTCTTTTGTTGGTGCGAAGAAAAAAGTATAGAACCCGGGTCTTCCCTAAGCCCAACAAATTGGTTCCATTTCCAGTTGAACTCAGTATCTACTCAAGAGGGGTTTATGTCATACCTAGAGGGCTATGTCTTGGAGACCCTCAGTGAAATAAATAGGTGATGGGATTGAAGAGACTTATCTGAAATTCGCCGAACAAGAGAACAAAGATCTGCGTCGCAGTTCAGACGAATTTTTACAAAGGTACATTTTTTCTGATATTTATGAAATTTTCTTTGGTAGTATCCACATAGAGTTGCACCAGTGGTTATCCAGGTTGACAGAGAGAAAGACGAACTTCCAAGAAGGTCAGTTTTCTGATTGGACCCCCGCAAGAATTAATATATTGAAAAGAGTGAACAACGAGATATCCCGAGCTGTTGATTTCTGGACAACGCGAACCCTTGAAGCATTTGTGACGGAGTTCGCCATCGACACAAGTACTTCCTTGAGCGAAGCTGAACGACAGTTTTTCAAAGGACCAAGGGGTATGTACTTAAATTCATTTAATTTGAAAATTAAAATGCTATTGGCTGAAAAAGGTATATTGCTCATTGAATCAGACTATTAGATTTAGTAGTACTAACTTATGTTTGGAAGTGAAAGTGAATTCAACAAGCAAAGTGGTTTTCTACGAAGTGGTAAAAGATACAATATGAATTTTGGATCCTATACCCTAGGTCAGAATACCGATTATACCCCTGTAAGTTTAGCAGACCCGACGCCTGACGAAACCCCTTCTGTTGGAAACCCTCCGGTAACCCCGTAGCGACGCCCTGTTATCCCTAAGAACCCGTCGCAGTCTGAAAGTAACCCTAGCCTGAGTATTCCTGTCGCAGGTAAGTCTACCCCCATAAGTTCCCCCCCACCTACTACCAGTCCCCCTCCCTCCCCCCCTAGATCCGCGATGGCCCATATGAATGACGACATTAAGCTCCCAGTTTTTAAAGGAACTAGATCAGAGGATCCAGAACAGTTTTGGTTCTTATGTGAAGCCGTGTGGACTGCTAAGAACATTACGGATCAAGATACAAGAAGAGCGCAGCTGGTTACTTCTTTTAGAGATTGCGCTTTGACCTGGTTCATGAAGTTTTCCAGTACTCAGAACCATGTCTTGGCTAATATCAAAGCCGCAATGATAAAAGGAATTTAAGAAGCCTAAATCAGAGTTGCAGTGTATCACTGAACTAAAGGAAATTCAGCACAGGTGAGAAGAATCAGTGTGGGACTTTGATCAGAGGTTCAAAGTTCTGCTAGATCAAGTCAATTTCACTATTGGACCAGTGCAGCATAAGGAATGGTTCATTGCATCTTTGTTACCACATATCAGGACTCCACTCATGTAACAGAAGGTTGCTGATCAGGAAGAGGCTTTGGAAATTTCTATGAAGCTTGAAACATCTCCTATCGAAGATATTTCTGGTATAGCTCAAATATAAGCGTAGTTAGCAGCAATGGCCTTGGAGCTGCACGACATGAAGAAAGGAAAATCTATTCGAGAAGAGGTTTGGTGTACACGATTTTGGACAAAAGGACATGACAAAGAACAGTGTCCTGTGGTAAGAAATTACCTGAATTCTGGTGCGCCAAACCCATTCAATCCTAGTGTTCTATATTGTGAGATCTGTAGGACAACTGGCTAGCATCGACCTGAAGACTACTATCTGCTGCAGAGATATGTGCAAGTACCTAAGAACCCCTATTGCAAGTTCTGTAAGTCAGTTGGACACAACGAAGATGAATGTCGTAGTTTTGACCTTATGAGAGAACGAACCTATGATGCTTATAGGGTACAAAACGATGGACAAGACAATGATGGATATGGGTACCGTGGTAGTACCTCACGTCGAGGTACCTTTGGAGGTTGTGGTTCGTGGTGGTATGCCTGGAAGAGGTCGAGTCCAGGTGGTGTGCTATAACTGTAATCAGGCAGGACATCTAGCTAGAGACTGTCGGAACCCAACTACGACATGTCGATATTGCAGAGCAGTCGACCATGTGATTGAGCAATGCCCGCAGCTGATAGCCAAGATACAAGAAATAAATAGTGCTCCTACTCAGAATATTCAGATGATCGATGTAGAGCAAAGACCTATTCCATCCATTAATGTTGTTACAAGGAGTGGCACTACGATGCAAATACAGAATAAGGAGAAACAGCCTGATGAGGCTTGGGTTTGTAAGGCCCTAGAGAAAGTTCCAACCTTCGATGTGGGAAGAGAAAAAGAGACATTTCCGGAAGCCAAAAAAGACTTTGCTGATCCGAGCACACCAGTAGCACCTACGCAACAGCATCAGCAGCAGTCACATTCTCAAGAAGCTTCGATGGATAAAGTAAGTACATTGTCTTCATTTTTACAGAGTTGCATGAAGCTCTTAAGAAATCAGAATGCTTTAAATGAGTTACAGAAATTTATTGCTTCTTGCGAACCTCAGCGAAGCTCTGGTAAGGAAAAAACTGTTAATAGAGTCAGAAGAACTGGAAGATAAATGAGATTGCATGCTTAGATAGGAGAATATGACATGACTGATGTCATTCTAGACCTAGGATCCGAAGTAAATGTCTTAACTAAACAAACATGGGAACAAATGGGAAAACCTACCCTTGAATGGTCTCCTATATAGTTGAGATTAGCCAATCAGCAGAAGATTGTGCCCCTAGGAATATTCCCTAGTTTTCAAGTAGATATTGATGGGGTCAGTACTTTAGCAGACTTTGAAGTCATTGAGATAATTGATGATAGCAACCCCTACCCAGCTTTGCTAGGAATTGAGTGGGAAATAGACAATGCTGTAGTCATTAACCTTAAGAAGAGACAGATGACCTTCGAAGGGAAAGGTTTGAGAGTCATAGTACCATGGACCCTTCTCAAGGAGAAAGGTACACAGAACCACTCAAAGATGAAGATCAGGATGTTTTGGACCATATCTACAACATCACAGCGAAGGAAGAAGATTATGTTGATCCTACTGCCGAAGGTATCATGGATTGGCAGTGTGACAGTTCCTGCATGACGGATTCAGATGACGGTCTATAGAATTGGCAGAATATACTTTATGAACTACATGGACATCGATGTGCAAGAATTACCAAGTCTCTCATATGGCTTGGTTCACAGACAAGAGACTTCCCTACCTTTGATGGCTTGACAGACCCAATAGATTTTATTCTACAATTCTCAGAGCAGGTACCAGATTCACAGAAAATGGAGATTCTAGATTCAGCATTCAGAGCCATAGCAGCCAGATGGTGGAATGGTCATAAAAAGTACATTCATAGTTGGGAAGCGTTCCAGAAGTCCCTTTGCCTAATATTCAGGGATCAACCTCAGGAGGTGGGAAGCAGGTTTAATGGTAAGACTATTCCTCACGGACATTTGGAGCAATGCTACGAAGCATGGAAGCATGTACCTCATGAAGAATGGGTACATAGGTTTGTGCACACCCTGGAACCTATAGCAAAGAACTGGTATGCAGAGGTCGAGCTTCGCCATGGTACTGTAAGTTGGGATAGTCTTGTAGATAGTTTTGTGCTGACATTTTCTATTAATGAGGTTTGTCCTGCTTTGGGTGCAGCTATTAGGTTGATCCATACTAAAGTGTTTGATGATCAAGAAATAGCAGAATACCAACCTGATTGGAAGGAACAAGAAGCTAATGCAGTAGAATGTTATAACCTCACAATTGAAGAGGATGATGATCCATGCAACATTAACATTCATGAGTCAGAAGGACACTGTGAAGTACATGGACCAGCAGTTGAAGCACCTGAAGTGACTCAGCTATTGAAGACGCGGACAGTAAACATTGGATCAGAAGGAAATCCTAAGTATGTTATCATTAGAGATTATTGGGATGAAGAAATGGTGAGCAAAGTGACCCAACTTCTCCATGAGTATCAGGACCTATTTCTGACGAAGTTCTCAGAAATAAAAGGCATCATTGAGGCAATGGAAGACATTATGTCGTGGGTTGAAGCTCGAAGCCATGTCGAAGATGGTATCAGGAAGTGTCAAATGTCCCCATTATGGCACAGCTAGAGTTATTGCTTGTGCCGAAGAAGGAAATATTTGTTGAAGCTTAAAATACGACCGTTGGAGGACACCAAATTTGGCGGCGCCGGTACATTACCTGTATTAATGAGATCTTGGCAAACCTACCACTGTTTGGACAAGATCTCTGTTAGATTTGGTGTCTTCAATGCACAATTATGAAATATTTCATTGATGGATTCTATAAGAAGACACCCACACCTGTGAAGTTCGCATTACGCAGTTTCTTGAGTTTTACAATTGAGCCCATGACAGCTGATCACGAGCTTCAGGAATTAGTGAGAGAATTTGAACAAGGGGGTCTGTTGAACCTTTTCAGCCATCCACCTGTGCCTGCACCCTGCAAAGAGACTCCCCCAGCACCACCTCAACCAACGCAGACACGATCTACCAGGAAGAAATTTAAACCAGAAGTACAATCTAAGTGGAACGAAGACAGACACAAGCAATCAGGGAAAACACCGAAGGATCCCAAGATGAATCCGTCTGGTTCAGCAGAGATCCCATATGAAGGGGATGAGAAAATTGCACTGCAGCATCCACCATATCTTCAGCCTGTTCGACCAGGAGTTCAACCACCACGGTGGAACACTAAGTTCACTTTATGCACCCCTTCACTGCCACAGTGTGTGCAGTTGGTCGAAACCATGATAGGGAAAATAGACCGACTTAAGTATGTAGACCACGATATGAATGATCATGGGAAGTTCCCACAGTTCACACCTGGAACATACTTGCACTTCATCAAATATCCAGAGACTGGAGCGACATTACTGGAAGTGAAACAGTGGGCTGCTGGCTTAGATAAAGCTAGCTTGTTGAAGATGCTCGATGTTCCCCACTTTGGTCGTAGCACACAAGTGACCATAGTGGTCATGCAGCTCTTGGCATTATTACATGATGGGCACCTATGGATATGAGACAAAAGAATTCCTATTAATGGCGAGTTCATTCATAGGATCACAGGCTTACCAAAGGAATGGCCTGACCCGGGGATAGAATTTCCTTCAAAACACAAAGATACGAAGCTGGCACAAAGAATGAAGGACTGCTTTGACCTAACGAAAGGAAAGCGAGGGTATCAAACCTCGAAAATTCAGCACCAAAACATTCGCTTCGCAGCTGAACTCTTAGACTACAAATTGATGAGAAAGTGCAGACCACATGAAGTGCCTACCCCAATTGTCAGTATTGCTACGAACTGTGCCAAAGGCTACAGTTACAACTGGGTAGTGTATATTGCGAATGAATTCCTTGAAGATGCCTGCGACGCGTAGGAGAAAGGTAGACCTTTTCACTAATCTTGGTTGATAGTCCTTATCGCCCTAGTAGGATGGAAAGAAACTACCGAGGTGCAGTTTGTTGTTGTGCCTCCGAACATGCTTGGCGCAGCAAGGTACGCATCTCTCTAGGTGTCACAAGACAAAGCATCCCAGTAGATGTCAAACTATGTTTTTGCCTTTTATATGATGAGTATCTCATATGAGATCGTAAAGACCCCGTGGTTCAGTAGTGAACTATTCTCTCAATATGATGGAGTGGCAACTTCAGGGCCAACATGCACAATGTCTTCATCCGGTCCTGCGCAGATAAGAAAAAGGCATGCTGGAAGTTTCCATATGTGGTGAATAAGGAAGACATCCTCGCGGTAGTTCAGCAGTGGTCGGCTGAATGGTTGAAGGACACAAGGACAAAGGCCAACATTCCAATCCCTCCAGTCACCAATGTGGGCACTGGCCCTGGTCAGACATAGCAGAATGACCCACTCGAGGAAAGTGAAGAACAAAGTGAGTCGCAGTAGAGTGAAGGCGACCAGGGTGGAGATGACAGAGATGAAGAAGAAGAAGAGGATTCGGTCAAAACAGTCTCAGACCCTAATAGACCAGATAAGTGCAAGTTGCCAGAAGTAGAGGAAGTGACCAAACCTCAGTCCTGAAAGAAAACGAAGGCGTCAAAAGACAAGAATATCGACGAAGAACCTGCCCTGGAAACTGAGGAGATTGATCAGGATCTGACAAAGTCCACAGAAGTTCTCACCAAGAAATGGTCGTAGTTTGCATCTGTGCATATTGATGCAGTCATCGACGTAGCTCGGGGAATTTCATAGCTAAAGGAGTTATCAGAAAAATCAGCAACTGGTGCTGTAGCAAATAGCACCCAAGTAAGTGCGCAGCCCGACACAAGACAATGGCCAGTTAGAGAAAACAGGGGACAAGTGTCAAGAACAACACTCATAATAACTGACGCAGCGTCTCGCTCGGAGAAGAGCATGATAGTTGGAATAGATTACACCAAGATGTCCATGATGGAGTTGTATCTCTACCAATTAGCAATCATGAAGGAGATCCAAGCACAGGACCACTACTCACAGATACAATTGGAAAATACCATGAAGTGGAGTGAGAGCCTCGAAGCGCAGTTGAAGGAAGCAGAGCAGAGGAAGAGCGATGTAGAATGTAAGCAGGTCACATTGGCACAAGTATTGGATCAGCCGTGTCGAAGTCTTCCTGACTTCAACATACAGGTTGAGGAAGAGCCGGAGCAAATAATTGCCAAGCTGAAAGACTATGCACAGCAGACTCACAGTGAAATAGAGAAGCTCAAAGCAGAACATGAGGCTCAGATTGCGGAGCTTCAACTACGCATCATCCTGGAGAGCCCACCAGAGGTCAGGGAGCAGCGTCGTAGAGACATTCAGGCTTCAGCAACGAAGATCTCTGATCTTGTAGGTAGTGCAGCCAAGCTGCTAGAGGAAAGCGTCAACGCCTGAAAAACACTGCAGGAAAATCCAAAAGTAGAAAAGCTGCAGGAAATCATCAAGCAGCGACAGGCAGAGTTGGACGCAGTGAAAGTGGAAATTAAGACCCTGCCTCCTATGCAGAAAATGCTCAAGGTAAAGCAAAGCAAGGAACTCCAGCAAGAAATTGAGTCGTACAGAACGAAAGCAACAGTGCTGGAAAATTCTATGTAGCCCCTTTTCAATGAGGCCTTGAAGTTGAGTACTGCTGTGGACAGCCAGCTCAAATTTATGAAGGAGTATGATGCATTTGCATAGGAAAAGGATAGCGAAGTGTCAACAGCATCCTTACATGAATTGGTGGAGAAGGAGCAAGCAGCTGACAATATCATGCGTGGCCTCAACAAGCAGTTCACTATCTTCGCCAACAAATTTCTCCCACCAGACAAATAGTAGAGTGTCCCGGGACGGGACACTGGTGAGTCTTAGGGGCATGTTGGGGCGCGCACCTTAACGATCCTTAATTTTGGTAACTCCACGATTTTTGTGGAAGCTTGTAAGTGGAGTTGCAACTCAAAATAGTCTTAGGGCTGTCAGGGTTGAGTCAAAGCCCTCTTTTTGTAATTAACCCATGGTTTAAGTCCAGGGTTTAGGGTTTGGGGTGCCCATGGTTGAATCCCATGGTTTTGTAATAAGTGCACTTGTATAAATAAGCACTTTTGTAAAAGAGTCAGGTTAGGCTTTTGATGTAAGATGATGTGATGTGAAGCTAAGGCTAGTTTTGTAAGAAAGGATAAGTCCCAGTTGTGTGCCTGGATGACCTCTGTAGCTGTGTGCGAAAAGGGTTTTTGGGTGATTAAGAAGATCTGTAGCTGTGTGCGTAGAGATCTGCAGCTAAGTGCGTAGCTTGAGGAATTGAAGGGATCTGCAGCTAAGTGCGCAGATCAGAACTGTGGTTTTTTGTAAAGAGTTGAATAAAACACAGTTATGTGGATGTAGCCCCTAAACTGGGGGTGAACCACGTTATATCTTGTGTTGTGTTTCTTTCGTGTTGTTTCTTTTATGTTCTTTTATGCATTGATAAGTAGATAACTAATAAGTAATATCACTGCTAAATACTAGCTTCACCGTGAATTCCCAGTTAAGGGTTGAGTAAGACACTGTTTGTTTATCTAACTGCGAAGCTATATAAGTGACTGTCGAAGATCTATATTGTATGATTATTATTTGTTAAAGGCTAAAGGTATAGTAATATCCCTCTTCTGCTTGCAGAAACATGATTCTGTGGCACCCCGTAGCTATTTCGGGTGAGACTGCAACCTGTTTGCAGGTTGTTTCCGAAAGGGCCAACACTGTGGGTCTTTTGTTGGTGCAAAGACAAAAGTATAGAACCCGGGTCTGCCCTAAGCCCAACAGGAAGTATTCCTTGCCTATAATTCATTGTACTTGTCTTGAGATGGCTTCATAAGATCGACAACATGAGCCTCATGTTCCCTTCTAGTATTTTTAAGCTCTTCCTTCAACTTGATTATCTCTTCTTTGCTCCTATCAAATTCTCTGTTCAGGGTGTTAACTACATGGAGGTTGGCACCTATGAATGCACCCAAAGTAGCAGTTGTATCTATTGCATCTACTGATGGGTAATCAGACTGTTGAGTTCAAACTATTTGATTAGTAAGAGATACATCTATACCACTTTGGTCTCTAGTCCTATTTTTTCCCTTTTTAACTATTGGTTGATTAGACTTGTTATAATAATAATCTCCAAGGGATATGACAATGTCTTCATCAAACTCAGCTCTTGGCTCAGTGGATGCAGAAGTCCCTCTCACTTTAGTTACAAAAGAGGATTCCTGAGTGATTATGGGAGAAGGGATGGGCATGGTAATGTGAATGGTGGAAGAAAAATTGTTCTGAACAACAGCTACCTCAAAGGTTGAAGACAAGAGTGCGGTTGAAGTTTTAGAAGATGGGTAGTGGATGCTGACAGATGGGAGTGGTGAGGAAAGCATCAATACCTTTTCAATACTGGATGACGATGAGAGAGTGACTGAAGGTAGGTGCAGGGGAACCTTAAAAATTTGTGCTTCTGTGGTTGCAGGTTGAAACACGGATGTTTGCAGAGGAGAAGATCTGATAAACACAAATGTGGAGGTCAAAGTCTCATACAACTGAGACAGTGCAAGTGATAGGGTTGCACCAGCAGGTAAAGTAGACAGAGTCTGAATGGATGCAAGGAATAATGACGAAGGTGAGGAGTTAGAAATAGAAGTACATTGTAAAACTATAGGGACATGGATACAATCTTTCTTACCATCACCATTGAGTAAATATGTGAACAATTGCAAGTATTGATCTACCTCCTCAGTGACAGGTGAAGATGCTATTACTTCTTCTTCTAAGTCAGAATCATCCAAATTTATAGTAGGAGTTGGAGAAGAAGAAACTTGCCTTTTTGGTATTTTAAATGGATTTTTCTCATCCATCTCTTGAACATCAATTGGTCAAGTGACTGCAGCATTCACTTGGATATCAGCTACAACTTCCTGAGTGTCCAGTACAGATGTCACCATTGCCAACTTTTGTTTTGATTGTTATGAGGTATGTATCAAGGCTTTCACTTGCTGGGCAACTGTTACCTCTGGAAGTTATTCCATTAGACATTTATGTTTGTCCTGTTAGAATAATCAACCCATATTTACCTACCTTAGACATTAATTTTAATTATTTTTGTCTTATTACCTAGTTTCCTAGATTCCATTCTATGCTAGTTGCCTTCTACATGACTTAGAAGTCAACACATGCTAAAACTGAGTCATGGAGCGCTTGGGAAACATCCTGGAAACTAAATTTAGCATGTCTTCTTTACTCCAGATACTCCAAAGTGCATATATTCTTTTTCTGAAAAGCTTCTTTTTTTATTCAGATTTAAGGCAAAAGGAAAAGCTAGACTAGGTGTAGTTGACTTGTTTTTTTACCACATAATCCTCCCTCCTATTCTCCTAATAAAAGCATGTATGAGTTGTATTTCCATCCCTCTTTATCTTTCCCACTTGACTTAGCAAATTTGTGAGCATCTTCATAGATTTGGAAACTACATTTTGCACCTATGGGGGATTTGACTAGATTTAGTAAGACTGCTTTTTTACTATTTTGAATGGCATCCTTATGCGTTCAAATATCTCATGTAATTATATATTTTAGAAGCCTATTACTTCATAATTTTTTCTATTGTACACTTATTCAATACAGATTATTCTTATGCTCCAATTTCAGTCTCATTGGTGTTAATTTTTCATGTTTTAGCAATTTTGTGAGTGTAATTGTTCTATCTCTTGGGTTAAATTTCCACATGGTATTAGAGCCTCTATATATTCATTTATGTTCTTCCAAATTGTTATTGCATGTTTGACATATTGACTGGGAGCACACTCTACTGACAGAAGGGCACAGTTTCTAAGCTATGGACCAATCTCGGAAGATCATCTTGACTCCATTCAATTTCTTCAAGTAGAAAGCTGAGATGGAGATATTGTTTGGAGATAAAGGTATCTACAGGGTGACTATGGCAGCTAAGTTAGAGCCCAATGCAGCTGCAGAGAAAATTAAATGGCACAACAGGAGGGATTAGGCCTATGGTATTTTGTGTCTAAGCATTTCAAGAGACCTCCTCTTCCATATTGATGGATTGAAATCACCTAATGAAGTGTGGGAGAATCTAGAAGATATTTTTGGAAAGATAGATGAGATGAGAGGAAATCAAATCGAGAATGAACTGATCTCCTTGAGTCCCAGTAGCTTTGAATCCTTGCAACTCTACTTTTCCAAGTTTAAGGCCCTTGTTTTGCAGTTGAAACAGTGCGAGATCGAAAAGAAGGAAGAGAAACTAGTTTTGGCCATTCTCTCGAAGCTTGGTATTGACAATTCAGTGTTTGTTTTGACCTTCCATGCAACCAAGTTAACAGCTCGAACCTGAAAGATGCCTAAGCTTGCAGACTTCGTGGAATCCCTCACACAGGAGAACGATAAGTTGGTGATGATGGGCACCATCAAACCTTCCAAAGACCAAGCTTTGGTTGCTGGAGATTCAAGGGTGGATTCAAAAAGCAAGAAAAAAGATAAAAAAAACAACCTGAGCAAAAGAGAGACAAGTCTAAGTATCAAGAGGAGCCCCAAGGTTCCAAGAAGAATTCCCAGAAGAAGAAGAACAAAGGAGAAATGAGCAAGTGTGCATACTAAAGTAAGGGCTATCATCCTGAGAGATCTTGTATGAATAAGTAAATTGACATGTTGAACCAAATCCTAGAGAATAATAACATCTCCCTTCCTGATTTCTCAAAGAAGAAGGCAGGAGGATCAAATTCAAAACACACAGAGAGAGTACATGCACTGGTTGCTGTCACATCAAGCTCACCTAGCTCCATCATAGATTTTGGAGCTTCTAGACACATGGTTTCGACAAAAGAGACATTCTCCTCTCTTGACATGTAGAAAGGGCCACCAATAGTTTTGGGAGATGAATCTCTCACTGATAGTTTGGGGAAGGGTAGGATTGATCTTGACCATGGTAGTTTCAATAATGTTTTGTATGTTCCAGGGCTTACCTCCAATATCTTGTCAATGAATCAAATAACTCATTTTGGGTTTCCAAAGAAAGTCATATCCTCCCCTGATAATGTTGAAATCACTAATATTTCCAATGGTAAATTCATAGCAAAAGGTGTTGTTGATCACACTTCGAAGGTATACAATTTTTCCCATTTCCTACCCTACTCAAACCCCTCTGCTCTTCTGATTCACACTAATGAGGAAAGAAAGCTTTTGCATGAAATATTTGTCCATCTTAACTATAAGTATATTTCTGATTTGAGCGAAAACGATACATTCATATGGTTACCCAAGATCAAGTTTTCTAAGGGAGTCTTTCAAGGTTGTATCCTAGGAAAACACCCAGAGCACAAGTATGAGAAAGCTAGTCATGAGAGAACATCTACACCTCTTGAGATGATCCACAGTGACATTGCTGGTATGTTCCCTCGTATGTCCATGATTCAAGACAAATATGCACTGACCTTCATAGATGAATTTTCTAGGTATTGTTGGGTTCACTTCCTAAAGCATAAGTCTGAAGTTTTTGACCTCTTCAAAGTCTTTAGAGCCTTGGTTGAAAACCAATCTGGGAGAAAACTCAAGATCCTCAGATATGAAAATGGTGGTGAGTATGTCAAGTCTGAGTTCATTTAGTATTGTAAATATTCAAGTATTGAAATGCGTCATTTGATCCCTTACACACCACAGCGAAATGGTGTTGCTGAGAGAAAGAGCAGGTCACTGAAGGAGATGGAAACCTGCATGATGGAGGTAATACTTTGCCACCAAAGTTTTGTGCCAAGTCCATAGAATGTGCATCCTACATCTAAAATATGGTGTCTCATAATAATCTTGATGGTATGACTCCTTTAGAATCTTGGAGTGGGCTCAATCCAGATGTGACCCATTTCATGATTTTTGGCTCAAAGGCTTGGGCTAGAATTCCAACTGAAAAGAGGAAGGATTTACAAGTACAAAGCCAAGAGTACCTATTTGTTGGGTATTCTGAAGATTCAAAAGGGTACAAGATGATCAAATTGAGCACTAACAAATATTTCATTGAAAGAAGTGTTCATTTCCAAGAAGAGCCTTTAGTAGCAGTTGAAATTGGAGAGTCTTCTTCACCACTAGATCCATTGATTGTAAGTGGTGAGACTAATGAGTTTTATGATTCTGATTTGTCTGATAATTATGATTTGATTTCAGAACCTGATAGTCCTACAAGACCAAAATGGGAAGCAAAGACCATTCATGCAGCTGGTGAACTAGCTGGAAATCCCAATGACACTAGGAGGACTAGATCTCAATTTGAGAGTGCCCTTTGTGTGAAATATATTCTATTTGATGAGAATTTCTATTTGATGGTTGAATTAGATCCATATACATATGAATATGTAGCACATGATACAATATGGAAAACAGCCACGAAAGAAGAATTCAGCTCGCTCCAGAAGAACAACACTTGGGAACTGGTTGATCTTCCCCCAGAAAAGAAGCTAGTTCAATATAAGTGGGTTTTCAAGACTAAGTTTTCTGCTGATGGTTCACCTTTGAAATATAAGGAAATATTTGTAGCTATGGGATACTCACAAGTACATGGTATTGACTATAATTAAACCTTTGCACCAGTGGCAAATATGGACTCCATAAGGCTAGCTCTAGCCATTGCAGCTTCGAAGCAGTGGGAAGTGCATCACATGGATGTGAAGTGTGCTTTTCTAAATGGATATCTCACTAAGAAGATTTATATGAAGCAACCTGAAGGGTTTTGTTTCTAATCCATCTTTGGTGTGCATTTTAAAGAAATCATTATATGGGCTCAAGCAAGCCCCTAGGGCTTGGTATGCCAAGATTGATGGATTTTTTCTATCACTGAGTTTTGTTCGATGCAAGTCTGATCCTAATGTCTATTTGAATCTGATTCATAGTTATTTTATGATTATTTTCTTGTATGTGGATGACATTTTGATTACATGAATTTTAAAGAAAGAGATTGCCTCCTTGAAGGATGCAATGAACCATGCATTTTCTATGACAGATTTGGGATTGTTGGGCCAATTCTTGGGTATATAAATTGTTCAATCCCAAAATGGAATCAAAGTACATTAGTCCAACTGTGATTTGGATTTTCTGAACAAGTTAAACATGAAATATTGCAAGCCAAGCAAGACTCCCTTCCTTTCAGGAGTTAAGATTGAAGAAGCAGGTTCTTCTCCTATGGTAAATAATACATTGTATAGGAAGTTGATTGGGTGTTTGCTTTATCTTACACACACTATACCTGATATATCTTATGCAGTTGATGTGGATTCAAGATACATGGATCATCCTCATGAGATCCACTAGAGGGAAGCCAAAAGGATCATAAACTTTGTTCAAGGAACAAGAATTCATGGGATCTTCTACAAAGCAAAATTTGATCTTGATTTGATTGGGTTTGATGGAAGTGATTGGGTAGGTGAAAACACAGATCAAAGGTATACATCAGGATATGTTTCCATGCTTGCAGAAGGACCAATCATCTGGTCAAGCAAGAAGCAGAGTGCCATTGCACTCTCATCTACAGAAGCAGAGTATAAAGGAGTTGTAAATGCAACAACTCAATGTTTGTGGTTGCAGGGTATACTTGGAGAATGTGGCTTCGAATCATAGTTTTAAACCATTATCTACTGTGATAATAAGAGCACCATTCGAATCTGCAATGATCCAGTTTAGAGACAGTGAACCAAGCACATTGAGATCCATATGCATTCCATCAGACAGCTTGTGCATGATGGCACCATTGATCTACTCTTTTGTGCATCTTCAGAACAAGTAGTAGACATCTTCACCAAAGTGTTTTATGAGAAGACATTCAGCAATCTCAAATCACTGTTGGGGATTTCTGATCATGCTGTGAAGCATGATTGATGACAAGATTCCAAAATTTTGTTTTTCCTGTCCATGTTTAAGGGAGAATTTTCCCACTGGATTTTTGCCTCTTTCCTTGGTTGTATGGACAAGCAGTATGTAAAGGGTGACTAAGCCTTCTTTCTAGGCCATATAGTTTTTTGATATTTACTCATAAGTTCAGGATTAAGGGGGGGTGTTAGAATAATCAACCCATAGTTACCAACCTTAGACATTAATTTTAATTATTTTTGTCTTATTACCTAGTTTCCTAGATTCCATTATATGCTAGTTTCCTTCTACATGACTTAGATGTCAACACATGCTAAAACCGAGAGATGGAGCGCTTGGTAAACATCCTGGAAGCCAAATTTAGCATGTATGATTTATTCTAGATCCTCCAAAGCGCATATCTTCTTTTTTCTGAAAAGTTGCCTGTTTTATTCAGATTTAAGGAAAAAGGAAAAGCTAGACTAGGTGTAGTTGAATTTTTTTTTCCCACATCATCCTCCCTCCTTTTCTCCTAAAAAAAGCATGTATGAGTTTTATTTCCATCCCTCTTTATCTTACCCACTTGACTTAGCAAATTCATGAGCATCTTCATACATTTGGAAACTGCTTTTTGCACCTATGGGGGATTTGACTAGATTTAGTAAGCCTTTTTTTTTACTATTTCGAATGGAATCCTTATGCATTCGAATATCTCATGTAATTATATATTTTATAAGCCTATTAATTCAAAAGGTTGGCTATTGTACACTTATTAAATACATATTAGTGTTATGCTCCAATTTCAATCTCCTTTGGTGTTAATTTTGCATGTTTGATTAGCAATTTTGTGAGTGTAATTGTTCTATATATTGGGATCAATTTCCTCATGCCCCCATATGGATGGGTTGCCACTAATGGAACTTATGTTTCCTGGGATTCATTTTTCTCTCTGTCCTTCATAATTTTCACCAGAAGTTTCATTTGCATTTCCCAGTAACTCTGAATCCTGTATTTTAGTTTCTTTCGATGCTGCAAGATGTGAATGTGCTGATATTTTCTTTTGTCTCTTGCCAATACTTCAAAAAATTTATTGGCACCCTGGTAAATTGAATCATCGTGGACTTCCTGATGCACATAAGCAATTTTGATATGATATTGTTCAAAATGGGCATCGAGGAATCCCTTGGGATCATGCTTTCTCTTCCTGGAAAAGCCAAGATTAAAAGAAAATATATGTTCTCTCAATACAAGAACCCAGGTTGAATTCGGAATAACCAGCGATCCCAAGTTCAAAGGGAATTTGGGCCAATATTTTTTCTTTGGCCCAATGAGTCTCTTGTAAACCCCATCATTGATGGTCTGGAAATCCACTTCTTCTAGTACCAACCTATCAGGGACAATTCTAGGAAACATGTGAACAGTGTTGATACCCCAGATATTGATGTACAAAAAAGACTCACCAACATACCAATCACCCATTGTAGCAATGAAAGCTCTAGCTTCAGCTGAAAATGCAGGAGCTTCCATTTTGAAGATGGAAAAATAGATGCTGCTAAGAAAATGTTCACATATATCATAGAACCTGGATGTATAGTTAGTCTCCAATAATTATGAATAATAAATGGCCGAGTGAGCCGGTAAAGTCCGGTTCCATCTGAAATTGGGATACTGGAACTTAGTGCAAAATACATCCAAAGTAAAGGTTGAAAAGAAGAAATTGGGCTTCTTTCTAGTAGTGGATTTCTGGTAATGCTCGATAGAGTTTTTGAGTTCCAATGAGAAGATGGATGCCCACAGGAAAGAATCACTGGTTTCTAAAACATGATGAGCTACTAAAGCCCATTCAGCCTTGAACACAAAAGAATTAGGAAGGCCAAACAGTCTACATAACATGGTTGCTAGTAGGGAATAGGGTTCTTTGAACCAGGTGATAGGGTAAAGGTCGTCGACCCTCTGGGAGAATTTACCAGGTTCGTGCATCCAATATTTTAACATTTCACTAAAATCGAACTTGTTTTTTGAGGATTGGGAAAATTCTGCGATAATGGGTTTCTTGATTGGTTTAAGGCCATAATCCATGATAAATACCTCGAGATGGAAATGGGATATATGTGACCCCTCACTATTGTTGAAGGAAATGTCTTTGGGGTTCGCATGATCGATAATCCATTTGACCACATCATTGTAGGGAAGGAAAGTAGGTCTAGAAGCAATAGAATGAAGTCCAGAATCCCTAATTCTCTACTAGGACAACTGGTTGTCTTGGATATCATAAATGTTGTCATTGTCAAAAATTGTGTAAACCCTAGACCATTCAATCTGGTAAGTATAAGTGATTCTTCCACTGGAGTCCAAGAAAATACCAAAGTTTGGGTCCTTTGTTGACATATCCTTTTTGGGGATTTGCAACAGGTAATTTTGGCCATTCTTGGAAATTGAAGAAAACTCTGCTTAAAAAAACGCACGAAGAGAAAAATCAAAGCTAATTCAAACTTAACCACAGCAATCAATTTGAATGAGGGAATGACTAAGAAACTAATTTGTAATAAAAAATGGATTGTGATAAAGTTTCTTGGTAAAATGCAGAGAAAATTCATGCAGCACAGTAATTCAAAATAGTAAAATTGGTAAACAAATCATAAAAATCATCCTATATATAGATTTTCTGTGGTTCAAATTAGGAACGTAGGATTAAAATAAATGGACGGTGGAGATTGATTTTTGTGGGATGTGGGCTTATAATGCAAGATTCAAACTTTATTAACCATCCTGCAATCCCCATGATATGATTTGCGGGTTTCGGGATACCAAAAGGTGACCAAAAGTACCAAAATTTTATCCATTCTCTTTCGCAATCCGCATCCCACAATTTGCAGGTTGCGGGTTGCATGATCACACAACAAAAGTAAATCAATCAAATTTTTCCCGCAATTTGTGGGTTGCAGGATGACACATTATACTTTACAAAATGGTTCATACATCCCACATTGCATAATTTGTGGGGTGCGGGGTGCGGGGTTTGGGATGAAAAATTCACATATAATAAACTTCAAATTCCCACAATCCGCATTCCGCAATTGTAGGATGGGGGTTGCGAGATGAAACAAATTCTTACAAAAAGATAGTCTTCTGCAACTTGAGAAAAGCAGACAAATCATGCATAAATTTCCAAAATTCGACTAAGTTAAATCACAGAAACCATGATAAATATTATGGGGACCCTTAAAACGACTTAAGGAATTCAGAAAAATTGTCTTGCATGTAAACTTGGCGGTTCTCATGTTTTGGATAACATGGGATTTGTTGTACCTACAACACTCTTATACCATGTTAAGTTTTATATGCTTCCATATGTTAAGTCATAGCATGATAAGCATTTAATACATTTTCACAATAACAACATAAACATTATCACTAAAAGAAACACAATCACAATGCACGCAACAATTTACCTTGGGAAACCCTAAAGGAAAAATCCAGCAAAAACTTACTCTATATGGATTACCAAAATGCAATGACCAAAGAACAAGGTCTCATAGAGAGAGACCAAACCCCAAGCATAAGAGCCAAAACACCAAAGACACTAGTCCTAGTTCTCTTCTATCCTTCATTTTCTGTCTTGAGCAATACAAATGTGAGTGAGTGTGTACAAATGAGGGAGGTTGCCTTCCTATTTATAGTAAACCTCCCAACTCACATTTGACCTAGAAGGCATGATTTGTCTAACAAGGATGGCCTACCTAGGAAGTCTCACAATTATAATTATATTATTATTTTTAGGGTACTAATGACCCAAATTACAACAAAGGGTTTACCTCATGAATTTTGCATGACATTTTACATCAATCAGATCCCACAAAGGAGGACTCATAATAATGTAAAGTAGAAGTATAATATTCTTTGAAGTTACATTATTTAAACAATAACCACAATGAATAGACACCCCCGTGCATAAGTTGGTCCAGAACCCTTTAAAATTTTCTCTTTTAAAAGAGATTAAAGCCAACAAGTAGAATGAACAACCAACAAGCATGATTCGCCTAGGATTGTCTGTGTTTTTTCCCAATAGGTATAAATGATTAGGACTAATTTAAATTTTATGTAACAAAACAAAAAATTGTGCAACAATGCAGTAATATGCTCCATCAACAATTAATTCACCCTATCTTGTATATTATTGCTTTAACAATCTTTACATTCACCCGAGGTGGGAAAAAATTGCCTAGCAAGTTATAAGAAATAGTCTAGCACTTGAAATTTTTCATAGCAATTTACTAAAATGCCTCAAAACTTCTAATCCATCCAACAATGGTAAAAAAATACCCAAGCACATTAACATTCATCCAACAGCTGTCAAAAATGACCCAACACATTTAGATTCATCTAGAAGTTGTCAAAAATGCCCCATAAACATTTATATTGTTCCATCAGTTACACATTTATACTGATCCAATAGTTGTCAAAACGTCCTCGGAAAATTTAAATCCCTTTTCTTCTGAGAAAAATGCCCCAAGTTTATTTAATTTCATCCAAATATTGAAAAAAATGCCTAACCATGGTAAAAACACTGTCAGAGGCTTATTTAAATCCATTTTACAGTGGTAAAAAATGCCCAAGGCTTATTTAAATCCGTCCAACAATGGTAAAAAATGCCCCAATAAAGAATTTAAACACACAAAAATGAAAAATGTGCCAACACATCTCTAAACACTCACAGAGAAAAAAAACATCTATTAAACACCCACAACCACATTAAAATTAATCCAATAGTGATTAATACCGCATCATGAACTTGTAGATTCATTGGGCATTAATTAAAAATCCCCACAGTGATAACAAACCATGGGCACTTCTCAAATCATCCAAGAGCCAAATATGTAAATAGTCAATTTAGAAACTAATTAAGATGTTCCAACATAAATCCATTGATATAGTGAATCATCATGGAATGGAAGGTGGTAGTTTCATATCTGTTAGCATTTATATTTTGTAAGAAGAATTAAAAATATAAAAAATAACCTCACTTATAGCTAAGAATAGTTCAAAACAGAGTTTAAGAGAAACATAATTTTGTTTATTACAGTGAATTTTATAGGTACATATACATCAATGGATCAATTCTCAGATCCTACAATCAAGCTATCGATTCTACAGTCAAGCTGCAGATCCTATAATCAACCTACAGATCTTAAAAGAATAGGAAACAACCATCTACAGGATAGGAAAGAATCACAGAAAGAATAGGAAAGAATATGTAATACAGGATGGGGAATAATCATTCCATATCGCAACACTCCCCCTCAAGTTGGTGCATAGATTTCATACATGCCCAACTTTCCCAAAAACTTCGAGAACACTCGACTTGAAGCTGCTTTGGTGAGAATATCAGCCAACTGATCCTCTGATCGAATCTTAGGCAACTCCACGATCTCCTCATCCAACTTCTCCTTAATGAATAATCTATCTACCTCCACATGTTTTGTTCGATCATGTTGAATCAAATTATGAGCAATATCACATGCTGATTTATTATCACAATACAGTTGAATTGACTACCTAGGCGGATAGCCCAAATCTCTGAGGAGAATTCTTAGCCACAATGCTTCACATACTCCAAGTGCCATACCTCTAAATTCAGCCTCTGCACTTGATCGGGCAACAACATTTTGTTTTTTGCTTCTCCACGTAACAAGGTTACCTCCTACAAAAGTGAAATAACCTGAAGTAGAACGCCTGTCATCGACTGCTCCATCCTTGTCAGCATCAGTATATGCATCCACACTTTGACAATCTTCACTTTTAGTGAATAAAATTCCTTTTCCAGGAGCAGATTTCAGATGCCTCAAAATGCGCATAACTGCATTCATGTGTTGCTTGCCAGGATTATGCATAAACTATCTAACAATACTCAAGGCATAGGCAAGGTCTGGCCTTGTGTGTACTAAGTACATCAATCTTCTTACGAGTCTCTGGTATCTCCCTTTATCAACTGGTACCTGATCAGACTCAACACATAACTTCAATCCTTTTTTCACTAGTGTATTGGCGGGTTGACATGCTGACATACCAGTTTCCTGTAACAAGTCTAAGGCATATTTCCATTGAGATAGAAAAATCCCTTTATCAGATCGAGACACTTCGATCCCAAGGAAATATTTCAAGGGGCCAAGGTCTTTCATTTTAAATTCTCTGGATAAGTAATCCTGTAGAGCCTTTCTTTCTTCGGGATCATTTCCTGTAACCACCATGTCATTCACATAAACAATAAGTGCACGTATCTTACCCTACTGTTTCTTCAAGAATAAAGTGTGGTATGAGTTGCTCTGACGGTAACCAAAATCTTTCATAGATTTTGTGAACCTTCCAAACCATGCTCTCGGAGATTGTTTCAACCCATACAATGACTTCTTTAATCTACACACCTTTCGACTATTTGTTTCTAGTATCATGCATCCTGGTGGGAGTTCCATGTAAACTTGTTCGGACAGCTCGCCATGTAGAAAGGCGTTCTTCACATCAAACTATTGTAATGGCCAACCCAAGTTCGTAGCAAGAGACAACAAGACTCGTACTATATTGATTTTAGCTACAGGTGCAAATGTCTCTGTACAATCAATCCCATAAGTTTGGGTGTATCCTTTTTCCACCAGTCTCTCCTTAAAGTGTTCAATTGCACCATCTTCTTTGTACTTCATAGTATAAACCCACTGACATCTGAGTGGTTTCTTTTGTGATGAACGGTCAACAAGTTCCCAGGTTTTATTCTTCTACAAGGATTTCAACTCCTCATTCATAGCCTCTTTCCAACTTGGGTCAGCTAAGGCTTCCTGCACATTGTTAGGAATAGATACAGTAGATAACTAATTTACAAATGACTGATTTGATTTTGACAAATGATGGTTAGACACATAATGACTCATGGGATATTTAACATTACTAGAAATATTGGGTTCATATGTGGGTTTAGGAATACCTATGATGTGACGCTGTGGTAGCTGTCTTCTAGATGGTTCAGGAGCATCCTCAGTAAGCGATTGGTTTGGTGTATTAGCTGCCTATGGTGTGAGAGGCTCGGACAGAGGTGGAGCCACAACTTCAGTTTCTGGGTGTTCATCACTACTTGGATCCAAAGTCAAACCAACCACATCCAATTCACCCACTTCTTGATTCAGCGCATCAGAGAGTTCCTCTACTTCTGATACGTGAACAACCACATCTTCAAAAATGTGATCATCATAGTCTAGAGTCTGGATTTCCTTCTCGTACTCCCCTTGAAGTTCAGGCTCAGAGGAAAAATACATCGAGTCTTCATGAAAAATTACATCTAATGTAATAAACATTCGTTGGGTTGGAGGATGATAGCATCAATACCCCTTTTGATAAGCAGCATATTCGAGAAAGACACATTGCAGCGCTCGAGGAGACAACTTGTTGCACTGATGCTTATGGAGGTGTACAAAAGATACACAACCAAAGATGTGAGGAGATAAATTTGGGACGGCTGGAGCAACAATCGCTTCAGCGAGAGCCTGAGATGGTGTCTGGAAATTAATAGTGCTGGAGGGTACCTAGTTGATCAAATATGCTGCAGAGGTAAGTGCTTCTCCACAATAAGATAACAGCATATGGGCTTCTATCAACGAAGCACGGACAACCTCCAACAAGTGGCAGTTTTTTCTCTTGGCCACCCCGTTCTCCTGAGGTGTATTGGGACAAGTAGTTTGATGCATAGTTCTGTGTGCTTCCAGATACTGCTGAAGCTCAGAACTCAAATATTCGCCTCCATTGTCACTAAGGAGAACCTGAACCTATGCATTGTACTTAGTACGAACCATTTTATAAAAAAATTGAAATAACAAATTCACTTCACTTTTAGACTTCATCAAGCACACCCAAGTCATCCTGGTACAATCGTTAATGAAAGTAACAAACCAACGTGAGCCACCAAAGGTAGTGACTTTGGACGGACCCCAAACATCAGAATGTATGACCATAAAAGGAACTGGACTTTTATTCAAATTTAATGGAAACGAAGCACGATGGATTTTTGCAAGTTCACAAACATCACAATGGAAACTAGAAACATCAAATTTTGCAAATAAACTAGGAAGTAATTTCTTTAGGTAACCAAAGGAGGCATGCCCCAAACGTCAATGCCATAACCAGATTTCAGATTTCTTCTTCTCCCCCTCAGAGCCATCCACCATTAAAGCTTGGCGCAACTTGTCTGAAATATTTGACACTAAGTCCAAGTAATACAACTTTCCTTGCCTAACACCACAACCAATCGTTTGCCTCATTCGGATGTCCTTAAACACACAAAAATCAGGCCAAAAAATTACAATACAAAGTTATGTAGTGGTGATTTGGGAAACTGACAATAGATTATAATCCAAACACGGAACAACTAAAACAAAATCTAGATTTAAAGTATCAGTGAGAGGTAAAGGCCCTTCTCCAATAATTGGGGCTGAAGAGCCATTGGCAGTGGAAACAAATTTTTGTGCGGACGGTTTAAGAGGTGAGACTTGTCTAGAATCAAATGTCATATGATCCGTAGCACCGGAATCAATTATCCATGCACTATTGGAAACAAGTGTAGAAATATTTAAAACCTTACCACCATTACCTGTCACTGCTGCTAATGCCGATACCTGACCAACAACACCATCCACTGTCTTTGTTTCGACAACCACAGCATTGGAGGTCCTCTTGGAATTCTTCTTCCGTGAATCACGGCTATGATCCCACCATTTTGGATACCCCACAAGTTCAAAGCAGTGGCTCTTGGTATGACCAATTTGATTGCAATGAGTGCATTTGTAGGTAGATTTATCGGCACCATCAGTGTTCTTAGGCTAGCTTTTAGAAGACCAGTTATAATTAGACTGATTTCGAGTCACCATGGTTGAAGCTTCAGTTTTTTCTGGTTCTCCATTCATCGTTGCGAGTCGAACATATTCACGGTGGACCAAAGCATAACATGCTTCCAATTCGAGGATATGATCCTTTCTCAAAATTTCACCACGAATTTGTTTGAATTCACCATCTGATCTAGAAAGAAAAATATGCACCCTTTCTCGCTGAATTGATTTTCGGTAAGATTCAACATCATTATCACTCTCCATAATCATCTTATCATGATGATCCAACTCAAAAGATCTCGGTTAATTCTCGATAATACAACGAGAGTGTTCTGCCATTTTGTTTCGCAGAGAAGGCCCTTTGATTCAAGACAAACCCCTGCAATTCATCTGCTCCATCATAAAAAGCTTTAGAAAGAGCTTTCCAAATATCTCGAGCAGTGGGTAAGCGAATATATCGCTTCATGATTTCTGGGGACATAGACATCAATAACCATCTCTTGACCTTTTGATCGTCTGCATACCACTTTTCATATCCATCACCCTTCTCAGTAGGTGGCTGTGAATTACGACAAATGAAAGAGAGCTTCTCCTTCTCAGCAATATGCATCTCCATGATTGAGACCACAAACCATAGTTTGTTTCATCGAGTACAATCCCTGCATTGAACAACGAACCTTCAGATTGAATAATAATGGGATCAGATTTGTTCTCAGATGTTTTAGAATTTGAGTCGGCCATGGTTCAGTGTAGAGTACTAATGATTTAAGCTTCTTGGCTCTGATACCAAGTTCAAAACAGAGTTCAAGAGAAATATAATTCTATTTATTATAGTGAATTGTACAGGTACATATACATCAATGGATCAATTTTCAGATCCTACAATCGAGCCGCCAATTCTACAGTCAAGCTGCAGATCCTAAAAGGATAGGAAACAACCATCTACAGGATAGGAAAGAATCACAGAAAGAATAGGAAAGAATCAGTAACTATAGGATGGGAAAGAATCATTCCATATCGCAACAAGAATGCATGTTTAAACCATCCATGAACCAGAGAGGCATTAAAACATATATTAAATCTCATTATAACAGTAACACCAATTAATAAAATAAATGAGAAATTAGTCAAGCATGTAATGTACACAATTTACCTTGAAAACCATCTTTGAATGGTTTCTTATAGGCCTATATATCTCATATTTTTGGGATTTGGACTTGAGATAGCGGATCATCAAGATCGACTGGCTAACCAACAACCCTGCTAATAAATCATTTGAACATGTGGTACCATTAGTAACCGTCTCAGTCTCTCCATCCGAACCAGTGGCAGAGTTAACGCGGGGCAGCCCATCTAAAACAATGGCAGTTTCAATAACTGTTTCTGCCTTCAACAGTAAATGTTGCGAGTGCTCTCATATGCAATAACTCACTAGATAACTATTTAACTAGCAATCGCCCCAAAAAGGTGCAATAATATGCCGACAGGTTATTGTTCGAGGATGAAATATTTCAAAGGGGTAAACTAAAATCAAATTTGTGTTTTGGGGAAAAAACCCAAAAATACACATAGACTAAAGTTTTCCAATGGTGTAGAGTTTATCTTCTACCTTGAGCACCATCACAAATAGGGAAGGCCAAGGAAGGGTCAATTTTAAAAATCCCTTCCAAGAATGAGATAGGCGTCTTACTTATCTATGACACTCCTGGAGCTCCTCAATGTGTCTTGCGCAATGCGCAATGTGTCTAAGCATATAGCAACACAATATTGAATCGACACATATGTAAGAGAATTGTCTAGGATACATGGTATCCATCCTCATATCAAATATAAATTGACCGGTCATCAATTTTGCATAGTGGAGCCTAATTTGTGCTCTCCAAATGAACAAGACCATCCCATAAATGTAAGTTCATTTACTTTAGCCTAAAGGTTCATGGCACAAAAAAGTACCATCTATACATACTTGAGGCATTGCATATTGGCTTTGTTGTTAAGGTGCCTTTAACAAAATTTTCCTTGGGCTTAGGCTTCCACTTGTCCATTGTGTTGATTGTCATTTCAAACATTAATTTCAAATTCTTTATCATGGGAGGTGGCTTACAATAATCACTCCACCATTTTTCCATAGTTTCCATTTTTCTAATTTGGATGCCAAGTTCGCATAATGATCGACAATGGTATTTTCTTTCGATGGAGCAAAAAAGAAGATATAAAGGCAAAGTTTTTTTGTGAGAAAAATGGTTCTTTATAATTTCCTAGCCTATTTATTGCTTTGAATTAAATTCTATTGTTTGAATATATATCTTTGCAACAAATTTTATAAAGGAATTGTGACATTTCTTAAGCCAAACAAGTAGGCACATATACAGTTGGTTTAACCATTCAAAATGGAGCATGAGAAACGATATGGTGTTTTAATAAAAATCTTTGCAAAAAAAGTTATGAAATAATTGAGATAATTTTAATCCAAACAAGTAGACATCGATGCAAGTGATTTCATGATAAAGTCCGCAAAAGCACATTTAACAGTTCAGCCACTCTAATTAATATGTTGTTCAATGAAACTAAGGGGAATTTTAAAGGAGAATTTTATACATTTCCAAAAATTTGTTGTATTCAAATACTAAGTGGACGAAATTTTATTATTACATAGGTAAAAATAATTTAAAAAACTTTTGTATGCATTTGATAAGTCCATCATACTTTGAGCCATCCATTACTATCCCTAAGGTAATCATTATCCATTATTATCATTAAGTTTTGTAATTTAATTTGGATTATACAAAATGAAGCTTTATTCTCCCACCGGCAGATGGCATATGTTTTGTGGAGTGTTTGGGAAATACATTGTATTCATCAAATTCCCTAGGATGGAAAGTATACATGCATGTAAACATGTCATTTTAAATTCCACATTCAAAACATGTGTCATGTAGTAAGTCACATAGTGTTGTATTGTTGTATTTAATGGGCCCCAACTCACACCAAAAAATGTCCTTCAATCT
>LPNX010943335.1:0-22521 GCA_001517045.1 Pseudotsuga menziesii
ACACATAGGATATTACAGGAAATTTATTAGATACTACTCATATAGGACCTATCCACTGGAAGAGTTACTAAGAGAAGATCAGGAGTTTGAATGGATATAGGAATGTAATATATCATTCGATACATTAAAAATAAAACTAGTCAAGGCTCCTATCCTTAGATTCCCAAATTGGTTGATCAAATTTCATGTACACATCGACGCTTCAGGCCTAGCAATAGGTGCGATTTTAACACAACCAGGGGACGATGGAATGGACTATCCCATAGTATATAGAAGCAGAAAACTAAACAAGGCAGAGAGGAACTATTCGACAACATATAGGGAAGCATTAGGAATGGTATTTGCACTGTAGAAATACCGACATTACCTATTATCCAACCCTTTCATCTTCTATATTGACCATCAAGCATTGAAATACCTTGTCAACAAGCCTTTGCACCACGGGAGGATCTATCGTTGGTTGTTACTATTCCAATAATTTGAATTCGAAGTCATTGTTAGACCAGGAAAACCGAATGTCGGACCCGACCACTTGTCGAGAATCGACACAAGAGAGGAGCCAACAGGAGTCGAAGACGACCTACCGGATGCACACTTATTTAGAATAGAAGTTGTCCCAGCAAAATTGGAAGAAATAGCTCAATTCTTAAAGAATGGTTAAGCACCATAAGGCATGAGCACAAAAAAGAAACAAATCTTATCTATGAAGGCTGCACCATACAACCTCATAAATGGATTTTTATATAAAATGGGCTTGGATGACATCCTTCGGTGATGTGTGTTAGAACATGAAAGAGAACATATCATGCATAAGCACACTATGGACTGGCAGGAGGACATTTTCAAGCAGATACAACCACCAAGAAAATCCAACAGTCGGGGCTATGGTGGCCGACATTATATAAGGATTGTAAAAATTTTGTTAGCCAATGAGACCGATGCCAAATATTAGGGTGACCTTTGCCTAGTATAGAAATTCCCTTGATATCAGTAAACTCGAGCCTGACATTTGAAATTTGGGCCATTGACTTCATAGGACCATTCCCAATACCAACAAAAAGAACAGGTGCCAAATATATCATAACAACAATAAAATATGTAACCAAATGGGTGAAGGCAGAACCTGTCGAAACATGTTCTAGTGAGGTAGCTGCTAAATTCATCTATGAAAATATAATTACTAGATTTGGATGCCCACTAACGTTAATCAGTGACCAAGGATCACACTTCATTAACAAAACCATCAAAACACTGACAGACCAGTTCAAAATTGACCACCAACGTAGTACAGCATATCACCCTCAATCAGTCGATGGAGAAATAGAGGAATTCAACAAAACGCTAACAAGGGGTCTAACAAAAATATGCAACACCGATAAGGATGACTGGGACAAAAAAATCCATGTAGTACTATGGGCTTATAGAACAACATACAAATGATCGACCGACCAAACACCGTTTCGACTGGACTACGGATAAGAAGCAGTTGTCCCACTACATTTTTCGACAACAAACACCTATCATAACGGATATCTTACATGTCGATGTCGAAGAAGGTAGGAAGGACCGACTGATGCAACTAAGAAAATTAGAATAACACCGACTACTTGCTCTACAACATCAAGAAATTCAAAAATAGTAGCAGAAGGCTTTGCATGACCACAATATCAAAAACAAAAATTTGTCAGTGGGAGATCTTGCTCTACTATATAAAAGTCAAGTAAAAGGAAAACCCAAAAAGCTGCACACATAATGGATGGGACCTTACATTGTCGAAGATATTCATGCCAATGGATCAGTATGACTAAGGACATTACAAGGCATATTATTTCGGAAACTTGTTAATGGCGCCCGACTAAAACGGTACAAAAATTAAACAAACCTAAAAAAAATAGGGAAAGTTTATCGGTGGGCTCAGTATGTCGTTGACATGCTTAAGACTATATGTGAGAAATGTCAATAGTCAGCCGGGATTACCAAGTTCCCATCATTGATAATTTGGATAGCAATGTTGTTATAGCTGATTTCACCACTCTAGGTGAATCACACTTTGTATGGCCTTCCCTTGTCCCGCTGCAGACTCCTTAGACCCCATGGACCATTTTTTGTCCTTTGATGTTTCCTTGACCATCCCTAAAAACATGTGAAAAATGATACACACGACTTTTAAACATATAAGTGCGTATATACGCGGGTTTGACCACTAAAACCGCGTACATCAAGATGTGTACAAAATCCAAATCCTTTTGGAGTTTTCCTTGGCATGGATCTGACTCATTTGACTCCTGGCCTTCCCTATGCCTTGAGATCGCTTGGATTCGACCCTTCATTACCCCTTTGAAAAGATATATAAGGAACCCCTTGGTACATTGAAGGAATAAGAGAGAATTGAGAGCAAAGAAACTATAGTCCATTGTTGTTGGAACTTATGCTTGATTCTGCATCCCTTTGTCCCTTGGAGCACTAGTGTGTTCTTCCCAAGCTTGCCTTTTGCTTGTGAGCTTGCTATCAAGAGATGGAGGATTGAAGTGGTGGAGGCCCAAGTGGGGGATTCAGTTTCTCTGGTTCGCAGACCTGCCGACAGAGGTTGTATCTTGTAATCTCTGATTTATATTAATAGAAATATCTTTTCCTATCCAACAATGTGTGTTTGAATGAATATTTTATCCATTGGATTATGTCAAATGCTTATACATTATTGATTATATATGCTAGAATAGATCTAACACCATGATATATAGAATGCTTGTATTGTTTACATTTTGTTGAGGAAGTAATCAATCAATTCAAGCTGAAGTTGGAAAGCTCAATGAGAATATACTTCAACCGTCCGAAATAAGGTACGAGGTCTAATCCTTTAGTGCTAGACATTTAATTTCTATTGCATATTGGAAAGGATTGATTTTTGGAGTCAAGCTGTCTATTGTGGTACCCCAAGCCATAGGAATTTCTCTTCGTAACAGAATTGGCAACTCTGTTGGGGAGTTCCTAGTAGTTGTCTTTTGGGGGTTGTTTTATTGGCATTCAATGAATTTGAATTGCTCTTTCTCTCTTGTTTCTGTGTTGGGTCTAGGGGCATGTATGCCTGGTAGTGTCTGATTGGTGTGAAGTTTGTCTCAGCTTGTCTATTTGCCTTGATTTTATGCACCTTTCTTCTTGTACGTGAGTTTTTAACTCACAGTCATGTATACACATGGGTTTCTCTGCGATTTCTGCGTATACACGTGGGTTTACTGTGAACAGTCACGTATTCCCTTACTTTTTCCTTTTGGGGGAAGTTAAATGGTTGCTGGGTGAAGTTTGATGTTTGCCGAGTCTCCTTTGGCACTGCCTAAGTCTGTTTATACCTCTGTTTCTGACCAGAAACGTTTTTTTTAGGCTAAATTTTTTTTTAAGAAGGTTCTTGTCATGGCATTTTCAATGTTTTTTTTGAGATTAGTGCATTAGAGTTCTTTTACCTTAGTGCTTTGCTCGAGTGTTGTTTGTGTGTGCTTGCAGAGTCTAGGGGTCGTAGAATCATTCTTTTGCTTTTTGCATCTCATTTTATTTCAAAAAATTCAAAAACATTTGCTTATCATTATGCATTGCATTTTGCATTTTTGCATTGTACTTGCACCAGATTTGCTTTGGAGTACTAGTTAGGACTTCATATAGGAAAGCTTGCATTCATCATTTGAAGAAAAATTGTGCATTTCACGTAGTAGCATACCATTTTTTCATGGACACAATGCATTTGCATTGATTGTTAGGTGTGCATTTTACTTCATGTTGCGTCATAACACCATTAGTTGCATAGTCATATCTCTATTTTGAGTAATAAAGCCAATTAAAATCAACGCTAAATTAAAATGAATTACACTCTTTTCTTTTCTAGGGTGCACCAACAAGCTTATGTTTTAGGATCTTGGAATAGTCCATTGTAAGTAAATTCTCCAAGATCACTAAACAACAACATGTATGTGTCTGTCCAGGTGAGTTTGTGAAATCCTTGGTATAACTAGTGTTTCTCAGGATCCTCCTCTCAAAAGGGAGTTAAGCACGAGGCAGTGTGAGCAGTTATTGATTGGGATGACCCCTAGTCATAACTGAGTAGCACTAGATATATTTCCAGGATTGTATTCATATCTGGGGGCTCTTTCGAGAGTTTCAGGCTTTGCTACCCTACCCATACGGTCAATCCCTCCTGTGACTATCCGCCTGAGCATTGATTATATTGAGGTCACCTTAGTGGCCTTACCTAGGATATCGAGGGGGTACTTTGCAGGGGTTATTCTGCGGGTGTCCCGGCCAGGTTGGGGTCGGACAGCACAGTCGCTTTACGTGTTGAAGCTGAGCGCCACAATAATTGGTTACGTACCTTCGCTTGTTGTGTATGGGAGTCTCAAGCCTCTCCTAGGGGAGACATATCTGCTTCATTCGGGATCTCACTTATCCATCCCTTGTTTGCTTTCATTTGGCTTTAGATTTTATTAGTGATTGCTCTGTGCACGATAGTTGGCATAGGGTTTATGTAAGTAGAGAGTCTTTTCTATTTTTTGAGTCATTATGGATTCGGGTGCAGCTCCTTGTTGTTCTCGTCGTTTAGCAAGACTTCCACCTTCTACTTCTCCTCCTCCTTTGGGAGAGAGACCTAGACATTCCAGGCAAACTATTTTGCACATTGATTCACACACCATGGGAGACCATTTAGAAGGTATTCCTGAACCACCTTCTCCCATTCGTGTAGACGATGGGGAGTTTACTCCTACTTACGATCCTTCACCTGACTTGGCTGAGTTAGGTCCTGTGATTTCTGAGATAGGAACCATGCACAATAGACCTACTCACTCTAGGGTTGATTCCCCATTGATTCGTTACCAGTATGGAATGTCGGAGGACGCCAAGACTCATTTTGAACCTCCCAGCACTTGCTATGGTACTTATGGTATGTCTGGTTTTCCTACACATGATTTGGAATTTCATGTCGAATCTGACTTCGAGCCTAACACTATGCCTGGGGGCACTCTCATTCCTTACCATGCGAAAAGTTTTGGGAGCACTAGTCACATTGCACCTTCCATCCTGGTGGTGTAAGTTACATCACATATCCCTCTTAGGTATAGGGTTAGCGATCTAATTAGGATACCAGATCCGAGACGAGTGACGATAGGTAGTAGCATGTACATTATTACTCAGATTCCTTCATCCTCAGTCCCTAGTTCTTCAAATGTTCATCCTCCACCTTATTCGCGTGGTCCTTCGAGCTGTCACATGGCTACGAGTCAGGTCTGTACTGCGGTTACTAGATCGATTGTGTCTCAAGTTTACATACTGCCCATTGCTTCGGGAGGTTATGTTCATACTTCTAGAGGTCATGTTCCTAATTTCGGGGCGTATATCCCTACTTTCGGTGTGTATATTCCTACTTCCGAAGCATATCTTCCTACCTATAGAGTGTCTCATGGGGCATCGCATGCGAGGAATTATGGACCCTATTATAGGACACAGTATGGACAGGGTTCTTCACCTTATGGGGGAGGGTATCAACAACCTGCTTACTCTCCTAATTATGGCTTTGTAGATCCTACTAGTCAAGGTCCACCACACTATGGTGCTTCCACGCCACCCTATATGGGTCATACGGGAGGAGGGCACTATGGCCAAGGCCATGGTGGTAATCAGACCTATATGAATCAGGGAGTGACCTATCGACCTCATCATCCTAGGCTCCCTTTCCTCGCGACGCTCAATCTTCCTGACTTGTCAATATTGACGAGCGATCCTATAGCTCATGACCTGGCTTGGCCGGCTGTCCCTACCAAGCTTCCTTCGGACATACCTAAGTTCGAGGGAAAACCGGGAGAGGATCCGAGCGAACACGTTACTACGTTTCACCTATGGTGCTCTTCGAATTCCTTACATCAAGACTCAATCCGTTTGAGACTATTTCAATGCACCCTTACAGGGCCTGTCGTGAAATGGTATATAGAGTTACCTAGGGGAGCTTTCACTTTGTTCAACAACCTTGCAATGACTTTTCTTAATCACTTCTAGCTACTAGTGCGTTATGACGTTGGTGTTGAACTCTTGTTGACATTTCGGCAAGATAAAGCCACACATATCTCTGATCATATTCAAGAGTGGCGTAGATGGAAGAGGTTAATTAAAGCCTTTATACCGTCGGAGTTCCTCCTCGAATGGTTCCTCAAGTCGTTATTGCCGTACATAGCGAAGGATGTTTCCACATTCGGAGTGCAGAATAAGGAACAAGTGATTTTTAGGGCACAGGAACTGGACTTGATCTATGCTTAGTCTGGTTTGTTATATGAGATTATTCCCAATGCTTCGCATTCCAATTTCGACCCCAAAGTCAAACCTGGACCACATGCCGATGGCATTGTGGGTTGTGCAAGTGCGAAACCTGTGGATTCGGTTGCAAAACAAGTTAGTCAATTGTCTATCAACCAATCTGCTTCGGGACAAGCTACGACTTTGTCTCAACCCGCCCAAACGACGAGTGTGCTTTCTGTGCAATCATCGGACCAGAAGGGTAACCAGCAGCCCGAACGGAATAGAAAAAAGGGTAAAAATAATCGCAAGGGTGGGAATAAGAATGAGAATGCTAATAGTAATGACAAGAATGGCCGAAATGCTGGGGGGGACAAGCAAGATAAATGTAAGGTTAAGTTCCCTTGCAAGTTATGTAAGGACGATCACCTCACTTACTTGTGCCCTCGTATTGAGGAAGCTTCAAGATTCTTGGCACAGGGCCCAGCTGTGCTAACTAACCCTTTACTGCATAATCAAAATATGAACTCGAAGTCCCATGACCAGTCTGGTGATGATCATGATCCGCCGGAGGGTAGTGGTCGTGGGTGCATTAACATGGTCCGTGCTGCGAAAGTTGTGACCTATGGGAAAGATTATGGTTCATCACAACCCAGCCCAAGCAAAGAGCCTGATCCACTAGGGTACCCTTTGCATATTGAGAAACCTATGGATAAACCTGAGACTACACCTCGCATTCCTAAGGGATTCCTTAAGAGTTTATGGCATAATCCAAATGCCCAAGTTGCCCAGAACTATTCAGTTGTCGAGGATTTGGGCCACACTCCTTGTGCGATGTCTGCATTGGAAGTGCTTCAGAGTTGTCCGTCACAAAGGAAGGTGTTGCTTTCTGCCCTTGGTGTGAATGATGATGATTCTTCCTCTGTGATCAAATTTGAAACCACAGGACTTCATCCTCACTTTCCCTACTATGTGTCTCTTTTGATTCACGTAGAATGTCTTAATATGATCATCAAGCGCACTGTGATTGACGAGGGCGTTTTTGCTTCTGTGATGTCTTTATCCTGTTGGAAGGGTCTGAGTTCTCCTGAGCTGTCTAAATCAGTGACCATGTTAACTGCGTTTGATGGGAGATCTTTTAGGCTGCACGACATCCTTCGTTCCCTTAAAGTCCGTTTGGGAGGGAAGACCGTTGTGATAGAGGTCGAGGTGGTTGATGCACCCCTTGACTACAATCTCTTGCTGGGTAGGAACTGGATGTACAGTATGCAAGCCGTTGCTTCTTCCTTGTTCCGCATTGTATTATTTCCACATAATGGGAAGATCGTAACAATTGATCAAACGACATTCAAGAATCTGTCTGTTACCGCATCTTCGAGAGCTTCAATCCTGATCATTGACCACTCTCAGCCGGCAATTGGGAGTGTGGGTGTAGGCATGTATCCATCCCTCATGGGAAGCTTTAGTTGTCCTGCACCGATCCTGATGATAGGATCTAGTTCCGATGAGGCTTCAACATCTACGACATCAGTGTCTTTTTGTACGAGTCATATGGAAGATCTGTGGATTCTTCCTACACCGAGTACTTTGAGTGAGCCCATCGTGACGAACGTGCCATTGCCTGCAACTATGATAGCTTAACAAGCTAATCTCAAGTGTGTTGCAGATCCTAGTTCTTCCTCTTCATGGATGGAGGAGGAGGACCCTTATGTGCTGTCGGCATGGGCAGTATAGTCTTCTCATGCACATGACTACCTTGATATGGTTTTCCCTTCAGATGAAGCGATTATTGAGGCTATGTTAGAAGTTGAGCCACCATGGGAGGAACTCCATCATAGATCATACTTTCTTCCAGAGCTTGACCGCTTGGAGTGTGAGGATTTTAGGGTGATTCTTCGTCAAAGAGTTGGTATTCCTATGGTTCCATTAAGCTCTCCTAGTCTGATGGCTGATGGAAACATGGAGAAGATATCTTCAATGATCCCTATCAACATCTCTCGAAATCCTGGCATGATAGAGAATTTCTATATTGGGGCGGAATGTTCCCATGCTGAGATTATTGAATACACCGAGCTATTTAAGGAATTATGTGATATCTTTGCTTGGTATTACGATGAGATGCCAGGTATTGACCCTCGTATTGTCGAGCATGAGATTAATACTTACCCCAACGCTAAGCCCGTTCGACAATGTTTACATGTGGTGAATCCTAGGAAAGCACCTACGATTAAGGCAGAGATAGAGACGCTGTTGAAAGTCGATTTCATCTATCTCATTCCCTTGACGGAGTGGGTTTCAAACCTTGTTCTGGTGGATAAGAAGCAGGGAGCGATCCGCATATGTACTGATTTCCACGATTTGAATCGTGCCTGTCCTAAGGACAATTTCCCCACACCATTTATTGATCATATTTTGGATGAGTGTGCGGGTAGCGAGGTGTTCTCCTTCATGGACGGATTTTCCGGATATAATCAGATATAGATTAAACCTGAGTACCGACATAAGACTGCATTTATTTGTCCTTGGGGAACGTTTTCATATCGAAAAATGCCTTTCGGCCTTAAAAACGCCGGAGCTACATTTCGGTGGGAAATGACCTTGATCTTCCATCATCTCAAGTCAATTATCGAGGTATTTTTGGATGACCTTGCTGCTCATTCTCGCATGAGAATGCGTCATCCCTATCACTTGAGATTGGTATTCGAAAGATGCTGGCACTATTCGGTTAGATTAAATCCTCATAAGTGCATCTTTTGTGTGAAGTCAAGGCATTTGTTAGGATTCATTGTTTCTAAAGAGGGTATAAGAGTCGACCCTTTGAAGGTAGAGGCAATACTTCAGTTGTCTCCCCCGAAGAATATTCGTCATCTTCAGTGTTTGCAAGGCATGGAAAACTTCTTATGAATATTTGTTGTCAACTTTGCCAATTTGACTAGAGGCTTCATGCGTCTCTTGAAGAAGGACACCCCCTTTTGTTGGGATGAGCGAGCCCAGGAGTCCTTCGATGCACTCAAGCGAGCCCCGGTGATTAGTCCCCATACTATAGCCGTGATTTTCTATTATATGTGTCCGTGTCATTAGAGACGATTGGTATGGTTTTGGTTCAAGAGGATGAGGAGGTCCAAGAGCATGTCATATAATATTTGATCCAGAACCTTATTGATGCAAAGATTCATTATTTTCATGTCGAGAAGCTTGCTTTAGCTACCGTACATACGGTTCAGCGGTTGAGACATTATATTCTCCTTCGCCATACCTTGGTTGTAGCCCATGTCAATCCGTTTCAATTCGTCCTCACCCGAAGGATGATTAGGGGAAAATATAATAAATGGATTTTCATTCTGCAAGAATTTGATTTCGAGTTTGTTTCGGCAAAATCGAAGAAGTCTTTAATTTTTGCAGAGCTTATATTAGATTTCCTGAGCGAGGCCGAGGAGTTGGTTTGTGAAGATACGTTTGTTGATGAACAAATATTCTTAATCTCAATGTTAGACCCATGGTATGGGGATATCATAATATATTTAAAAACACTGAAGACCCCTACTCACCTCTCATGAGATGAATGACGACGATTACGTCACGTCTCTAAGAACTACCTCATAGTGGATAACACTTTGTATCGTCGTGGGGTAAATTCCATTTTATGATGTTGTTTAACTCATGAAGAGGTTGAGGTAGTGCTAAATGATTGCCATGGAGGGACATGTGGTGGTCATTTATCTGGGCTTTCTACAGCTTAAAATATTTTAAGAGCGGGTTATTTCTGGCCATCGATCTTTAAGGATTGTGTTGATGCGGTCAAGAGGTGCCACCCTTGCCAGGTGTTCGCACATAATATGCACTTGAAACCTGCCTCATTACATCCCATTATCACCGCCGGTCCCTTCACTAAGTGGGGGCTCAATTTTATGGATTGCAACCCAACTTCGGCTGGGGGGCACCATCATATTATAGTGGATGTTGATTACTTCATGAAATGGGCTAAGGCTATGCCTACAGTAAAATTCGATGGTGAGATAGCCGCTCACTTTGTATTCAACCAAATTATTACTCGGTTCGGGATTCCGAAAGAGCTTGTCACTGGCTATGGCTCGCACTTTCAGAACTGTATGATGGAAGAGTTGGCATCCAAGTTAGGGTATAAGCAAGAGCATTCCTCTTGTTACTACCCTCAAGCAAATGGACAGGTAGAGGCAGTGAATAAATCACTCAAATCCATTCTCCAACGACCCATTGCACAAAGCAAGAACAAATGGCACATCATGTTATATCCTGCTTTGTGGGCATATCGAACCGCTGTTAAGACTGCCATTGGTTTTTCTCCATATCAACTTGTACAAGGAGTGGAGTCGATATTGTTGGTTGAATGCAAGATTCCTTTGTTGAAGCTAGTTGTAGAACTCTTACCGGACACTTCCCCATTGGAGGAGCATTTGGTTCACCTTGAGCAACTTGATGAGCAGCGTCGGGATGCCTTGGTGGCTCTAGAAGTCAATAAACATCGCGTAAAGGTCCAGTACGATAAGTCTGTCTATCTAAGGAGGTTTAGTGAAGGAGACTTGGTCCTTTTGTGGGACCAACCGAAAGAACCCTTGGGGGAAGGGAAATTAAATCCTATGTGGCGTGGTCCTTATGTGGTCAAGCGTGTGTTAGAGAAGGGTGCATATGAGTTAGTGGATTACGAAGGAACGGCCTTGGCGAAGCCTAGAAATGGGCTCTATCTCAAGAAATACTATGCATGATCTTCATCCAAGGCTACTTATTGTATATTATTGTACAGCTTTGCATAGTTAGGTCTTTTTTCTTATCGTGATCGGGTTTGTGATTAGTTTCCGTTTCTTTTGGCAGATGTCAATGGAATCTTCCACCCACATAGGATTTGCAGATGGTGCAAGCCGTCACACTGAACACTCAGCCTCTGCTGATTGGGTGATTTATAATCCTATGGGTTAGGTACTATCTTCAAGAGGCATATGTCTACAGCTATCTTCCAACAATGTTGCTAAATACAGTGTCCTTATCGAGCTTCTATGGGATGCCATTTCTCATGGAGTTCTCTCTCTTGAGTTACATCTTGATTTGGAGTTAGTAGTGTCACAACTCAATGGTTTATACCATGTTAGAGATCTGACGTTATTGAGAAGATTCTTACGTGTGAGATTGTTAGAATAGAAATTTGACAATATAACATATATACATATTCCAAGAAATAATAATCAAGTTGCTGACTCATATGCTAACTACGTGTTAGATTGGCATTTGTTTCATTCACAATAAATTAATCACAAGCACAATTTTTACACATGTAAATAAATAAACCGATCACCATAAATTTTTTATATATACATCCAAAATGTGATAATACATAGTGTCATGATACAAAATTGGGGCTTTCGAGCCACCAACATATAATACACGGTAGTACAAAATGTATACACTCCCAGGTGTCTAATCCTGTGGAGGAGGAGGAGGGTTGTGATCATGAAAGGTCACTATGGCTCTAGCTAGCTGTCAAAATAACCACACCCATGCGCGTGGTACACCCACCACCTGCCGCTGCATAGCCTTAGGCAAGTCCTCGACTTGCGCCATGGGAACTCTATGTGTCAGTCTCACAAAATTGGTATGAATGCTCTGGAGCATCCGCTCCACATCCACACCCATGATGTCATCTCCTCTTCCCCTCCGTCTATGACAAGGGAAGCCCTCTGGCCGCCGTGGTCCCACATCTGCACACAAATGGTAGATGTCACTATGTATTATCACGCAAAAATATGTATTTTTGATTCCATATAATCAAGAAAACACAAAAAAATTAAATAACTCAAAATTTAAAAAGAGAGGGTTGAGATTCGTCACCTATATCACCATATGCCGATCCTTGTGGTAGCGGCATGTCCGGGTCCCCCTAAAAATCTATCCCTACATAGGGGTAGTCATCGATGGCAATTATCTGTCATCGCCACCATAGAAAGAACTCAGTTGGATATGGGTTGGCCACCCTACCACCCCCCAATCTGCGCATAGTATCTGCCCAATGCCGTTGGGCCGGATCTCGAACCCCGTGAAGAGGAACGTCCACTCTGGGGCTCAATCCTGGAACACGCTCGAAGAAAAATGTGCTCAAAATACTGCTGAATCCAAAGTTCCGCACTCTACCTGCCTTACACTCACTGAGCTAATGTTTCATGTTGCTCAGTAGTGTAGTGCTCTAGTCATAGATCGTGGGTCTCATGCACTCCACTGCATAGAACATTAGAGGCCGCGAGGCCTGGTGTAGTGATTCCAAGCCTGCTATCCTGCCCAATGTCAATAGTATGGCCTTTAGGCCCATCACCTGTATAGCGTTGGTAGGGACCTGACTCCCCACCTTCTCTGTGTCTGGATAGTAGTACACCGCAATGTACTCATCGATAGTCAGGCCACCTCCTGGCCCACCACGAGAATGAAGTTTCACTACTTCCCCTCGTCTAGAAAGCTCAGTAATGAAGTATATGTCCTCCACCTCTATGGTGAGGGACATCCCATCTATATGGAAGGACTCCGAGTTTGGATCCCAGTAATCCACCAGCATCTGTAATAGTCTTGGTTTGGCCCTCAAACCACCAAGACACCAAAACTTGTAGAGTTCGCATGCACGTAGAGCTTGTTGAGCCATTAAATCGGCCCTTACTGCTTCCTCTACCTCACCATGCTCATGCTCTCTCCATTCTAGGCCTCATATGTGACTATTTTCAAAACAACCACGTATGTACGCGGGTTTGAGGCCATTTTTCGCGTATATCCAACCCTATACGTGGAAAAAACCTCGATTTTTGTGTGGTCCGCATCGCTCATTTTGGGTTGTCCTAGAAATCTTAATTGACCATAAAATTTCATAAAAATTGCATCAAAATGAAAGAGAAGAGCATGAGTAAATACCTGGAATAAATAGTAGTGGATTCCGCCGGCTGGATCTCCTGGAATTCGTTGTTGAAAACCAGAGCTCAAATGGGTAAAAGTTTCTAATGTTTTATAATATTTTAAATTGTTTACTATTTATAGAAAATTTTCAAATATTTGAAAATTTTTAGCCCCTTTCCTATAGTTTCGACATTTTCTAACCATTTTGGACTGTTTTTGACATAATTCATGATGTAGAGGACCTTTTTCAGTGTCGTTTCAGCCATTGGATTGACCCATTCATTTTGATTTCAGGTATCATATCTAAACTGGCATATAGGTTAGGTTTCATCACCGTATACATTTTTCATAACCTCATGACCATCTCATTATGACCTTAGGTACGAACCCACTCTATTATGTCACAGAACCTTCTTGCTGCTTTAGAAGTGGCATGATATGAGTGGTAGAGCTTCGCCTTACATGGGTACCCTAGTTAGTGCCTTATTTTCATTTTGTGCCCATGCTGGCGTTTTCTCCTTTAGGGTGTGGGAGTCCGTTGTATAGTACTGCCATGACATTTCACAAGAGCCTCATACTCCTCTTGATCTTTTGCTGGCCTATTTCCCTCAGGACTCCCTCATGTCAAGTTGTGAATGCATTATCATGAGTTTTTCCTGCCTTATTGAGCTTTATGCTGGCTTCCCTGACATTGAATTTCAACCATATAGCCTGAGCTTGTCTCATGTCTAGCCATGCAGAGCCTTTTTTTATCCTTCGCAGCTTGTCTCCCTTTTTACCGGGAGGGGATTTTCCCCTGAGTGTCGATATCCTACACATGTATCCTTGCATTGAGCATAGGTATGTTCCACTTCTTGGAACTAGTTTGTTTTCCCTTATGACACTCATCTCCTCCTAGTATGTAACTATAAAGCTATTTTATTCTTTTTTCAAGCTTTTTAAATAACTGAAAAAGTCCACAAAAAAAATCAAAAAACCAAAAAGCCAGACAAGGAAAGATGTTATCTGTGGCAGCTGTCGAGTCATGTCACCTTTGAATAGAGCACTGTATATCACATCCATTGGTTGGGTTATAGTTTTACTTTAGGAGATGTACTCATTTATCTGAGTTTATCTCCAACAACTGGTTAAGCTTCCAGTCCCTATGGAGCCTCTGTCGATGCCTCCTGTGTTGCAGAGATGTCCCAGTTTATATATCGAGTCTATGCTGCCTTTATTCAGTCACCATACGCCGTTATGCTCTTGTTCTAAGGAAGTTGAAGCCTGAGTCGGCCATTCCTCGGTTCTCTTGACTTTGCATGTCGGCCATTCCCAGTACAGTTACTGGTTTGTGCACCTTATGATCGATTCCTTCCACATTATACAGCTTTGCTGAGTACCTCATGTTGGATGATGGGGGATGCCTTAATGCCCTCCTTCCAGCGGATTTTATCCCATTGAATTCAGATCATTTATTCTAGGATTGGAATCTAGAGTCATTTTGAGTGCCTTGAGACTTGCAGTCATCAGTTGCAAGTTCTCTCGCCATCGACAGTTTTTGGGAATACATCAATGTCCCCTGATCGATGGATCCTCTCAAGTGTTCAACCTCAACACATTTATTCACACTTGTTAGTTTGCACTCTAGTACCTTGATTCCCATTTTCATCATTGGTGGGTGATATCGCGTCTGTTAACGGTATACATTAATGACCGGTAATCAGACGATGGACTACTATGTTCGATCTCGACACCTCTATTCGCATAGTAGGACATGTACTCGTAGCATTTTGTGTAGAATACTTTCCAGATTGGTGGCATCCCTTATATGCTACCTCCTTGATAGTGCCAATGTTCATGATATTTCAGCTCTCGTGACTTGATTCCAGTATATGTCAGATATTTCTAGCCACTATGGAGATCTTGATTTGTTATATATCTTCAGCCATTATGGAGATCATAGTCCTTTATATATCTTCATCATGGAGATTCTGATCTATGTATATTGTACATGGCAATGACCACTTTGTGATATCTTGTATCATGCCTATTTATGGCCATTGTACTCTTACGTATCTGGGACTGCTATATGTATTTGCAGTTATGTGCAGAGTTGTATTATTGTACTATGCTGATTGGGTGGCTGGTCTTCCATTTGGGATCCTTCATCACTCCACTTCTGGGATGGACTTATAATGTATTTCGGCCATCGTATGACCCCTCTGACCTCACAAATTAGGGGGCATCTGTTATAGCTAATTTCACCACTCTAGGTGAATCACACTTTGTATGGAATTCCCCTGTCCCGCTGCAAACTCCTTAGACCCCATGGACCATTTTTTGTCCTTTGATGTTTCCTTGACCATCCCTAAAAACATGTGAAAAATGATACACGCGACTTTTAAACCTATAAGCGCGTATATACGCGGGTTTGACCACTAAAACCGTGTACATCGGGATGTGTACAAAATCCAAATCCTTTTGGAGTTTTCCTTGACATGGATCCGACTCATTTGACTCTTGTCCTTCCCTATGCCTCGAGATCGCTCGGATTCAACCTTTCATTACCCCTTTGAAAAGCTATATAAGGAACCCCTTGGTACATTGAAGGCATAAGAGAGAATTGAGAGCAAAGAAACTATAGTCCATTGTTGCCGGAACTTATGCTTGAGTCTGCATCCCTTTGTCCCTTGGAGCACTAGTGTGTTCTTCCCAAGCTTGCCTTTTGCTTGTGAGCTTGCTATCGAGAGATGGAGGATTGAAGTGGTGGAGGCCCAAGTGGGGGATTCAGTTTCTCCAGTTCGCAGACGTGCCGACAGAGGTTGTATCTTGTAATCTCTGATTTATATTAATAGAAATATCTTTTCCTGTCCAATAATGTGTGTTTGAATGAATATTTTATCCATTGGATTATGTCAAATGCTTATACATTATTGATTATATATGCTAGAATAGATCTAACACCATGATATATAGAATCCTTGTATTGTTTACTTGTTGTTGAGGAAGTAATCTATCAATTCAAGCTGAAGTTGGAAAGCTAAACAAGGATCTACTTCAACTGTCCGGAATAAGGTATGAGGTCTGATCCTTTAGTGTTAGACATTTAATTTCTATTGCATATTGGAAAGGATTGATTTCTGGAGTCAAGCTGTCTGTTGTGGTACCCCAAGCCATAGGAATTTCTCTCCATAACAAATGTACCATTTATGTCTAGTCGGAGACAAACAATTCCAAGAACCTAGCAAGTATCACATGTGGAGGTTCAAACCCTTCTCACAAAATGGAACACTAAAGGAACTAGTGAATGACAAAGTAATGCTGGAAAATTGGTTCCAAAACCTAAAACTCCAGACAACTATACGGAGGGTGCCTCAGAACATCCGAAGAAGTCTACCAAAAATAGCACACATTTAACTAGAGCTTGACCACACTGCAGTATGGTATATGCAGGGGGAAAAAGAAAAAGCAAAACCTCTCGACTATTACCCAACAATCGAAGATATTTTCCAAGAGCTAGCTCGACAATCCAACACAAAGTTATCAATACCAGCAAAGGCCAAAGAAAAAAATCTACCAATTGAAGAACCACTGACTGACCAAGAGAAAGAGGAGGATTATGAACTCCACCTATATATCAGTACCTTCGTGTTGGAAGAGACACCAGCAAACTTCAAATGACAACTGTACCACCACCAACCCAAATGGGAAGTGCACCGACTGAGCATCAGGTGGCTAAACCAGTAAAGAAAAGTATCATTTCGATTAACCAACATGAGGGAGAAGAAGAAATAGAAGAAGATATTGAATCAGAGAACCCAGAGTATGCTATGACCAAAGAAAACCTAAGAAAAATAGAAAAGGAAATAGCAGCCTCGAGGAAAAAGAAGGAAAATCAAGAAAAAGGGAAGGGGAAGCGCAAGATTATCCTTTCAGAATCAGAAGATAAAGTAGAACTATTGGCTACCACTCTCGACATCATAGAAGATGCTGCAACAAACAAAATGCTAGTCAAGACACAGTTCAAATGGTTCGTCGACGTAGGATCAAAGTAAGGAAGACCGAAAAAGGTAAAAACTACAACCCCTTCAGTCAGTGAAAACATTGTTGACCTAGTCTCTACACCTCCACCCCTATCCTTGAACTAGATTGCACAAGAAGATACCACACAAATGCCCACCATAAGCCCCGTCGACATCTGCAAAAATGCTATGCCAGAAACTCTAAAAGAGTGATTCGACCAGGATGGTGACTTCCAAGCATTTATTGAAAAACTCCCCAAACTATTCACCTTCAAACAGAAAATTACTACCAAATTCCCACTAGTCGAATCTAGCTCAGCATGCCAAGCCATCGCACAACAAATTGGCCAAATACCTCAAAAACCAAGAACTGTAGGAACCATCAGATCGACATTTTTGAGGAACCCCGACAAAACTTCCCAAATCACTGCAAGCCGCACCTCATCCATTATCCCACATCCTTCACCAGCCAATGTACCAGTAAGAGATATGGAAGAAGATAACCAGGAAGATATGCTACAAATCAACCAGGTAATCAACAACCTGTTCTCTGATGACCCAACCAATTCACCACCAGAATTTGAAAACCCAACGTCGAATGAAAACATCCCGACTACACCAATTACACCCAATGACTCACCAACACCATTACCACATACCAATCTAGAACCGTTGCCAAATCATAAACCACCTACTTCAACCCTAGCAGATACATACCAAGCTGTAAGCCCCACCCAAGAATATCAACCAGGAATTCCACCGACCAATGAAGATCAGCGACCGAAAAACCAGCCACAGGGAGACCAACCAGTTACAACAACATAGACAGAGCAACAGACAGAATCACACCGACATAAAAGAAAAAGAAAGGACAAAAAGAAAAAGGAACATCACAAAGAGCAGAGGTCGATAGTGATCCACCTTAGCCAACTTGGATCGGCTAATGCAGTCAACACAACACAACTAAGAGACGAAGAGTTGGGACAACTCTTAGAAACTCTGGCCACAGAGGCAACAAAAAGAAGCCAGAATAGATGACAACAGCTCGACGACAATAAGAATGAACAAGTCGAGTTTCTATCAAAATGCAGAAGCATAGTCCAAACAATAATACCAGGACCGATGGAGGCCGACACCGACAAACCACTAGAAAAAGCATATCAGCTACTTGAGAGTGTGGTGTCGACTCTACAATCGCACCTACAGAATACAAAGGAAGACCAAAACGAAGAAACATCCAGACTACTACGGCAACAGTATACAGCATTCTCAGAAGCTCACAAGGTACTGTAAGAAAACTTAAAAGAGTCTATCATCATAGACGAAGTACTTCATGATTGGCCGGCCTATTACAGTCAAGTATTTCAGCAGACCCGACAGACTCGTGAGCAAATCCAAGTATTGGAAAGAAGGCAAGGCACTGAAGAAGCACTAAGAGGTATGATACAAGAACAAATTGTATTGGAAACAACCAAACTACAGAAGCTAGAAAAAAAAATACACCAGTGGGTACAGCAAGCACTACCAAGCCTCAACAAACTAGATACACTCTGCCCACAGATGAAAAGACTACTGGATGCAGCAGAAGAAAAATCTTAGTTCATGGGACCCGACATGGAAAGTATTGCAGATCTTCCCATCTAGGAGAAAATGTCGACTCGATCAAGCATCATGACATTGACTATCGACATCCAGAAAGTATTACAGAGTTGGATATAATTTCAACATCAAATGGCCATTACAGTGGAAGAAATTGTGGAAATATGCGTGTAGAAACGACCAACCACCCGATTACACAGTCCATGAAGTCAAACACTAATAGAAGTAACTATCTCAGATAGTACAATTTTTTAGTACCTCCCCTATTTCTTTGGGATGAAGAAAGATTTTGTTCCTGGGGGAGATGTTGGAGGAGTTAATCGATGAGCCGACTAGTCGAATAGCTGACTAATTAGAGATTAGGTCAGCCACATAAGGTTGTGTCGGTTGACCAAATCGACAGGTAGTTATTTGTAACTATTTGTAATCATATATATTAGGTTTTTGAGCCAGATGAGAACCCGGTTCAGTTTTATGTATGTATGGACCCTCATGTTATAATACAATCTATTATCCTCTTATCTATATTCTTGTCTCTTGTGTATGTTATGTTTATATGATTCTATGTGTATTATTGGTAACCCTATGTGATCTATGAGATTACAACAATTGGTTAATGAAGACAAAGTAAAATTTTCTAACCTTAGGAAATATGACGAAGAGTTAGAAATGTTAGAAGATTGGTTGGTTAATCCAAGGATTGATAATGATGACTGCTTAATATTTGATTACAGCATTAGAAAAATACAAGGTCAAAACATTGGATTATCTTTTAATTTATTGGATCGCAGCAGAGAGTCAAGAGGACAACAACAGTTTCAAGAGAAGAAGATGCAGGTGTACTCGTCAAAGGATAGAATTGACATGGAGATTGAAGAATTAAGGTTGCTGATGGTGAAGATGTCTCAAAGAAGGCGTAAGGAAAGAATGAATATCTACATCAACAGAGAAAATAGACAGGAACAGTGACAAAAGAATATTGCAAAAGAAGGGCTAGTGGAGCATTCCAACATAAAATTTGGAGACCAGGAGAACTAAGGATAAAAAACATAGAACAACATGATGAGATGGATGATCAATTACATAACAAGGTTTGGAATCCAGGTATATTAAAGATGGAAGGCTATGACCTAGAGGTCATATTTCTTTCTTCCTAGGGAGCCTGATGCAGGAACATCCTTCTCTCCATCCAAATTCAAGTTCAAAGTCTTACTAGACCTAGAAGGGGTCTTCAATTCCAAATTGATGGTCTTTGAACCATCACATTGTAATTAAACTTATGTAAAATATGTGATTCTAGATGGATAATGAGTCAATTAGGTGAGTCACTAGGTGAGTTATGAGTCATTTATGAGTCATGTAACAAAACCCTCATCTAATGGCAGCGAGTCATAGGAGAGGTTTGATAGTTTGAGTTAATTAAGCATGTTGTTGAGTGTATTGAGGATCTAAACCAGAATGGTTCATAAATCCTGTTGTGTATAAATATGTAATCCTACAAGGCATACAAGTAGACAAGGGATAGAGAAGAAAAAGAAGACAGAGATAGACAGATATGGAGGTCAATAAGACTTGTAGGACACATAGAAAAGACCAATTAAAGTTGTATCAGGCCTAAGTAGATCAGAACATAGGTTCTGAGATTAGTTTGTATGTATAGTTGTTGCGTGTGAATGCAAAATCCTATTTCGACTAAATATCTGTGTGTAAATTCATCTCTGTTTGAATGTGTGATTTCATGAAATGAATGTTTGATTTATTCCCTGTTAATAACTGATAAGATCATATGTGAAAGATGGCTTCTGAGAGGGAGGAAACAAAGATTAATTGATTTAGCCTTTGATCAATCGAAGGGGAGAGTTAGATGAATAATATAGTTCATATTTAATGAATGACTAATGTGTGTGTAGAGTTGTTGTAGATTCGAGGTTTGTAGAGATCGATCACTGAAAGGATCGATGAGAACTGAGATCTAAACATGTGTAGGTTTGGACAAACGAGATCAAGCATAAGAATATTCGGTAGTTGGGAGAAGTTCTACAGGAGAGTAGTGGAAGGAAGAAGATTTCGCAAAGGAAGTTAGATCAACGATGGAGATTGGATCCACAAAGATCTAATCGTCAGAAATTAGACCCGTAAAGGAAAACATATCAGCGATCCAGATCCACCCTACAGAATACCAACAGCTCAGACAAAAGTTTGCGGAAGAAGATTTGGGGGAGTCACACTTCGTAAAATGAAACGTTGTGTCCACAACCCGCATGCAAAAAGACCGTTGCGGGCATGTAATTGCGGGAGGTTTGTTTTAAATTGGAAAAGTGTACGTCCGCAACCCGCATTCCGCAATTACGGAAAGCAGTTGCAAAAAAAGGCATTACGGAACCCTGTTGCGGAATAGAGTGTGCAGAAGGTTTGAATTTATGGAAAGGTGAACGTGGAAGAAATAAGTTACAAAAACTGAGAAACTGTGGGTTTAAGCTTGTGGAAGAAGGATATCAAGTGCATAAGAAGATGAAAGAACAACTTTTTTGGCTATTAAAATAGCCTAGTCCCTCCATGCTTTGAAGTTCATGTTTCTAAGCTCAGAGGTGGAAAAAAAAATGCCACCAAGGTGGGGTTGGCATCAATTTAGACCATGCCGTGCAAGAGATTGAGGAGGGGAAAGGGGTGTAGGAAGTTGATGAGGAATAGATGGAGTGGATGGCAAAGATTATGGATTCGAGCTCATCTCATATCAAACCCATGTGATGAATCTTGCGAAGACAATGTCGTTGTACTGGAAAATGAAACTGATTCTTAGGAGGGCCCTGATGGATGCCCACGGGAGTGAGTTTGAGTTGAGGAAGTGAGTGAATGCGCTTAATGAGTGGAGAAAACTTGTTAGATCTTAAAAATTAATGTTATTATGAGCATGATAGTGGACGTGATTAAGGAGAAGCTCACAATAGGCAAGGTATTCAAGCCCAGGATCTCGAAGAGTTAGCCTAGAGACTAGAATCCTAAAGCTAAGGAGTATGAGGTGACTATATCTAATGAAGCATGATGTTGTTTGTGCTTATTTTTTTGTTCTAGAATTGGAGTATGTAGTCACTAAGTATATTTTTCCAGCCTCAAGGGATTTTGGTTTCTCTTTGTATTGGTTATTTTGATGGGATTTAGAGAGTTTGTGGTTTAAGACTTAAGGTCAGCTTGGTTTCCCTTTGGGCAGGTTGTCCATGGGACACATGTTTGAAAAACGATGCATAGTTAATAAACGTATGGTACTTTTTTTATCGGTTTATATATATATATGAAAACACAAAGTATACGATTAAATGTACATAAGAATTGATTGATATATATTTTTAACAACTAAAATGACATTTATATATTTGCATAAATAAAATGTTATTACATATTAAAATTTATAAAAAAAATATACTTAATTTTATTGTTTTCTAAATATTATTATAACATTAAATATCATTATAAAGTTGATCAAATTCATATATCAACCAATATAAGTTAAGAAATTAAAATATTATTCTATTTCAAAATATATTAGCATAGATCCATCTTAAAAGGGATCTAGCAAGCAAACCCATTTTTAAGTATAGATTGTGATGAAGCTTTTTAATTTACCTATTTTCTGTTATTTATTTATATATATTTTTTTTTTCCAAGGAAAAAATTCGTAAATACTTTATTCACAATTCGTAGATGGCCTTCAGTCCATTTTACAAAAAAACAACTAAGAAGTTGTCAAAACAAA
>LPNX010943343.1:0-18438 GCA_001517045.1 Pseudotsuga menziesii
TAAACATCATAATAACCATATGAAAGTAATTAATGCATCATTCACATACCATTTTATCTTTAGAAGTCCATGTCCCCGAGGTTCTCCCACCTCGTAGGATCCAGTTATCACTTGGCCGTTTCAACCTGTATGTTAGTCCTCGACATACAATATAGGATATCGTGCATAATCCTCGATATGTACACATATATCTCATCACAACATTACAACAATAAACTCATTCATTCGCCATACACCTGGCATAACATTCATTATTTCAACATATATCTGTAACGGTATCCACGTACCCATCATTCAGTAATTTCCATACATTTGACATAATTAACACATGATACATACCTAAACATGACTACCGACCATAATCTATCATCACACACACACATAAATACATCAGCAAATTAATAGAACCATATGTTCACAGTGTCGTCAAACCGACGAGGTCTCATAATCAAACAAATACACATATAATAGTAGTTCAGGTAGAAATGTCAAAACGGGGTGTTACACTTCTCTTCTCTAAATGAATCCCCGTCCGCAACTATGTCAATAAGAAATCTATGCAACTGTGTCAATAGGAAATCTATGGAAAGGAGGCTACACCATCCCCAACTATGTCAATAAAAAATCTATGCCATTGTGTCAATAAGAAATCTATGGACAAGAGGTTATCACACCTAGGGAGATTTAGAGTGATTCAGAAAATCCCAAGAAAAAAATGAAGCTGGACAAGAGGCTATCACACCTAAGGAGATTTGGAGTGATTTTAGAAAAATTCCCCAGAAAAATTCGAGGCTAGAAGCAAATTTGATAGGGAATTTGAGAATGGCATTGGTACCTGAGAACGACGTTGAAACCCTTCATGGCATACATGGTCTCATCCTTGCCCATTTCAAAAGTCCCCAACCAGACATGGACTATGTCCCTGATCGAGTGTTTTTCTTCACGTATTTCTCCCATAGCCTCTTCCTTACTCCACTTCCTTACTCGGTAATGCTTTTCGTGACAGACCTTCACTTTTAATTTCACCATGGGTATCGATCTCTGTACTGATTTTCTCTAGGTCGTTTGGCTTTTCCCTTTTATCTGGCATGAATACTATTACTCATAGTTTGATTATTATTGTTCAGTTGTCCAGTGTCGGCCATGGATAATTTATTTTTGGAGAAATTCATACAAAACCATGTACATAGTCATTCCCATTCAGAGGAAACAAATACATTTCTTCAGAAGAGCAGGACAGTGGTGGATATGTGATCCACAAAATGACAAGATAATAAAATCCTGTAAAAAAGTAATATGACCTAAGAGCAACAGTGCCCTCCCATGATAATGGTGACCATCATCTTCATAACTTGCTAGGTGTTGGGAGTTTTGTCCCATGTCTTCGGCATGCCTCCCATAGTAATGGATGCCATCATCTTCATAACATTATGGGTGTTGGGAGTGTTCTCATGTGCCTTCTGCATCATCCCATGCACCTGTTTTGTCCCATGATGATTGACCATTATTACACCAAGAATTTCTTATAACAACCTAGTATGGCACGTGTAAATAATGGCAGCCATGTGTGATGGTGGGCATTGAACAAAAAGACCACATATTTTGCATGGCTAATAGATTGCCTAAGCAAGACACATGGAGTGCCTCTTGTTTTTTGATAAGTTGTTGTTATGATATTTTCATTCTAGTTGATTCGTTGTTTGTCCATGTAGCATGAATATTGACAAAATGGTTTGTCCACGTAGCATTTGGTATGGGAAACTCTATGAAGTTTTGTTGTTTTCTCTTACTGAAAATAAAAATGATTAATGAACAGTCCCTGTCATGTGTGATGCAGGTGATAGTTTGGAATTTTGAGTTGAGAATTTTCCACTATTTATAAATCTATTTTAGCTGGCAATTTTAAGGTCCACAATCGGATTCATACAGTTTTTTAAGTTTAAAACTCAAAATTACTGAAATTGAGAATCCACTTTTGCAAATTCTTATATTTGAAAATGACCTAATAATCACTTAATGAAAAATTGGTGAAAAATAGTTTTTATTGTTCCAAATTTGAGTTTATTAACTATGCCAATATGGGCTTGGTGTATACACTAAACCTTTTAGAAATGCAGTCTGCCAAGTTTTTCTTATAATCTAAAAAACAATATTCTCTCAATTCAATTTTATCTTACAAATAATGAAATTAATATGAAACTAAAATACTTTTTTTTCTACCATGTTATTGTATAAAAAACAAAATTATATTTTCATATGTGTCATTATTGCATATTTGGTTTCACGTCAAATTGATTATGATTATAAGTATGGAATAAATAGAAAGATCGAAATTTGAAGTTGAATATGATCATAAGTATAGAGTAAACAGAAACCTCGAAATTTGAAATTCTTCTAGTGGGAGTGAAAGGTAGCAAACAAAAGAAAAATATGTAATAATTTTTACTTGTATCTAAAAACATTTCATATTTACCCCTATTTCATAAAAGAATGTACTTAACACAAATATGTTAAACTATTCAATGCCAACAGTTAAATGTGTATTTAATTGGGGAATTCTACAGGATGCAAAAGACTAAACGTTACATCATTTATTTTCTAACTATATCACCTTACCTTACACTAATCTGAAAAAATTGGAGCGTCGTAGCTATGTGACATTGTATAAGACATCTAACAACTTGGCAGCGTTCCATATATCCCCAAATATGTTAAACTATTCAATGCCAATAGTTAAATGTGTATTTAATTGGGTAATTTTACAGGCTGCAAAAGACTAAACGTTTTATCGTTTATTTTCTACCTATACCACCTTACCTTACACTAATCTAAAAAAATTGGAGCGTCGTAGCTATGTGACATTGCATAAGACATCTAACAACTTTGGCATTATTCCATATATCCACGTGCCAAGTTTTTCTCATCCTCTAAAAAACAATAATATCTCAATTTTCTCCCTTATGGTGCAATAATATTGCAAAGATTGGATTCTCTCCATGCGTTGCATCTCATCCATCCCATACCTCATTTTCCGTTTTCTAATTAAATTTGTTACCAATGAATTATATTTGCTTTTAATTAAAATTTCAATAATGGAAAATTCTTTTATTCATTATATATTTTACTGATAATTTTTTAATTAATTTATTAATAGAAAAAAGTTACTTACAAAGCAAGGATTGGAGGCTATGCAACTCTCTCTTTTTTAATAGTGTTCTCGATACAACAAACAATCAAATAAAGTTATTTCAAATGTTAAGGTGTTCTCAAAACAACAAATACACTAAATAAAGTTCTTCACATAGAAAACAAAAAGTTAAATGAAAACACATGTGTCACACTATCCGAATTAGACCAACCTATACCTATGTCACATAAAAAACAAAACATTAAATTATACAAATGGAGACGCATGTGTCACGTATTGACACCCTATCTGAATTAGACCAACTTGTACCTACTACCCACTTCACATAGAAAACAAAACGTTGTTATACGAATGGAGACACACGTGTCAGGTATCGACACTCTATTTGAATTGGACCAACATGTACCTACTACCTAGTACAATCACACTAAGCATCTTTGTCTAAGGTCTATCCATAACATTGTGCCTTCTAAAAAATCTAAATAGTGTTTTAACACTTAGCCAATGCCAACAACTAACCAACATAAAACATCATATGAAATAGAACAACATTCATCCTAATAAACAAAGCATCCATAGCCAACACTGAAGGAAGATGTATTAAATTTATTTATGAGAATAATGTACTGAGGGAAGTCTCATACATGCCACTCTTTTATAGCAAGTAAAATTATTCTACTTGGTATATAAAGTTTAAGTCAACCTTCATTCTCTATCCCTTTCACACTTAAAATTGTAACCCTCAATCTACTTCCCCTACCAAATGAAAATACCAATGTCAATTGCCAATATAATTAGAGCCAAACTCGATCATACCTAGTCCTTTATTGTTTTACTTAGATACGTATACTTTTTTGTATGACAAATTAAAGTACATTTCTTCTTACTTGTCATCGATTACATGAGTTTCGTTTTATTGTTTATTAGTGCTCACGACATAGTTCTCCTTTCAATTTCATCAATTGCTATACCTACCATAGATTCACTAGACTTACTTTTGTTTTTTACTTTGAGTTTCATTGACTACTATACCTATCATAGATTCACTAGATTTACTTTCAACACATAAAATTATATTATCTACATAAAATTATATTATCCAGATTTTGGAAGGAGAGACTATCATGAATACTCTACCAACAGGCTTTTTTTTCCATATACAGAACAGGGGAGTAGATATTGAAAAGGCTCAACTAAGTACCCGAATATTTGTGGAGGAGAACAGATAGAATCCAGTGGGTGTTTGAAACGGTTTGAATAAGATCAAAGGCATCTTTTCTCCAGAGGGTACCAAGTCCCCCAGAGGCGCCTCTAGCACTGGTCGCAAGGCCTTCACTAAACTTCCAAAAGAGAGGGGCTAACTGAAGGAAGTAGTCTTCCTCCATTTTTGTCTCCTGGATTAGAAGGATGTCCGGACTAGAAATACGGATTAGATCTTTCATAGAGTCCAGCTTTTTTTTTACTGCCTAATCCTCTGCAGTTCCAGGAGACAATCTTCATTACTTACCTTTTGGGGTTTTTGTAGCCCCTTTGGGCTACCCTTTCTGTCTCGTATTTCTGGTGCCTAGCATGGTTTCGAGAGTGACTTGCGAGCCCAGTAGTTTTTCCTTGTAGGTAGCTTCTTCTCTTCTTTCCTTGTCTGTTTTCCTTCCCTGCTTACCTTTCTTTTTTGAAGGAGAAGGTTAAAGGCGAATTTCTCCTTCTTCATCTTCCGATAGCTCTTCCTTGGAGGATTGGGTTTGAGAAGCTGGGAAACTATTCCCTTCCTGATTATTTCCAAGATGCGGAGGGCTGGTTGGATCCTGGATTGGACTTGAAGGCTCTTCTTCTTCTAGCTCCGGGACCTCCTCGGGGAGCGGAGGGGCAACAGTTGCAGCAATGTTGGGGATAGGGGCAATGGATGCAACCAAATTTTTAACGGGTCTATATTTCTCATCTTTTTTAGGAGGAAGCCTTGGGTTTTGTTCGTTTTCCCTGGATCCATCCTTCTTCATGATATTTTTCAGTGTTTAAAGGTTTCTTGGGACATATTTTTTGAAAATGGTCGTAATCATGACAGTGGTGACATTTGAACAGCAGTTGTTCATAATCCAGTTTTTTATAATGATGCCATTCCCCTATGACCAGTTTGATTACTTCAAGAAAACCTGCTTCTAGATCTACTTCTACACAGATACGGGCACAGGAGTACTTATCTTTAGGATGAGCTTTATGAATGTACTTACTAAGCTTGTTTTCGATGGCTTGCATGGAGGAGGAGGTCCAGCAATGGATCGAGAGGTTGGGGAGACGAACCCAAACCGAGATTGCTTTAGGGACATCAATGGCAGGGTCAAAGTCCAGATTCCATCTATTTAAGTATAATCCCTGTGGGCCCATGAAGTATGGTCCGCTTCGAAAAATCAGATCTCGATCTTCTTTAGCAATGAATTCAAAGAGAAAGAATCCCCTACCGACTGCATAGCATGTGACGCTATTCTAGATGAGGGGTCTCCAATTTTTTTGAATCCAGTTATCAGTAGTCCTAGGAGAGGGCCAAATACCTGTGAACTGGCCCATTAAATCCCGATCTACCAGGGAGATGGCAACCTTCATGGGGTGCAAAGGGGGTATATCAATGGTAGGAACCTCATCAAGCCGCTTTATGAATTTGGGGATCGCAGAAGGGGGCACAACCTTGGATCTTCCTGCGATTAAAGCTCTGAAGGCCTAGATCTCGGCATTGGGGCCCAAAGGGGGCCCCTCACCATCGACCGACATGATCACGGCCACCGCCCAGAGGGGCATAGAGAACAAGCCCACAGGGGCCTCACGACACCTTTCAAACCCACCCAAAGAGGTAGTCAGAGACGCTCACGAGGGGCTCGTCAGAAGTCAACGACACAGAGACCGAACCCTAGCCTCCTGGACGTTCGCTTCTGTGAATTCTCAAGCCAACATTACTTCAAGAGACAATCAATGTTGACAAAAGCTCAAAACTGTAATTAGGGGCCTTACACCATCACCAAGATTGTGGGTGTGAGTTTTTTAACTAGTCGATTGCTCTGTTATTCAACTATCGTCTATCGATTAATTGTCTCTAGAAGATCCAGAGGTGTGATGGACCGTCAAGACCTTAGGTTCCAACATCATTCACGAGATTACAAAAGTTGTGATGACATGGAAGACTTGAGGGGGAGGAAATATGATAGGGAAAATGCAATGGATGACATGGTTGTTCTTGTCGATGGCTCGTAGGACCACACTACCACATATGCATCCATGTGTCATGCCATGTCATCATTACGATTGCCATGTCAAAAAACAAAAAACAAAATTGAAGTAGACAACCAAAAACTTAATTTAAACATAACATGATTTTTTATCAAAATTGGACAAATTGTAGGTGGCTTGTCCCCAGTAAAGAGGACTATAAAAATGTCGGGGAGGGGTACAAACCTGTTCTGATCTAGATTTCCTAAAAATGGGAAATAGTTATTTTTGAAGACCATCACCCCATCATTAGACAATGGCCTTATCGAGGGTGAATTTTTTATGGAGCAATATTTGTCCAAGCATATAAATAACCCAGGTGGGTTTTTTCCAAATCCCAAAGGTTTGGAGGAAAGGTGCAAAAAAAGACCGAAGTCCACATTTTGGGCATGCACAATTGCGAGTTTGGAAAACTTGGAGGACATAAAAGTGACCCAAGGTGTCAAAACTATCAAAAAAATTATGAACTCGGCATTTTACCTACTCCTTGAGATGAATATCTTGCTTAGAGTATTTTTTTCCAGAAATACTTAGTTTGTGACATAGCAATTTATGTTAAATTTTTTAAGTTTGGCGAAGGTGAAAAAGTTAAAAATTGGCAATTCTCAAATTTAATAAAAAATTAATGGAGCATTGGATTAGGGATATAAAGGTGTCTGATTATTTAGAATAATACGATCTACCAACACTCGATATTCAATTTTTCTAGTTCTTTCCATCGGGTATCCAAAGTTGGTCTTTGAGATTAAGTGAGTTACAAGAACAATAAAAAAATTGGGTAAAATTTCAAACTTTGAAGAGTTGTAACTTTCAGCTCTAAGATGAAAAAATGAGAATGGATACAATCATTGTAAAGACTATCAATAGGAGAATAAACAACAACAAGTCGATAAAAAATAAGTATTTTGGATCCTCTCAAAAATTAATGCATAGCTTGAAACTATTACAAAGGTAAGTGTAGGGTGGATTAACCTCATTCCGTGAGAAAGAAGATAGAGAATACTCCAAGAAGACATCGTATGAAAGCTTTATAAATTCCAGAAGTGCTACCATGTGTCATAAATATTATTATGCACCACCTCATGTAGATAAAGAGACCTACTCATCTGAAGAGTCCGGGAGCATTCTAGAAAATTCCCCTGGCATATATCATAAAAAAAGACATGTGAAACATGAACTACAAGGGGAGATAAGGAATATTAAGCCCCCAACTTTTGATGGTGAGAACAAGAAAGGAGATTATGTTGAATCTTGTTTATCTGGAATGAAGAAATATCTCCAATTACATAGTTATTCTTCTAATATAGAGGATATAATTTTGATCTATGATTTGCAAGCCAAGGCTTCCATTTGTTGGGATCAACTAGTCCAAGTGAAGCATATCAAAGAAAAGAGGATCCCATCGAAGTAGTTCAAGAGATATTTTAAACAAAAGTATTTATCTAATCATTACTATGAAAAAGAAGATGGAGGAGTTCTTTGAACTCAAGTTGGGAAACTTGACTATGGAAGATATGAAATGAAGCTTTTAGAATTGCTCAGGTATGTTGGGTTTCTCGAATAAAAGAAGGTAAAGATACAAATATTTTTTAGTGGATTACATTCATTTTATTGATAAAGAGTTTTTCTTGATGAACCCAAGAGTCTTGAAGGGGCAATTCGTAAATCCAAATGCATGTATGATCATAAAAAAGGGAAAGTTGAATTTCAAAAGTATCCATAGGTCAAACCAACTCATACGAATGAAGCAATTTGACTTAGCATGGACCTAGGATGAAAGAGTCATGGGGAAAAGAAACAACATGACAACTCAAGAATTGTTCATGTGAAGGAGGTCACTTGTACAAATATCTTCGTCGTAAGGGAGAAATAATGAGGACTATGCATATCAGTCAAGAGGTAGTTGATGTTAGGGTTAACCTTGACTCGAGAAATGAGTCAAAGGTGGTTTAGGTCTAGCACATGTTTTTGGTCCCATGGTATTTGGTGGCCAATGGTATTTTTCCATGGTATTTGATGTTCCATAGTATTTGGTGGCCCATGGTATTACATATAAGGAAGTATTTATAAGGCTTGAGGAGGCTCCATTGTAAAGTGGCCTAGAGGTGAGCAGTGGCTAGCTCACTTGGCCTAGCTTGGTCGATTTAGGTCAAGGGAGATAATAGATCTATTATGGTGTTTTTCTCCTGTTTTGGGTTTTCCATGTAAACATTGTGTTTCTATGTGGATTTATGTTATTTCCTTAATATTTAATGATGCTTGTTAGATCTTAATAAGTGGTATCAGATCCATGGTTTGGTATATAGTTGCACTCATTGTGTTGTGCCTAGTTTTTTATTTAATTGTAGGGTGAATGTCCGGTGGTACCTGAAATCTTAGCAGTATTTTTGGGGTCCTAGTTAGAATGTAATTTCCTTGGGTGTTACAAGAACAAGGTATCCCTCTTATGCATAGAGAAGGGATGTTGCATAAAGTGTGGAATGAAACATTGGGTAGGTATGAGGGTGGCAGGTGTACTCAAATCCTAGCTTGATGTAGATCGAAGAGGTTGATTCTTCGATTGAGGGAGTTATGTGAGATGGTTTAATCTCAGTTGTGGGATCAAGATCGATGAACCATGTAGCTGAAGATAATTCCCAGAGGACTGGAGGTTACAACGACTAAGGGCCCATGTAATCTGGTAGATGTATTTCTCTTTATATGGACGTCAATGATAGGGTTGGATGGAGGTATAGAAAGAGCATGGCAAAAAATGAGCAAGTAGACGAGCAAGAAAGCAATAATGGAAAAGCGAGAGGATGAAGCAATGGATGATGACGGTGTAGTCACCATGAAGGATCTTGAAAAAAATAATTATGGAGCAGTTTGCATGTAAATGGGAATATGGTTATAAGACATGGTAAGGCATGCATACCCCTGGTAACTCATCGGTAAAGTTGGGAGATAAACTTAGGTGATATGTGGGTGTATGTGAGATTCCTCAGTAAAATTTTGAGGGGGTTGGTGATTACTCCAAGTCAAGTTTAAAGGGGGGATTTTTAGGGTTAACCTTGACTCAGGAATGAGTCAAAGGGGGTTTAGGTCTAGCACATGTTTTTGGGCCCATGGTATTTGGTGTCCAATGGTATTTTTCCATGGTATTTGATGCCCCATAGTATTTGGTGGCCCATGGTATTGCCACACGGTATTACATGTAAGTAAGTCTTTATAAGGCTTGAGGACAGTCCATTGTAAAGTGGTATGGAGGTGAGCAGTGGTTAGCTCACTTGGCCTATCTTGGCCAGTTTAGGTCAAGGAATATAATAGATCTATTATGGTGGTTCTTCCCAGTTTTGGGTTTTCCATGCAAAGATGGTGTGTCTAACTTAAATATGTTGCTATGTGGATTTATGTTCTCTCATTATTATTTAATGATGCTTGTTAGATCTTAATAGTTGAGGACGTGTCTAGAAACATCCCTAGATTATATGTAGCTTTAGATAACAAACAGGAAAATCATGAGTCCAATATGATTGAGGTCGAAGGTAAGATTGTCAATCAACCTATTTCCCTTTTAATTGATTCAAGAGTTTGTTCCTAATTTGGTTAAAATATTTAGATAAAGAGAAGTAAGCATGATAAATAATGGATGGTTCATTTGGAAACTAGAACAAAGAGGAAAATTAATGAGTTGTAAAGGATTTTCCATTAGATATGAATGAAGCCCATAATTTTACAAATTTAAACATAATCATTCTTGGTTCCTATGATGTGCTTATTGGGATAGACCGGTTGGATGCGCGTCATGTTATTTTGAATTTCCATAACAAGACTCTTACTTGTCTTGATGAAGAAGTAAATCATAATATGGTGAAAGGAATTCCAATGCCTATTTCCATAAGGGAAATTTCAGATGTGCAGTTGAAAAGATGTTTCAAGAAAGGATGCCAGTTGTATGTAGGTCATGTGGAAGAGTCAGAAAAATGTAAAGGCCCAATATTGCAATACTTTATAGTTGGAATTAAAAGATGTGTTTGAGGTAATAATAGGTTTTCCACATAAAATGGATGTTGATTTATCTATTGATTTGGTACCTAGAGCCGCACCAGTTTCTAAAGTGTCATATAGGACGAGTACATATGATTTGAAAGAAGTTCAAATGCAATTGGAAGAAATACTGAAAAAGGGTACATATGACCAAGTGTATGTCCTTAGGGAGCACCTGTACTATTTGTAAAGAAGAAGGATGAAACGTTGAGGTTAGTTATTTGCTTTAAAATTTTGAACAAAGTCAATGTGAGGAATAGATATCCCTTGTCCATAATTAATGACTTGTTTGATCAACTAAAGGGAGAAAGAGATTTCTCAAAGATAGATTTGATATTAGGTTATCGTCGAGTGAGGATATAGGAAGAAGACATAAAAAAAACAACTTTGAGAACTAGATATCATCATTATGAGTTTGTAGCGGTGCCATTTGGGTTAAAAATGCACTAACTACATTAATGTGCTTGATGGATGTCATATTTGATAGTATTTGGATAAGTTTGTCATTGTACTCTTAGATATCATTAATTTTTTTTCAAAATTAGAGTAGGAGCATGAAGATCATTTGAGATAAGTACTATAGGTGCTAAGAGAACATCAACTTTTATGCTAAGTTGAGAAAATGTTATTTTTAGCATAAGTATATTCAATATCTAGGACACATCATATATGAAGAAGGGATAGTAGTATATCCAAAGAAGATTGAATCATTCATGGGATTGGAATAAGATAATTTATGGGATTGGATGGATACTACAAAATATTTACAAAAGGCTTCTCAAAAGTGGCACATCAAGTCAAATTTGGATGGAATCCATGGTATGGAGAAAGTTTCCAACAACAAAAGAAATTCTCACTAGTAGATCGATTGTCATGATTGTTGATCCAAATGAATATTTTTCGGTATTGACAGATGCTTACAAACAAGGAATTGGTGGAGTTCATATGAAAAATGGGCATGTGATCTGTTATGAATCTAGGAAACTAAAAGAGCATGGGAAGAATTATGTCACACAAGACTTGGAGCTTGCAGCTATTGTACATGCATTGAATATGTGGATACATTATCTCGTAGGTGGGAAGTTTGAGTTAAGAGTAGGTCACATTGGTTTGAAGTACTTATTTGAAAAGAAAACTTTGAATGCCAGGTAGACAAGATGGAAATAATTTATTTGTGAGTTTGATTTGATATCAAACTATTAAGGGAAAAGAGACCAAGGTCATTGTTGCACTTGGTAGGAGAGTATATGTAATCCATGCTATAGAAAATACTTGCAGCTATTGTACATACAATGGATATGTGGAGACATTATCTCATAGGTGGGAAGTTTGATTTAAGAATATATCACATTGGTTTGAAGTACTAGTTTGAAAAGAAAACTTTGAATGCTAGGTAGACAAGATGGAAACAATGTCTTTGTGAGTTCGATTTGATATCAAACTATTAAGGGAAAAGAGGCCATGGTCATTGTTGCACTTGGTAGGAGAGTATATGTAATCCATGTTATAGATAATAGTATGTGTAACTTGATTTAAGAACTAGAATTCTTCATGTTGTTACCTCACATGAATATTACCTTCAGGAAAAACAAGGATTGCAACAAGAAAATGTACAACAAAAATATGAAGGTTACAAGTTGGAAGATGATGGACTTTTTATGCATAAAATAGAGTTTATGTTCCTAACTTTGTTGAATTTAGGAACTTGGTAATGAATGAGATGCATAAGGTTCAATATGTAGGACACCATGTATACTAAAACACAATTGTAGGAGTGACAATTCAATACCATTGGCCAAGAATGAAGAAAGGTGTTGCAATGAAATTATCACAAATTCTCATGTATTCATTGTTATTTTGTGCTCCCACGGTATTTGCTAATACACATGAGTTAGATCATTTTGTGGTTGTCATTATCATCCTATTCCTATAAAATGATTGGTGGTATACACGACATGAAGAACGCTAGGTAGATGTCCTAGGTAGAATATTTTGCTTTGGAGATAACATCATTCATGTTGGAAAATAAGATGCTTGACAAGTTGAAGACATGGAAAATTTCTACTACCTAGTATATCAATAGAATCCATGACTCTTTGAACTGTGTGACATCCTTTTCACCATACAATTTGCTCAATAATGTTATTGTGTGTTTGTAAGAAAATATAAGGTAGGAGGTCAAATAAACACCCTTATATCGTTATCTTTATGCATTTTCCTTGGTACACCAACTTTTAAATATCTCGTGATAATCCTTGTCTGCTATGATTTGAGTTACCCATTCATCAATCACATTGATCTATACTTTGGGAAACTCATAATATATGGATAGACTTGAAGGTTAGAAGAATCTATGGATTTTCCATTCTCATCTTTAATTGGTCTATTTTCAACATTTGCATGACTGATTAGCCATGAAACTACTTATGCAATTGGCATCAAATTTTCCCTAGTAGCTACTCTATGAAAGTGGGATCTCTTGATATGCTAATATATTGTTACAAATATGTTATCATTCATCTAGTAGTGAGGATGTCTCTAGATAATTCTCATCCTTGAACATATGATAATTCTCTTCCCATTGTGATTTCTTGCCAAACGACATATTGCATTTTGTCTCCCGAAAATAGCCTAGACACTTCTTCAATTACCAATTTTATTGATGTCTCTTATTCTTGAAAAACTAGGGAATATTTCCCTTTATCCTTGGATCACCTATTTGGAGGCATGTTGATGATTTGAGCTTTATCCAAATAGCTATTTCAACCATTAGCAATGTCAGCATAAATAACCAAAGTAAATCCATGGTTATTTCCTTGAAATTTAACATGTATGTTGATTGTTGCAAACCTTTCAGGTATGATAATTTTTTGAAAATATGCATCTATTAAGGATGTCCTAGGATCTATGGATATCTAACAAAAATTTCAACAAATTTTGATACACAACTAATATAATTCTCTTCTCACATATCCATTTACAATATTGATCTCCACAATATTAAATGAACCAGTGTCAATGGATTTATGGGAGAGAATGAACATAGAAAATATTAACCATGAAAATATAATATCAATTATGATATTGGCTATTGAATGAGGATAAGATCAACATATTCGATGGTTGAACCCCTCGTGAATTTCAATTATGAAACTCAACTCTAGGAAGTGACTTCGTGCTAGGCACCAATACTTGATCTGTGTGTTATCGCCCATGCCAAACTCCTCTCATCACAAAAGTGCAATGGATATAGATTTGTTGTTTGGGAAGAAAATGTTATGATGACCAATGGCGGGTCAACTTTCTCTAAGCAAATAAAATATAGAGAGAATAAGGAAGTCATCATTGCATTGGAATGAGAACTTAAGATGTGAGATGGAACGAATCTACCCATGGTGAGTACCTTGAGAACCAACGATGCATCATAAGGTGACTATTCAAAATGTTGAGGTTTGAATATATTTACACCCATGTGATGGGAATATTTTGGGAGAAAACCAAGTTTTTAGTTTCTCTAGGCATAGGAGTCGGTTTCAAAGTATGTATTACTAGCATAGATCCGTTTTACACCCGGATTTATCAAGTACCAAGAGGCATCAATTTTTTCAATTGTAAATTTTTTCCTAATGTGTAAAAATTTGATAGAAAAAATTTTACACTTCAAGAAATGTTATACCTCTCTGTGCTTGATAGATCCAAGTTTAAGATGTATCTATGCTGGTTTTATTTTTTTTAATTTTATGTGAAGTTTAAAATCAAGTAGAAATATGCATCCAAATAACTTAAATTTTTGTTACTGCCATGTTAACCTTACCCACGTTATGTGAAAACATATCTCCCATACTAAACTATAGAGCACCACGTTACTCTCAGTGCAATAACAAGTGGAAATGAAAAGCCAAAACCTTGAGTTGGAACTAGAGGACCATGTGTGTAATTAGGGACTAACATTGCATATCCCATCCAATTATTTAAATAGAAAATGCAACCCCCCCCCCCCCCCCCCCCCCCCGCCCGCCAAAAAAAAAAAAGTATGAAAACTAGTGACTCACAAAAATGGGCACAAAACACAAGTGTAATAAATTCAGAAATCAAACTATAGATCGATGTCTAAGAAATATTTTCCTAACTAACGATGTTATGCTCGTTTGCTTGAATTTCTTTCGCAATGGTGACAAGTTCTCTAATTATTAGAGTTTGTAGTCTTTTAATAGGTGATGCACAAAACTGCATACGGTGGTTTACATATAAAACTATTGCATATGGTGGTTTATATATAAAAATGAGAAAGGGATCCACTTTATACACCTCTCGGCCCACTCTTTCTAACCTTTTAAACCTTACGATACACCACATTTTGGTGCAAATCTTATGATGTTTGGGACTGCATCCACACTTGTGTTTTGTTGCACTATGATAGGCTTAACCTCTAGCCATGGTAGTGAATCTATAAACTTTACTCTTTGTGATATAAGACTTGGATATGCAAGCCCTCATTGCATCTCTTATAATCTTATGGAAGTTTACAAAATCACGACATGATTGGACTTGATATTAACTTTTTAATTTTTTCTACCATGTGATAGCTTGTGAGTTATGCCCTTGCCACCCACAACAAACACTTAGAAAATTTTTAAGGTCACCCCTTCATCTCATTCCTTACAAACTTGGAGCTTCTCTAGCAATAAACCATGGGTTGCATCAATATGTCTTATATAAAAAATTTGATGGCATGACATGGTCATGTCTCTCATTATTTTTGAACATCTTATAGGTCATGACACAGTCACAGTCACACTTTTTGTGAAGTTTAATTTTTCCAAATATGTGACATCGTCCCATGATGATGGGTGGAGTGTCGACTCAAAAGATTGGGAACATTTCATAAAACTTACACAATTTATATGCAAACATGTCTATGGTGATTATGAACAATTGTGAAAATCTACATCTCAGATAAATTTGTCATCAACGTTTTCTTTAGGTGAGTATGAACCACACGTTTTTTGGGTGTTGCCATGGGTGGTGGAGGAGACAAATTTCCAAGGAGAAGGCCATTATATAGGCATGCATAGAAGCAAAACTTGAAAAATACTATAATAGAGTCATTAATATCACTACTAAAATTAATGCTTTGGATATTTTACATTGCATCGTTGTTGAAATCAATGTATCATATCATTTTGCACTATACCATGAATGAAAGCAACATAATGGATCAATTCATTTTACAATATATTGTTATTGACATCATTCCACTTGCCCTTTATCATTTTGCATTGTCACTTAAATCAATGCATATATTTCTACATTAACATTATAAAAGCAAAGTTAGATTGATCTAACAATTATGATATGAAAACAAACACACCCCAAAAAATCTAAACTCGACCTTATGGAAAATGACTTGTATATGAATCATACAACAATGTGCTATAGAATGCTTTCACACTTTGTGATGATTGTACTAAACAACTTCGTATCACACACACAATATGAATCATGACTTAGTTTTGTCCAATATCTTATCAATTTGTCACAAAACTACATAAATTATGATCATTTTTGTTACATATTTTTCAAGATCAAATTCAAAACATTTTAGTTCTATCAATTAAATTCAAGTTTTATGAATTTATTGTTGGAAAGAGGGATCAAGCTAAACTAGCTTACCTATCTATGCAAAACAATAATATATCAACAATAAGTACAAAAGAGAACAAGAGAAAAGAGAACACTAGATATACATGGTTCACCCAATTGGGCTACGTCCACTGGAATGTTAGGATTATTAATCCTCCCTTGTCCAAATTTGGTCATATGTCTAAATTAGGAGTCATGTCTAAATCGGGAGTCAATCCAGTCTATTTATAGTCATTAGCACCATTGGTTAAACTTGACCTAATTGGGGCACATGTTTCAGTTACCAAAGTGTGGGGAACACTAATTGAGGCTCACTGCCACTTATTGCACCTAATTGCATAAGTTTAGGAGTCTCCTAGATCAATTCCTACAATTTAGGAAGCAACTGGGAGTGCCGAAACCAACCAAGGTCAGTTCACTTCAGTTAATGACTAGTCAAGCCAAGTTAGGAGTCAGTTACTTTCAGTTCTAGCTCTCTACATTTAGTTAAATAATGGTTTAATTAATTGCACACATGTGGGGCGAATTTCTCACCTACCACAGTTAGTTAACCATTATTTAATACTAAATGTAACACTTGGTTATGTTTTAGAACTCCGGTTATGATTTAGACAAGGACAATTAACTACTGGGTCCTCCAATAGTGATTTAGACAATGTCTTGGTTACCTACAGTCAACTAGAGTCATCAATTCGAACTTCCTCATGTGGATTCAAATTGCTTGTGGCTATTAAAGCCATTTTACATTATTGTAATTATCATCTGAATTACTTTTTTGATTAATGAAAGCATTCACAGCTGCAAGCCTTTTGCACTGTTTCATTCTTCAATTGCTGAGTAAATTGTGAGATCTTCTTTGTGAGTTTTGTTTTTGTCTACAAATCTATATGCTCAAGTTTACATGGTATCAGAGCCTCGGTGGACAAGACTCCTCTCCTCCTCAGATCTCCAACCGGATCACTTTGTTTGTTTGATTGTGTGACAGGTTATCAGCTTTTCTTGCAGCATTTGCTACAAGTAGCCTCTACTTCTCATTGCATTCGCTACAGAAGCTCAGTCTTTATTATTACATTCAAAAATGGCTCATCCAATGGAGCGCCTCACTCCCTTCAACTATCACCAGTGGAAGGATGACATGAGAATATTGCTCCGCACCAAGCATCTCTTCAGACTCATTGAAGAAATAGAGGGAGAGCCAGAATCAGATAAAGACAAAGCTAAGTACATGAATAGGCTTGAAGAAGCCATTGGACTCATGCTCTCCTCAGTCTCTATAGATCTTCGATTTCACATCCAAGACTTGGACACTCCCAAGCAGGTTTGGGACAAGCTTGCTTCCTTATTTGATAAGCATGATGAGATGAGGATCCATCAGCTAGAAAATGATCTGATTACTCTCAATCCATCAGACTTCGAATCTCTAAATGAATTCTTCTCAAAGTTCAAGAACCTGATATATCAATTGAAGCAATGCAATGTGAAGAAGGATGAAGATCAGCTCATTCTTGCTATTCTCACAAAGCTCAATTCAGACTACTCAGTCTTTGTATCCACCTTCCAAACAGTAAGGCTCACTACTCCAAATTGGAAGATGCCCACTCTTGATGCTCTCATTCAATCTCTTATTTCTGAGAATGATAAATTGATCCAAATGGGGATCATTCGATCTCCCAAAGATCTAGCTCTTGTTGCAAGAGGAGATAAGGTAGCGAATGATAGAGGGAAGCAAAGAGATGAGTCTGAACAGTCAAAAGAACCTTCAGGTTCGAAGAGAAGCAAGAAGAATGGCAAAGGCAAGATCCTCTGCCCTTACTGTGAAAGGGGCTTCCATTCAGAAAGCTCCTGTATGAGAAGACAACTTGATGAAATGGCTCTTCTTTTGAAAAGGCACAACATTTTTGTACCTGCTAGCGCAAGGAAGGAAGACTTTGAAGAAGAAGAAGAAGAATACCCAAGGAAAGGACATGCACTGAAAGCTTGCTGCACATCAACACCTGCCTTCCTCATTGATTCTAGAGCTTCCAACCATATGGTTGCATCCATAGAATCATTCTCTTCTTTTCAGTCCTTTGATGGTCCTAGTATTCAAATGGGCAATAACAGTAAAGTCCAAACCAAAGGGAAGGGCTCTATCCAACTTGAACATGGAAGGTTCAAAGATGTGTTGTTTGTTCCCTCACCAGCTTCAAACCTGTTATCTGTCTATCAGATGACCCATACTGGATCTCCAAAGCGAGTGATCTTTGGTCCTGACTTAGTGGAGATCATAAATATCTCTACTGGGAGCATCATAGCAAAGGGTATTGCGAATCATGCTTCAAGAGCATATGAGTTCTCACATTTCATGCCTCCTTCAGAACCAGTGCACT
>LPNX010943343.1:18872-62831 GCA_001517045.1 Pseudotsuga menziesii
TTTCTAAATCGGGAGTCAATCCAGTCTATTTATAGTCATTAGCACCATTGGTTAAACTTGACCTAATTGGGGCACATGTTTCAGTTACCAAAGTGTGGGGAACACTAATTGAGGCTCACTGCCACTTATTGCACCTAATTGCATAAGTTTAGGAGTCTCCTAGATCAATCCCTACAATTTAGGAAGCAACTGGGAGTGCTGAAACCAACCAAGGTCAGTTCACTTCAGTTAATGACTAGTCAAGCCAAGTTAGGAGTCAGTTACTTTCAGTTCTAGCTCTCTACATTCAGTTAAATAATGGTTTAATTAATTGCACACATGTGGGGCGAATTTCTCACCTACCACAGTCAGTTAACCATTATTTAATACTAAATGTAACACTTGGTTATGTTTTAGAACTCCGGTTATGATTTAGACAAGGACAGCTAACTACTGGGTCCTCCAATAGTGATTTAGACAATGTCTTGGTTACCTACAGTCAAGTAGAGTCATCAATTCGAACTTCCTCATGTGGATTCGAATTGCTTGTGGCTATTAAATCCATTTTACATTATTGTAATTATCATCTAAATTACTTTTTTGATTAATGAAAGCATTCACAGCTGCAAGCCTTTTGCACTGTTTGTTTCATTCTTCAATTGCTGAGTAAATTGTGAGATCTTCTTTGTGAGTTTTGTTTTTGTCTATAGATCTATATGCTCAAATTTACATGGAAGGTAGTCTTCTATTATCTCCAAAATATCTCCTCAAGCTTACAAGAGAGCAATGCCAAAAACCCCAATAAAATATAGAAATATCAAGTTTTTTGTTGTGATGTGACTCCCTTGACCCTATTATATACCAAGAGAAGAGGAGGAATTACTCTCACATATTACGCATGGGATAATATAATTCTCTTAAATAACATCTCTTTATATAATGATGGATACCAAGAGTATACTTTACCATAATGCATATGGGATATAATGTATTACTCTTTTACATAAGATTGTGGATATCTTCCGACATAATACAAAGACATTATTACCTTCCAAGAAATATAAAATATTCCAACATTTCTTTATATATTTTACATTTTTGTTATTTTTCCTATATATTAAAATTTCATATTTATGGATCAAAGAATATTTGATTGCACCAATGATTCTTTAGAGTTGGGATTCCTTAAATTTATTGCACTTAAAAGTTAAACACGCCCACAACGAAAATTCACATTAAAAAACATTATTATACAAAATATACTCAAACATTCAATAAATACTCTAAGAACTATGCTTTCTTAGCATGTCGTGAAATAGGTGTTGAATTAATTATAAATTGTCCATCTTAAAAAAACAGTCTCAAACAAATACATAATTAAATTACTAATATTTTATTTTCATGTTATTATCCCTGCCGTCGGCAGGTTATATAGCGATCGGTTGGTCGCCAAATTCCATTGACCAACCGATCAATGGAATTTTTAAAACAATGTTATCTAAAGTTTTATAAATTTTCTATATTAAAATTATTATTTTTAAAATTAAAATTACTTTTAAAATTTTAGTAAATTAAATTATCTATTTTGTGATTGGTGGAATACAATGATTTGACTATTTTCTCCTGCTGTGCAAAATAATTATCAATTTTTAAAAATAATAAAAAACAAAAAAAATTGAAAAATACACAAACATGCCATCTGTTGTGCTATTTTGTGATTGGTGGAATACAATGATTTGACTATTTTCTCCTGCTGTGCAAAATAATTATCAATTTTTAAAAATAATAAAAAACAAAAAAAATTGAAAAATACACAAACATGCCATCTGTTGTGCTATTTTGTGATTGGTGGAATACAATGATTTGACTATTTTCTCCTGCTGTGCAAAATAATTATCAATTTTTAAAAATAATAAAAAACAAAAAAAATTGAAAAATACACAAACATGCCATCTGTTGTGCTATTTTGTGATTGGTGGAATACAATGATTTGACTATTTTCTCCTGCTGTGCAAAATAATTATCAATTTTTAAAAATAATAAAAAACAAAAAAAATTGAAAAATACACAAACATGCCATCTGTTGTGCTATTTTGTGATTGGTGGAATACAATGATTTGACTATTTTCTCCTGCTGTGCAAAATAATTATCAATTTTTAAAAATAATAAAAAACAAAAAAAATTGAAAAATACACAAACATGCCATCTGTTGTGCTATTTTGTGATTGGTGGAATACAATGATTTGACTATTTTCTCCTGCTGTGCAAAATAATTATCAATTTTTAAAAATAATAAAAAACAAAAAAAATTGAAAAATACACAAACATGCCATCTGTTGTGCAATTAATGCCATCTGTTGTGCAATTAATGATATATGGGCTATTGTTTAATGCAATCTTTTAAACTTGCACCGCAGGTCCGCACTATAGCCTTACTTCTTTCTCTGAACCCGCAATCATTTAATGAAAGTAGTAGCTTAGAATTAATTCTAGTACTGCTGCACATTAAACAATGGCCGGGGAATTAATGATATATAAGTGGGCAATGTTCACATTATCTCAAAGTTAATGGAAATAGTTAAAGCTTCATACGTTCGGCCGACCAGGGACAATACGAGGCCAAGCTCACTCCAATCCTCGGGTATCGGCAGCAGTTAAAGCTCGAGCTACTCCTTGCTTCGTTTCTTCCCGGTGAAGTCAGTGGGAGGCTGGGTAGTGGGAGCTTCTCCTTGAAGCGTTTCTCGACCGGCGTGAAGCCTGTGGTTTGTAATAAGAGCTGCACCTTGAATCTTTTCTCTAATTATTATAATAATATATATATATATATGAATGAGATAGATAATTAGATTAATTTTATGAAACAATCTAAGAAACAACAAAACTAGTTTGCATTCTATGCTTATTATACCTGCGGTCGGCAGGACTTTTCAAGCACAGACTTAGAAGACCAGTTGCTTGCACACTATCTTCATTTTCTTCTCCTGTTTCACTTTCATTTTCTTCTTCTGTTCCACTGGCTTCGTTGTATGGTTGCTTGCTTTTCAAGCACAGACTTAGAAGACCAGTGGCTTGCTTGCTCTTTACCTGCAGACTCAGAAAAAGGAAGGAGGCCAGTGAGTGAAGCAGTCAGTCACTTCGTTTACTGGCACGATGGAATTGGGATGTTTAGTGATGATTACACGGATGACAAAAGCATGCCACAAGTTTCAGGAACTATTGCTGTTAAAAGTGCTTTCTTAATGCTATTCAGGCCATGTGAAGGGTGCATTTTCTTAATAGAGTTCAGGAGCCTGGCCATGATCATTATTAGGGCAATTCCTCTTTTACTTAACTCTACATTACATTTCAGCATTTTCTGTGGAGTGAAATCTTGTAACCGCAGTCCGATACTCGACAATGAAGCTCCAGGTCTTTTCCAGGTCTTTTCGTTCTTGTCCATGAATAAGCAAACACAGCTTTTTCTCATGAATAATATGCTTCATTAATTTGTTCTTCCATTGTCTTTTTGTTCTTTTATTGTCTGAATACTATAAATTTGGACTGTTTTTTAAGAAAAATACACATGACGCTAACCATTATCCAGTGAATGGATAAATGGTTTTAATACAAACGTCCATGAAATACCCCACCCGAGAATGAATCGCAATTAAAACAGACCTAAATGAACACCCCCACCCCACAGCCCCAAAAAAAAGCCGATCTTTTGTAATCCTCTACGGCATAGTGTGTTTTGAAACCCTAACGAGGCATCTTATCGTATTCAGACGGCCTGAATCTTGAACAGTAGGGAAGTCTGTTTGGCCTGTTTGTTGCCAGGCCTTAAACGCCTATTGCTTGCTCGGTAGGTAGCTGAAAGAGAATCGTTTAAATTCAAAATGCTACAGCGATTATAATGATGCTCGCTCTGGTCTCATCATCGGGCAATGCTTTCATAACTTGTTAAATGCAGCGGCGATTTAGGTCAATCGAATGGTAACACTGGATCATATCCTCCTAAAACTTCGCTGGGCTGCCTGAATCTGTAAGACTTTTAAATTTACATCCAAACTTGCCATGTGGATATATTTCACAAGTCAACAGTCGATCTGAGTACAACGTCAGAGAAAAAACATTAGGAAGACTATTGTGTCTTGAAACTCAGGATTAGGCTTGAAATTAGCGGCCGATTTATATCTCGTACAGATCATTACAGTTAGTACAAACAAAACGGCTCAATGATCACTATAGCCAATTCATTCTAGCATGAGGACTGGATTTAAAATAAAACAAAAATCAGATTCTGAGTTGAATGGTTTGTACAAATTCAGCTTCTGAGTTGAATGGTTGATAAAAATTCAGCTTCTGAGTTTGAATGGTTAATTACACGATTTACAATCGCAGGTGATCAAGGTTAACCTAGGAGGTAGCATAGCGCCAACTCTATGGCGATATGCAAGAAGTTGTTTGCTTGCTGGCTTGGGACCCTCTAATGGTCGCGAAATTAGATCTTCACTTCAAATTAGGTGATTAGCTTTGTTTCAGTTCAACAGGCGAGTCAAGCTTTCGAACGAGCAAAACTAGCTCCAGTTTTCCAGCTCTGTACTTTCATTTATTCCATGCATTGTCTCCTTTATTAAGCCAATCTGGTACTGCTGTCCCATTCTGGTAGGCCGCTGGCAGGTCCCACATGGCTTCTACAATACAAAATGCTCAACTCCAACCACCAAATTGGAAGCTATGCACGTAATCCATCAAAACATATGAAGTTAGTTGTCATAGAAACATGATTCATTACAAGATTCATGCTGGAAATAACAGAGAAATGAGACTTGCTGAACTCAATGAAGGCCATTAAACAACTTCATGGCAACCAATGAATGAATCAAACAATAGTTAAATTGCAGAATTCCATGCAAGCAATCACCGAAACACTTAAACCAAAAAAGCATCGCAGAATTAAAAAAAACAACACCCGATTAGCCAGTACATAATTCTCACACGCAATCACAGACAAACCATACTTTAGATCTCAATAAGCACCCATCACGTATTCCAGGTTACCGACTACACACATTAAATATTTTTCTTTTTCTTTTCATACATACTACTTATGAGAAAATCAATCGTTTCCAGCTGCAACCATTACAGAACTTCATGCAGCTATAAGAGAACCAACAAGATAAACGGAAGCCAAACATGGATTTAATTTATATATTGCCCTTCAACGCCCTGCAACATGAATGCTTGCAACTACTGGTACAATCATATTGGCAATGACATGAATGCTTGCAACTACAGGTACAACCATATTGGCAATGACATGAATGCATGAACCGCCACTACCCAAGACAGAATTTCATGCTTGCAATCAGGGAACAAACACTCTACCCATTGTAAAGAAAAGAAGAAAAGTGAATTGAAGTTCGAAATTTTCTATGGGTGTGGATGAATCGTAAGCCAACAGTCAAGAAAAACCCATCATGAAAATAGCACAAGGAAAAAGCTCCCAATTCCGCTGTCTAGAACTACAACAATGGCTATCAGGGCAGGACTGATGGAGGCGTAGTTGTGTTTGGTGGGTCCTTTACTTGTGGTTGCATCTAGTGAGGCTCCCCATCCAAACTCATTTCTAACTGCTGAAATTTCCCTTGGACGGATTGCTCGGAGGCAAACTCATGGCGAATGTCTTTAACAGATCTACTTCAAAACTATAAATTTGTTGAAAATGCATAAAACGAAGAAATGTCGGGGAATTACAAGAAAAACAAAAAGACACCACCTCAGCCGAAGAAGGGATCGAAGACTTCGCTGGAAACATGGCATTGAGGTTGCCTCCAGATTCTTCCAACTCAATATCTACAAGAAAAGAGCGAAGCCATTTCTGCGACGTAGACCTCATACTTGAATCTGTGCTACCCACCCCTCCTCCCCCATAAGATCCATCACCCCTTTCTCCAACTCCGCCTGTCGAACCAACTTCTTCTCGAAAACTACCTGAGATGTCCTGGGCAACATCTGCAAAGCAACCCTCCAATGAAATGCCATCAGGTCCCCAATTCACGAATCTTCCCAATCCATTCCCGGCCTCGAGAGGCTTTCCTCCATCCGCTTCCCTTGAGGCGTCCTGCCCAACATCAGTCATCTGTTTACTAGAGAAAGCATGAACAGTGACCCCACGGTTGCCCGACACAAACAGCAACTGTTTAAAAACCCCGGCATGTTTAGCGTCTCCGCATTCATCCCCAAGACATCGCCAGGCCAAAGACCTCGCATCAGAAATGGCAGGAAAACAAAAAGAACCCTCGCCATCCCCAGGCGAAGATTCATACGACTCATTTTCGTACAATGGACTGGAATTCCTTAAAGGTGTCGAGAAAGGAGTATAAAATGGCGTGTATGGCTGGCTATCTGCGCCACTATAAGCAGACTTAGACGCAGAATGAGGGATTGAAGGAATCTTTCATCTGGAGGTTAAAGGTGTGAAAAAATTTTGCTCAATTGAATTCTGTATGTTGTCATTAGGAGTAGCAGGCTGCGATGGAGAAAAAAACGTATCAGATAATACCTGTTCTGAAGAATCGGCTACTAAAGGAAGGAGCTACGACCTTGTCGCTGCATGTATGCCAACACATGGAGTGCATGCAGGTTGAGATCACCAGGGCCCCACATTGGTTAGGTAGAAACGTGGCCGAGGAAAGGCAAAGGTGCATCTCAACGAGTGAGGGTAAGCATGATATTTCATTTAATAATTTTTTTTTTTTATTTAATTTAAATAATAGATTTTTAATATATATATATATATAATATGGTTTGAATATTTAATTTTATTTAACTTATTTAATATAAAATCAATAAATTCCAAAACATGGTAATATAATTAGATCATAATTATTCAATAATTGTTGATGTTGCTGTCGGAGAAACCACAGTATCGAAAAGACTCGGTCTTTTCGATACTGTGGTTTCTCCGACAGCAACATCAACAACTAACCACCACAGAAATTTGGCAACAGAAATATTCAATAATTACTTTAGCATTTAATTCTATTTTACTAGTTTGATATAAAATTAAAAAATTCCAAAACATAGTAACATATCATTAGATCAAGATTATTCAAGTAGAAAGAATTATAAACATAACTAGGCTTAATGAAAATAAACTAAGCTTAAATAAGAATTATGCATTTCTAATTATAAATCTGTACAGGCTTAAATTAATACATCATATCAATAATTTAATTAATAAACTTGCTAATTTATAATAAAAATCATAAAAAAATTATTTAGAATACACCTATGCTAATTTATAATAAACATTATACAATTTTTATTTATAATACACCTTTTTAATAATAAAGAAAATAATTAAGTTAAAACTTTATTAATTGAATTACTTCAACATTACATATAAGTTGGTACTTAATTAGTCAAATTCAAATAATTATAATCAATTAGTCTAATGCAAAGGGGGAAGCAAGTTGATAGGGTCCAATTACCTCCTCCTTATGGTAACAGGTTCACCCAGAGAGGTAACACTTCAGTTAAATCAATACCACAAGCTTCATCAACAAACCATGGGAACTGAGGACAAACGCAGGGCAGTTCCTACAGAGGATTGAGAGGTTTTAGAGGATCTAGGGTCAGGAACCCATCCTAAAGGACTCAAACTTCAGTACTCTTAGGATTTCAATCTTTTTCTTTAAAGTTCAAATTGATTCAACAACATACCCACCTTCAATGCTAATAGGGTCTTCATACTATTCTCCAAGATCAAATTGATTTCGCAATATATCAACCTTCAAAGCTGCTATTCTACATCTCATAACCATGTTGTTAGTCCTCCCGATCCCAATGAAAAAACCTATAAAGAAAATGTAGAAATTAAACTACAAACAAATTGTCATAACCATATTGTTAGTCTTGCCAATCCTAATGAAAAAACCTATAAAGAAAATGTAGAAATTAAACTACAAGCAAAATGTCTAAATGCTTCCTCACCATCGCATGTCATTTCAATATCTATGGAACTTATACATCTCAACGAAAGAATGTTTGATGATTGATAAAAGTCTCAAAGACTTTTTCTCTTACAACTACATGAGACCGAATTTTTGGGATCCAATGTCAAAACTTTGGCGATCAAATATTAGGATCAAAGTACTGCTCAAACTTAAAACACCAAGTCCAACTTATCTTTTAATGCACTTTGCATTAAATGCAATAAATAAAAAGAAAATTCGAATGTTCTACTTCAAATAATGAAACCATTCAAATGTTCTATATTAGATATGAAGCAATTGTGAACACCTAACTAATTTTTTCTAATAATTAAAAAAAAAAAATTATAACCAATTATACAAATTATAAACATTATTTTGGAGCAGGGACTAAACAAATCACTCAATAAGATTTATTACCTCCTCTTCTCCAAAGCCGAACCTTTGAAAATACAAAGATGGAAACTAATACTCTCAACCTATCTATGGATGCCCTCGTCTCTGACATAAAAGACTAATGTTATTGTAATCTCTTGCCATGAATATATAGTTCAGCTTGCCCTTCAACTTCTGCTTATTTATAAACCTCCTCTTACGTATGGATTGTGTATGTTGTACTAGTTTTTTTTGTATGTTTTTAATGTTTCATAGTTACTTCAGCTTTCAACTTATATATACAATATAGCATTAAAATATTTCTAAACGACAGGTATAAGCAGCCTTGCTGTTATTTTCTTGTTTGATATCTATCCACTATGACATTGTTGTTTTCCAATGCTTACATCTTCAATATTATCATTATTAATTTACTTGTTAAAAGTATACATGATGATTCTAAGTTTTCAACTATTATAAGTTATTCTTATATCAAACAAAGGGAACTTAATAGAAATCAATGGTGTTAACCGAAAAACAACTTATTTCCAACAATAAGTAGCATCAAAACAATTTTTTTACCATGTTGAATTCAATAGAAACCAACAATAGAATATATACGATGTTGTGTACCATTTGTTTTGTTCCAAGGAAAAATAAATGTCATTTTTTTCAAGAAGATTAAAATTATAGTGGCGTATCCTTGTACAAGCATTTCTAATAGCCATTTAAGGCCCAAAGAAGAAAAAACCAATGGAATTCCTAGACTTTCTAGTACAAAATTTTGTTTGCACAACAGTTAATTTTGTAAAGAGCTACAAACCTTCATAGTTATCATGCCTATAGGCCATAATTTAGATACATAAATATAATATCAATAAGATATAATCCTCTTATACATGATTTCAAAGAAGCATAATAGGGACAAAAGTACTTTAGTTCCAATGAAAGTGAGCTTCGAAAAACAATAACATATCAAATAAAGGTAGGTGGGCATATTCCTTGTGCAACCCATTGTTTACTTCATGAATAACCCATTCACCTTGCTAAAGATCAAGACCATCCTTACATAAATGATTAGCTCCATAGTTCCTTTCTCTATATATTTGAGCTAAAAAATATTAGATTATGTCCTCATATAGAGGTTGTATTGTGAAATTTCTCAAAGTATACTTCATCCTAAGCCATTTTATTATGAGTAGGGAGTCACCAAAAATTTGTAAATCCTACATAAAAATAAAAATAGGCTTAAGTGTCCATAAATATACCTTGTTATTGGTGTGATCACCAACACCTACTTTAAAATTGATGACATGTGGCTCAAAGATATATAATTTATTCCCTGGCCCCCCTCCCCCCAACTAGTGGTTTTCCTTGAGATGAACCATCAAAATAAGTCGAAGGATTTGTTGCATTAATGACTTCTTCACCAATTCTTGAGAATATCATGGAGCCTTTATTTGTTTCAAATGTGAGAGGATGTTTGAACCTTTCAAATCACATTGAATTGAAGAAATGTTTTTATTCTCATGTATCATGGAATTTCTTGCTAAACAACTATCTCATGTAAAAATTAAAGGAAGGGCCCTACAATCTTTACTAGTAGGGTTTTCACACCAATGCAATAATTGTTCTTATATGTAGTTGCCAAACTAAGATTTATTTAAACCCACGAGAGACAAAAAATCCTTTCACACCAATCTAGTATCAGAACATTCCATGATCAAATGGTGGTTTGTTTCTTCATTTGACATGCATAGGAAAAACCACCTCGGACCCTTTATATTCCTCCTTTGCAAAACATCCCCAGTGATTACTTTGTTATTTAAGAGTAAGAACATGAAAATTTGAACTTTTTGTGGAAAATTAAATCTCCAAATTGTTTTCCACCACCATTTGACCAGTTCTTGAGTGGTGGAGATTTGACCATTTGACCAGTTCTGGTGGTGGAGATTTTAGTTGTGTGATTTACTTCCAACATTAAAATTTAAATAGAAGGGTAGGGTAGATGGACACCAGGCTCCATTATGATTAAATGAACAAATGGGTGCCATGCACGTGATGCATGGATAAGCTTGATCACATTGATTGACAATTGGTAACTTAATAATTACTTAAAAATAGTAATATTATGCATGATCTTATATCTCGATGAGACTAACCCACATTCTAATGGGGTTAAGTAATATCCATATACTTGTAACATTGAAGTGACACTGATGTCATTAACATCAAAAGAGAAAACGGTAATCTATGAAGCATTAATTTAGGAATTAATTTTTAGTTATATACATTATTATGATAAGTGGGATTCTACAAGTTTTTATAGGAAACCAGGTTTTCAAAACTGGCCATCCGATGATGTAACTCTCAAAAAAACAATAGAAACACAATATGATTATTGATAGGGTGTTAACCCTAGTTACATTTGGGGGAGTGGAGGTATTACCGACCATTTATCCTTTGAAATCTTGAGTCATGGGAGATTTTTGCTAATCCATGCTCCCCAAATTATGTAATATTGACTATTGATTCTTTGATGGGGAAGTTAGATTGATTTACTTGATGTTTCCAATTATGAGTTATATGTGGGGTTAGGTAAATATAGTTTACACTCTAGTACATTCTAGTTGAGGAACATATACGAAGTGGAAGATGAAAGTATGTTAGGAAGGGAGAATTATTCAAAGTAGCTAGGATGTTGTTTGGAAATTAGATGTAAAATTAGCTTTGTACTTGGTTCCTTTCATGATTAAATTATTGGTTTAATTCGTCAAGGGTAAATCTAAGTATAATGATTAGTTGATACCGGTGTATTGTGACTTAGTTAGTAAGATTGTATAATGTAGGGTTTATTGGATTTCTATCTTTTTTTTTCCAAGGAACAACCTCACAAAAAACCCTTTGAGTATTTACCCATGATTCATGGATGTTAAAAGGGGTAATCTGTCAGGCAAAATTACAAAGCCTAACCCAGAGGGGATCAAGAGAGGTGAGCCCCTCCTCAACTTTGGGGGGATGGATCTCACGTTTGGTTCGTGACCACTTGGTCTAACCCTCAAGGCTATATTGGATCAATGTCTTGTATGTGTGTGTATGATCATTCAGGAACTATGTATTAGAGGTGGTGACTATTATCTTAGTACCGTGCACAATCTATGCATACATTGGACATGCATACATACCTTACATGTGTACACTAGTGCAAATTAATATATATTAGCTATTAAATTATTATTATTATTATTATTAATGGTTGATGCATGATGGGTGCAATAAGGGTTATAATATATGATTATAGTCGCCCTTTCATTTGTATTAATTACATTTCATTTGAATTTCATTCATATTCATTTAATTTTAATTTGGTATAAAGTACCTCTCATTAGCATGTCATTTTAGAATTTGATTCATTTAATCCTTACTAGACATAAATTGACGTGATTGGAATTTATCTTTCTTTGGAGTAATTACAATTAATGGGTATTTTATTATATTTAGATTTACAAGATATGAATTGAATTAAATGTAAAAACTTGCCTTGTTGAGTGGGTTGTGAGATCACTTATGTTGGTAGGTAAAATATTATTTTATGTTATGTTGACGTTCCTAAGGCCCTTTTCAAGAAGGTGGGAAGACAATGGGAAAAACGTCTTAAATGGGATTTTGGAGATGATAGAGGGGGTTGTTGACACTTGGAAGAAATGGGGTTGGAGAGGAAAGGAAACATTGTCTATTAGTAGCTTAGAATAGGAACCTTCAGGTTGTATTTGGAACTTGAAGGTTTTGTCACTTTTGTTGTTGTTGTTAGAGTAATTGGAAGCACAAAGGGCTAGGAAACCCCATAGGTTTCCTAGAACTAGATGGTCGGGATGATTAATCCTAGTTTGGGTAACAATATTCAAACTAGACTAAATACTAGAAGACTAACCTATTGTAACTAGTTATGGACTACTAAATCTAGAAGTATGTTTACTATATTTACTTGATTTAAGTTGTTTAACTAAATGTCAAAATCATGTATGAATAATCATTACAAGTAGCAATAATTAGTTGTTAGATCATGTCAAAATGGTAAAATTGTACCTATTATGCTAGAAAATAAGCTAACAAAACAAAAAAAATTACATGCAAAATCCACATTCAAAGTTTTGGTTTGATTTACATAATTATTGGTAGTTATAATAATTGGTTAACACCCATCATTAGGAGGGGTGTCACATAGTTACAAAGCGATATTGGTCTAAACTAACCAAAAGAAAGAGGGTTATCTATTTTGGGTATGACCACTGTGATTATTGCATTATATGCAAATAATATTTGGTCATTCGGCCTAGGTTCCTCTACAACCCTTTGACTATATCCCTCCTTGAAATCTGACCCCAACAAAATTATTTGGGAATCCTATCAAGGCCTTAGCTCTTATTCTTTTAAAATATTTGAAGAACGTCTGTTAATTTTTCCCTTTCAACTTCTTTCATGACTACTTAGTTATCCTATGCATTTACAAAGCAAGGAAAGTAGGAAGAGATTTTAAGTATTTCAACAATGGAAGCTCTTCTTTCTAATTTATAAATAGTCTCAAAATGTTGTGCCCTTACTAATACTAATTCAAAAAACACTATTATCCATGCAACCATCCTCATTTTCAATCTTCCAAGCAATATTTATGTTTTTCTTAGATTTGCAAACATATGAAAATACCTAGTATTTTTATCAGTAGCTTATAACCAGAGAGTTCAAATTTTGATACACCAAAAGGTTTTGTTGTCTAATATAAGTTTCATTTTTTGTTCATCCAATAGTGAGACTTCGGATTTTGTGGCCTCATAAAGGCGACCAAATCCCTCATTATTTTAAAATGTTTCTAATATCTCCTCCACCTCACTTAAGACTCTCTCCTCCTTTTCCTTTTGTCTTTGGACCAATCAATGGAACCTTGTTTTACTCTATTTAAATTTTATTCAAACTAATATGCTCCAAAATCCTGAGAAGATTCATCAAAAGGAATCTAAGCCTCATTCATTTTTTGTTTTAATTCTTCATCTTTACACCATTTAGGATTGAGCTTCAAAGGTGCTAGAAATTTTTTACCCACAGAGATGAATTCAAAAAGTAAATGAGAATGATCTAAGTCCCCTCTAAAGGTGACCTACTGTCCAAATAAAAAAGGATTATCTATCCAATACTCTAAGATAAGTATTCTATCTAGTCTTTTGGCAACTTTGTCACCCCCATATCTCTTTTTCTCCAAGTCAGGATAATTTGGTAGGCTCTACATGTACCAACCCATTATCTTTAAATTTCCCAATGAAATAATCACCCATAGGATCTACATATGACAATGTTCCCCAAACCTCATAATCACCCACAGATAAATTGAGATCTCCACCAATGATATTGTAACTAGTCTTTAACCAGTCCTAGTTGAAAATCTCATCCAAGAATAAGACTTCGTCACAATATGGCCCATAAATGTTTGATATATTAACCTATTTTACCATAGAATAAGAATACAACATGATTCCTATACCTAAATAAAAACAGCAAGAAAGAGAACAAAAGGGGTCATTATGACAACCCAAATTAGACCCCCAAATCTACCCCAAGAATTAGAGAATACAAAATCTTAGTCACCCATAAATTTTCCTAAATCATCAACAATTTTTTTTCTTGTAGACATAGTTTTGTGTAGCATAATTACATCAAGGTTATTGGAATAAATAACCATTTTTAAGGCCACATTTTTTTGTCAAAAAAAAAACCCCTGTAATTGAAGGCCAAAACTATCATTTAAAATCCTCTACAAGGGTGTTTGTGCCACAAAGTTCCCCTTAAACTGATAGTTGCTTCCCATATAAAATTTAAAAATGGGTTGTTTTTGTGCCAAAGACATATTTGATTTTCCCATATGTGATTTCCCTTCTTCCCCATTTCCTCAATATACCCCAATCCTCCTTTAATTTATCCCAACCTAAAGGACCCTATGAGTTTATTCTCCTTAAATTGTAATGGTAACCATATTCCGTGTCCTCCTTATGACAAAACTATGGGGACATAATTCTTCGTATAGGTAAATATTCTTCATGGAGTTGGATAGCTCTGAAGTAATTGACTCATATAATTGAAGGGATGGATTTGAAAAGCGTTGGTGAAAACATATGTTACCCTTAATACCCTTATTGGCATCCCCCAAGTTGGGGATCCCTGTTGATCCCAGTTTTGTCACTATTCTCGACTGTTAATTTACTCTTTTGGAATCTATTTTGTCATCTTTTTGACATATTTTGTGTTATTCAGCCCCAGGTACAAACGCATTTGGAATTTATGCAAGCCTTGGTTTATTTCTGTTATTTCGTGATTTTATTATGCAATTCTGTGATATTTGGAAACATGCCTAATACATGGATTTGTTTTGCAGATTATAGTTTTCAAACAAGCCTCCATGTGGACATGCACTCATGCTAAACATGCGCAAATCACATCTAGCTCGCCATCCAGCCCTCTAATCGATCTGCGCATTGTTAGTTGCCATATTCCCAAACAATTAAACCACAAAACAGTTTTTAGTTGCTCTGTTGTCCATGCATTCTATTGTTATGATGGCCCTTGCTCTAGAAGGCCCATCGTTCTGCCCTCTCCAAGTGACACCACGGTTCGCGCCCATGTTGACAAAGACCCATATGACCATAGCCCTCACGAGGAGAACCGATGCACAAAGGATTAGGAAGGTGGCTGCACGTTGTTTCCAAACATCACATAGTTGTTTAATTAGCAGTTAAGGTTGAATATTTTTGGAGCATTCGTCCACTGAAAGGGTTGTCCTGCTCACCTATGTAAAACCTATATAAATACATCTCCTAGAGAGAGTTGAGCTAGCTACTTAGTTGGTTGATCGGTCATTGTAAAATAATCTCTGTAAACTTTGTTTTGAATTCAATATAAAGTTATATTTTCAGCTGTGCATACATGTTTCTATTGTCATGATTGGTTGATTAATTGAAGCGCAACCCTGATTACGGAGAGGGCCCCTCAACAACCAGTGGTCTCCCATTTCTGTGTGTTTTCGTTACTTCCTTTCTTACAACTAAGTAATTTATATTTTCGGTATCTGTATGTAGTTCAGTTCTATTGTAAATTGATACTGTTTATTTTCTTGTCTTCTGTAATATGTTTTTGTCGTAAGTTATATGATTTATACTGTGTTGTTAGAAAAGTTTTCATTTCCAGAATCACAAGTGGTCGACTGCGCAATAGTTGTTTTCAGTTTTCTTTTCAGCTTTATTTCTTAGTTTTATAATTGTAATTAGATGGAATTTGATTAATCTAATATCTTAGGTTCAGCTCATAACTAGCTTCAATTTTGTCAATTCCTGTTTAGTTGTAGGTTAGTTTCAATTATTTTTCATTTGACTTGTTAAATAATAGGAAATAATCTCTCTTTTAATTAGTGTAATTTACTCTTATTCTTATGTTGTTTTAATTGTTAAAATAAGCTTAGTCGCTCTTTCCTTTACCTTGCAATATTATATTCATAAGTCAACTGATATTAATATCATTTAGGTTATATGTTTCGTAATTTGCATTATTTTTCCCATTCGGACTGTCTGTCCAAACTGTCATCCAACCTTTGTTCAACCTTTAATATTTTCTATTTTGTTTTATGCTTGTTTCAATTACAGTCTTATTATTTTTGAAAATATATTACTTTCTGCAAGTGAACAGTAGCTATCTATGTCTAGTTAGGACGTTACTTTAAATAATGTAAAATATCTATCAAGGCCTATACTTACTTCTATCCTTTGTCGCTTTTATCTTAGGTTGTTTTTGGATTGTGTATCCTCTATCTCTGATTTCTTTATTTTTCTTATGTTGTAGGATTTGTCAATTGTAGCCTTAGTTGAGTTGATTCAATCTTATTTAATTGAATTCAGGGTTTAAGTTACTACTTCTATTGTTTAAAAGACATATTAAGTTTTTAAAGTCTCTAGCATAAGATTCGTCTTCCTTATTTTTACTAAATATTTCCAAAAAATAGATTTAAATTTAGGAAACATAATATCTTTATTAAGTTTTATACTTGCTTATTTATCAAGTTTTATACTTTCTTTTATTAAGTTTTCTACTTGTGTTCCCAATTATAGTTGTTTCATGTGAGAATAGTATATTATTAATTCCAAGTGGTCCATTAAAAGAATCTCGTTTCTTAATTGATAGGTTGGTTGTTAATAACATCTTTTTAGAATCATTTGCTTATGGAATAAATAAAAAATGTTTACTATTACTTCTAATTGGACACTACTTAGTTTACATTTATTTGTAGAAGTTAAATTAGAACTAATCCCATTCAGTTTCTTTATTTCTTTTGAAAGCCATTTTGATACACCTCCTTCTCCAGTTTCGATCACAATGAATGCATATCCTCTGAATACTCAAGGAGAGTGAAACTAGATAAGTTGGTTCAATCACTGTATATTTGTCAAACATCATGTATAGTTGAGTTATTGGGTTTCTTAGATAAAATAAATAGTTGTAATATTGTATCAAATAACATAATATTTTGTATTCATATAGTAAGAGTTTTGAATCTGCTTTAAACCTTTCTAATTCACAGATTAAGAAGCATGATAATTAATTAATAGAGTACATTGTAAAAGAGTAGTTTACCTTCTTAGAATATTGCTATTTATAAATACATAGTTCATGGTTGATAGAGTAGAGTAGTATAGATCGATACTACTCTAGTCTAGTAGTCTTGTCCCAACATAATTACCTTAGTAGTTGAATTTATGGAGTTTGACTCGTTTTTATTTTTTATTTTGAAAGATCTTTCGATCTTTTATTTGTTAAAATATTTCTGTGACACCTTAGGAACCCTTCTACCTTTGCATATATTTTGTTTCAACTCTAATATTACAAACCTTGGTCGATAATTAAATATTTGGTGAATTAATTAAGACAATAAAACAACCAACAATCCCCCTATACTACTAAAAGGATACCAACTCCTAAACTGAAAAGTAGGAAAGCATTATCTACTAGAAGAGGGATCCAAAGAAGATGTTTACTTATCCATGCCCGATGCTAGTGTACCCAGGTCCTCCAATGTAATTTGTGTCAAATAGTTTCTAGATGATGTGGAGTTGGTGAGATCTAGGAACTCCTCAAGCTCCAGAGGGGGTTCTCTAGTATCTATCATAGTGGGATGTACTTGTCGATTTTTTCTTTCACCTTTTAATAAAAATGCAATGGAAATTTGTACATAAATTGTCAACCCGGGGTTCCAAAGGCTTATGAGCTACCTGACAATTTTCATGTCAGACATTGTAATCTGAATGATTTGTTATATAGAGGAAGTCAAAGAACTGGTAAAACAAGATTAAAAATGCAACTGCGTGGTAAATGGTCTTTCTAAAAAAATCATTGCTACAGGAAAAGCATTACAATCACTCTAACTGGAAGCATTGTCTATTGATTACAACCGATTACCTCACTACACTATGAAAAGAAATTCAATAACAGGATCTAAATTAATCAAATCAGAAATTATTGTAAGAAATAATATCAATAAAACATCAGCTACAATAATACAATCGTAATGGACTAATTGAGTTTTAGCGATATGTTTTTATTGTTAACAACAAAATTCCAAGAAAAGTGTAATTTGAATATTTCACCACAGAGTTATTTCTTTGATCCAACATTCACCATCTACGCATCCCTTTGCATTCAATAATAATAAAAACGATTGCACTGCTTGATCATATCACAATTTAATGATTCACGCCCAACTGTGATCAACACAACAAATTATAAATTCAAAACAATAAATCAAATATCAGACATGCATGCACAAAGGAAAATCCTAACTACAACAACACCTGTCAGAGAAGGGGGGCACGCCTTCTGAGAGAGGGGCTAAACAAGCCAATCACTCACACCAAATTGATTAACACATTTGAAATCAGGAAAGTAGCTGATTTACATAATAGAGTCTAGTTATAGCAACGTTCAATAAGTCTGTGTAAAATGTTGGCTAACCCCCCTCGGAGAGGATTCCAAGTTTTTATACATCAACACCCATAAAGAAAATTATGAAGAAGTGTACAATTACAACCTATTTCCAAATAAGGATCATCAATTTGATTTTTAAAAGATCTCGTAGGCCAATCCAGGGTCGGTAGCATGAAGAGTGGAGGTGGCTCTAAAAATATATCAGAACAATAAACAGATTCGTTAGATGATCCAACAAATTACAAGTCGTTGATTGGTTCCGCAATCCCTGATCTTGCTACAAAATCATTGATGCCTGGATTGGCTACAGAACCATGAAATGTGTTCAGTAGCTTGACCAAAAATTATGTATAATGACCAGGAGGATCACATTAAACTGACGAGGAGCCTCGATCAAACTATACATTTATCTTTTTCTTGCATAATATGTATAAACTTGAGACTTACCTACAAGTCATTATAGCCTTCCATGATTACTCCATTCTGCAACCCAAAATTAGAATAACGGTGAACCTAAAACACCACTTCTTTAGTAGGCAATTATGGCAACATATCTCTATCCAAATCATCAACAAATGAAAAATATCAAGAAAAACATAATCAATCCTTACCAAAGCAAAAAAATTTCTAAATATGGTCAAGAGAGCTAGTGATAGTATAGGAAAAAATCAAAAAGTTTATAAACGAGGCAGAAATAGGAGAACAAAAAGTGTCATATACACAACCCTTCATCTCCCCCCAACCAAAATGTTTGCATGTGCTCATGCAAACTAGGACTGTGCTCCATTGATAGGGGTACTTGGATAACTACTGAAACATTCATCACTCCACTTATAAGAAGAATACCCCCCTTCAGTTATAGTGTAAAATCCTCTCTGCTTCGTAATAATCTTCTAGAATTCATTGTCTTCTCCATCCACCACAGGGCACCAAAGTATAGGAAAATGAAGTCAAAGCCCGATCCATTTGGTTTTATGCACATCTAGACATTTAAGGTAGGCTTCTACTCTATCTAGGGCCCGTTCAAACATTCTAATTGAGAATTGATCCTTCCTTTTCAACTTAGGAATCAAGGCATTAACCCTTCTTCCTAGACAAAGTCAAGCTTCCAACTTATGAAAGGGAATCCAATTCCTGCATTCCTGAACAATCTTGGTTTGAATATTCTCCAGAAGTGTAACAAATGTTTGATCTTGCATAACCTAGTTTTTGGCTATAAGCAAATTTTCAGGCGAGGGGGAGTTGTTATACTGTGAAAGGGCACTTCTCCGTCCAAGTACTGACACCGAATGTGTCGGTACACAAAAAGACAATATGGATGGAAGTTTCCCAAAACCTATAAATAAGCACGTGCCTTGATACATTTTATTCATGCCAGTCTTGCCCATGTTTTCTAATGAGCTTAAGTTGTAATCATGACGATTGACAATGAAGCTCGTGAGTCATTCGCGGGTAGCCATATATGCAACCCGCGTTTACATGATCACACTATGCATTTGCGGGTTTCCTTCATAGAAGTCACAGTCCATTCACAACTTGCCAGTATTCATACCCGCGGTTACATTAAGCTAGTATTCATACCCGCCGTTAAAAATTAAAAATTAAAACATGATTAGTTAGGAACAGTTGGGTTCGTAATCATAACGTCCCCAACCTCCCTAACCATCTCAACCTTCGTAACTCCCCATGATCACTAAGTATAAATATATGAGAGGGGTAGAGGTTGAGGGAGCATCCTAGAATAGAAAGGTTATGTTGGAGGATTACATTTAGAGATTTGAAGTAGCAAAACTTAGTTCCTTGGCTAGCAAAGGAGGGCTTGTATCAGATCGAGGTTGTATCTTTCACTACTACTTATCAATAAAGAGAGATTTTATTCCACAATTGGTGCATCAATATTCTTATATGTTATGATTTTAGGAAATATGTTGTCATTCTCTTGCAAATATAATGTTTCATATATCTTTATATAACATCTAAGGTTTATGTAGGAAGGCATCTATATCTTTTGTAGGTGTGGATCATCCTAGAAGCTTTTTGGAGCATTTGGAGTGAAGGTTTAAATCTAGGACCAGAATTCATAATTAAGGTGCATAGGCTTTCTACCATGTTTCTCTCTCAATATTCTAGATAGTTGTGTTAGAAAGTAGGACCATAGAGTAATAACAAATATACAGTTAAATAAATAAATAAGACGCAAAACACATTAAAACATTGCAGAGAGAAATAGATATAACATGGTTCACCCAAACGATGGGCTACGTCCACAAATAAATTGCCAGTCCTTTTATTACAGTCCAAAAAGGTGAAGGAATACACCCTGCAGCAAAACCGTTGCACTTCCTCTTCATGCTCTCACTGTATCTCTTCTATTACAATACAATACCATACATAGTCGTGTTACAATGCTTTCTTTTATATGGGAAATGCCATGGGAAAATACTATGGTTAACCCAATACCATTGGTCCGCAAAACTGTTGGCCAACACACATCCCAAAAAAATTTCTCGGGGGCTCTGCCCCCGAACCCCAAGGCAAGGGGAATGAATGTATAGTACACCTAGGGTATAAACACAATTGAAGAATATCTCTAGATCTGGAAGATTAGGCTCCACAACCAACAATCTCCCTCTTGGAGACTGATCACAGCAACTCCACCACTACTACACTTGTTGAACTATGCTCTAGACCTTGGACTTGGTAAATTTCTTATTTTCACCTTTATGCTTGAAGGCCAACAAAAACCAAGCAGGAACTCAGTTTCTCTTTGGTTACTCCCTTTGTCAACATGTCTGCAGGATTCTGGCTAGTATGTATGTTTTCCAGTTTTAACAAATCCTATGAAGTGGTACTTGAGTTGTATATGTTTAGTGCTCGAATGAAAGGTTGAGTTCTTTGCAAGATGCATGGCACTCTGGCTGTCTCTGTACAACCTACTATTCTCCTACTTCTTACCCAATTCTTCCACGAACCTCTGTAACCAAATCATCTCCTTACTAGCCTCTATAGCAGCAACATACTCTGCTTCCGTTGTTGAAAGTGCAACAACCTGTTGCAAGTTTGAAATCCAACTTACTATTGTTCCACCCATAGTAAACACATGCCCTGTGGTGCTCTTCCTACTGTCTTTATCACCATCCATATCTACATCAACATATCCTTGTAGAACAGTGTCTGAACCTCCAAAACATAATGCATGTGAAGTGGTACCTCTCAAATACCTAAGAATCCACTATACTGCTTTCCAATGCTCCTTACCTGGATTATTCATACACCTGCTCACAACTCCCACTGCATGTGCAATATCTGGTCTTGTGCACACCATGGCATACATCAAGCTTCCAACCACTGATGAATAGGAAATCTTGGACATGTAATCTATCTCTTCATGTGTCTCTAGACACATATCCTTGCTTAGTTTGAAATGGCTAGCCAAAGGTGTACTGACTGGTTTTGCATTATTCATTCTAAACCTCTGCAACACCTTTTTTGTGTACTCACCTTGAGACAACTTCAATTTGTGATTTTTCCTGTCTCTTGTTATTCTCATACCAAGGATTTGCTTTGCAACACCCAAATCCTTCATCGCAAATGATTTAGCTAGTTTTCTTTTGAGCACATTTATATCCTAAATGTTAGAGCCTGCAACAAGCATGCCATCCACACACAATAACAAGATAATATATCTTCCATTATCTAGCCTCTTGAAATAAACACAGTGGTCAGAATGAAATCTATCATAACCTTGTTCTGTCATAAACTTATCAAATTTTAAATACCACTACCTTGGAGCTTGTTCCAGGCCATACAAGCTCTTCTTCAACCTACAAACCAAATTCTCCTTCCCTTTGACCTCATACCCTTGTGGCTGCTGCATATAAATCTCTTCCTCCAAATCCCCATGGAGAAAGGTTGTTTTTACATCTATCTGTTCAAGATGCAAATCTTCTACCACCACTAGAATTAAAATAGCTATAATTGAAGTCATTTTAACAACAGGAGAAAATATTTCATCAAAGTCTATACCTTTATTTTGTGCAAACCCCTTTACAACAAGTCTAGCCTTGTACCGCTTCTTGCCTCCATCTTCTTCCTTCAATCTGTAAACCCATTTATTCTGCTGCCCTTTTTTCTGCAGGCAACTTAACGAGATCCCAAGTCTGGTTTCTTACCAATGAGTCCATCTCCTCATCCATGCCTTGCTCCCACTTCTTTCTAGTTTCTACCTGCATTGCTTCTTCATAACATTTTGGTTCACCAGAATCAGTCATCAATAAATGATACAGTGGAGGAGAGAATCATTCAGGGGGTCTACTTAACCTAGTAGATTTTCTTACATTTGCAGGAGTTTCAGGTACCTCCTGCTGCTCTTGATTTTTTGGTGCCTTTGGAACTTCATTTTCTTTGATTTCATCAAGCACTGTGTACTCTGTGTTTTCCTTTTCTTCTTTCTTTCCCTGCAACTGATCTTTGTACATGACCTTTTCATTGAATACTACATCTCTACTCCTAATGATTTTGCGATTTTTAAGATCCCATAAGCGATAACCAAAATCATCAACCCCATATCCAATAAAGGTACATTTCTTGAATTTAGCCTCAAGCTTTGTTCTATCATCTTTATCAATATGGACAAATGCTTCACAACCAAAAGTTCTCAGAAATGAGTATTTTACCTGTTTACCTGTCCATGTCTCCTCTGGAATGCCACCATCCAAAGTGCTTGAAGGCCCTCTGATTATTAAATAAACAGCAGTGTTTACAGCATCAGCCCAAAACTGTAAGGGCAACCCTGCATGCAATCTCATAAACCTTGCTTGCTCCATGATCGTTCTGTTCATCCTTTCTGACACACCATTTTCCTGTGGTGTTCCATGGACTGTCTTCCCTCTGCGAATCCCATTGTGTGAACAGTAACTATCAAACTCCTTGCTGCAATACTCACCTCCATTATCAGATCTGAGACATTTCAACATTTTCCTGTCTCATTCTCAGCCAAAGCTTTTCACTTCTTAAAAGTATCAAACATATCAGATTTTTGTCTAATGCAATAAACCCAAGTTTTTCTAGTTGCATCATCAATAAAAGTAACATAATAATGAGATACACCAAGATATTGTACCTGAGCTGGTCCTCATACATCTGTATGGACAATCTCTAACTTTTCACTCTTCTTTTGTTTCCCAACCCTGAGAAATCTAACTCTCTTATGTTTTCCATAAACACATTTGTCACAGAATTCCAAACTTACCTGCTTTAGATCTGGAAGCAGTTTCCTTGAGTGGAGAATATGCATCCCCTTCTCACTCATGTGGCCAAGCCTATGATGCCACAGCGCCGCACCTGTTTATGTGGGAGCTAAAGAGATATAATAATCAGTATTATGAGGAGATAAATATAATGTACCTACCCTATCTCCTTTTGCTATCACCAATGATCCTTTAGTGATCTTCCACCATGTTTCTCCAAATGTAGACAAATAACCGCTATCTCCCAACTGCCCTGTTGAGATTAGATTTCTTTTCATAGCAGGAATGTGCCGTACATCTTTTAGCAGCCATTCACTTCCATTATTTAACTTAATCCGTACCTTACCCTTTCCAACAATTTTACATGGTTCATCATCCCCCAATAAAACATGTCCAAAATCACCTTGAACATAATCATGAAATAATTTCCTATGGGGTGTAGCATGACATGAAGCCCCTGAATCTACTACCCAGTAATTGCTAGTATTATCTAATGCAAGAATCAAATTCTCTTGTAACACATCACTTGCTACATTCACTTCCTGAGTAGTCTCTTGCTGCCTCTCACCTTTCTTCTTTGGTGGTCGGCAGTCTTTCTTTAGATGTCCTTTCTTACCACAGTTCCAGCAGTCTATTTTTCTGAATCTAGATATGGATCTTCCCTTTTTAGACTTGTCATGATTTATTGGGATCCTTCCTCTCTCATTTTGTCTCCCTCTGCTCTCCATGGTTAACACATTACCTGATGTCTCACCTGTGCTTTTTCTTCTCATTTCCTCGCTAAGAATAACACCAACAACATCATCAAACTTAAGAGTCTTTGAACTAGGGATAGAGTTACTTACAGCCATGACCAAGCTATTCCAGCTTTCTGGCAATGAGCACAAGATTAGAAGAGCCCTAACCCATCATCAAAGTTCACTTTTACAGAACTTAACTAACTGGTAAGTGTATTAAACTCATTTAAATGGTCAGCAACAGATCCTCCTTCCGACATCTTCATATTAAATAAATGTTTCATTAAAAATACCTTGTTAGAAGCCGATGGTTTTTCGCAAAGCTTACTTAATGCGCTCATCACACCCTCTATTTTTTTTTCTTTTGAAATATTGAAGGCCACCGACGAAGCCAGGCACATCCGTATTGTTCCCAGTGCCTTTCTATCAAGAACCTCCCATTCTTCATCCTTCATATCCGTCAGCTGTTTTGCTTTTTCACCCAACGGAAGGTACAGATCCTTTTGGTACAGATAGTCCTCCATTTGCATCTTCCATAAGTGATAGTTTTGGCCATTAAATTTCTTGACCCTAAACTTTCCTTCTTCCGCCATTGCTCCCACTCTAAACAGGAACCCTTATTTCCTACGAGTTTACCAACCAAATAGACCTTTTGGCTTGGATACCAATTGTTAGAAAATAGGACCACAGAGCAATACTAGATATACAATTAAATCAATAAACAAGACACAAAACACATTAAAACATTACAGAGAGACACAGATATAACGTGGTTCACCCAAACGATGGGCTACGTCCACAAAGAAATTGCCAGTCCTTTTATTAGTCCAAAAAGGTCAAGGGATTCACCCTGCAGCAAAATCGTTGCACTTCCTCTTCACGCTCTCACAGTCTCTCTTCTATTACAATACAACACCATACACAGTCGTGTTACAATGCTTTCTTTTATATGGGAAATACCATGGGAAAATACTATGGTTAACCCAATACCATGGGTCCACAAAACTATTGGCCAACACACATCCCAAATTTTTTTATCGAGGGCTTCAAACCCCAAGGCAGGGGGAATGAGTGTACAGTACACCTGGGGTACAAACACAACTGAAGAATATCTCTAGATCTGGAAGATTAGGCTCCACAACCAACAAGTTGTATGTCTGCAAGTTTGATATTTGTATGTTGGTGACCCCAGACCCTTGGGTCATAAGGTACATTTTCCCTGAACAACAGAACTGGTGACTTCACTGGGGAGTCTAACCAGTTTTGGGTATGTTCTCTAGGTTTTCATGTCCAGTCTGCTTTGTTTGTTTCTGTTAGTGTCTTGCATGTGTTTTAATTTTAGTTTGCAGTGTTTGGTGTTTAGGTTCCCTTTGGCCATAACTTTTTCTTTTGAAAATTTTGGTTGTAATCGGGGGCTCCTAGTATATACAATCGTGGTTTCCTGTTGTATTCACGGGTTGACTGTATACACAGTCACAGTCCATTCGTGGGTTGTTTACGTAACAATCACAGTTTCCTATAGGGTTAGGTCAGTTTTATAGGCTTTTGCCTCAATTTAGCATTTTGACTCCTCGGGTCTCTGTAGGGTTCCTTCTTGAACATTGTATTGTTGTTGTTAGTTGATGCATTTCACTTTCACTTGTTGATCAAGTGTTCTTTGGGTGATCTAGGTTTGAAATCCTTGTGTGTAAGTGTGTTAGTTCTTTCCTTCTTGGTTTTTTGGTTCAAGTGTTGGTGTCTTTATAGTTTGTTTTTGTCTGTCGGTCCTTTTAGAACATTGATCTGCATTTGATTGTTGTTGCAATAGTCTAGGTTAGTCACTTTTACCAACTTTTGATCTATTTGTCTTTCCAAGTCAATAGTTCTGTCCAAGTTAGGTTTTGAGTAATATTTGCTTTGTTTGTTAAAGATTGTTACTGTAAAGATTTGACTATTATCACTTGAATTTATACATCTTCAGTATGCTTAACTTGCTCGGGTGCATTTAATTACATAAAAGTTTTGAGTTTTTTTAAAAGAAAGACAAAAAGTCAGTTTTAGTTGCGTAGTTAGTCCTAGTCTAGACTCTTTGCATTAGTTGTTTTCACTTATTGTCAGAAAACCAAAAACATAAAAGTCTTTTGTTTTTCAGAATTGTTTAAAATGTTTCATTAGTTTCATTAAAAAGAAAAGGAAAAAGAGCATTGTTATTTGCATTTATTTTGAAACTTTTACATCATATTTGCTTTCACATGTTGATTCCAAACACCATTTAATCCCACTTGGCCACATCTAAGTAATAAAGCCTTAAAAAGAACGCTTAATATAAAATTTATTAGGAATATTTCTTTTTATAGTTTCGATCATTAAATAGCTTTGGCTAGGTTCTTGGATTATGAGATTTAACTATCCAACAACACTTTGATTTCAGACATAGTGGCCCATCTTTAGCTAAATCCATTTTTACAAGGGATAATCCAGAAATCTCCTCTAACACAGGATTCAAGCATGAGGCCATGTGAGAGCTTGGCTGCGAAGATAACCCTCAAATACCTCGTTTGATCGTATACCAGGATTGTTGTGCATACGAGGGTTCTATAGTTACCACTTCTTGGGCCCCGTGAGGTGTCGGTATTATTAGAATTTCGGGCTTAGCTACCCTTCCTATGCACATCAATCAGGCTATCGAGTGTTCCACCGGACTCTCATTGTAGATTTGGTAGCCTTAGTTTCCATACATTAGGTTTTTACATAGGTGGCATTTGAAGGCTATTTCAAATGCTCCTAGGATAGACTTGGAAGGTAACCTCGGTTGATAACTTGGGAGGGAGGTTGGGTGATTCTAGTGCTTGCACCCAGATAACTCTTCACAAGACTCTAAGTAACTACTCTCTGATCTTCACTAGTTAGATCAGGGCCCTAATCATCATAAACTTTCCTTTGGAAGGTGTATCCATTACCTCTTGTGTATGTGATACTTCAAGAAAAATTTAGTGTATGCTCTTTGGTTTGCTTGGGGCTTAGTTAGACCTTTTAGGTGTGAGAGTCAAATTTTTAGTTGTGGAGGATCATCCTATCTGTAGGTCTAAAAGGTTGCAAAACATTCCTCCAGCTTCAACAGTGGAGCCTCCACTGCCACCTCAAAGGTGGAGACATGACACAACTCGTTCTTTTGAACCAACAGGTATTATCGATGTTCCAAGTGAAATAGAACTTAGACTTACTTAAGAAGAAATCCCACCAGTAGAGATAGAAGACTTATAGGATGACGAGTTTGCAAGGAATTACAATACACCTCTAATTGATTTGAATGACCTTGTAACAGTCCAAGTCCTTCCATTCAGTTCACCTATGTCTAGTGTTTGCTTGAGTCCAAATATGTCTAGTACAGGAGAAGGGATGTCTACACCTACTTCAGCCATGCTTGTTGGTGGAGTCTCACCTCCTTCGGTGAGTGCTCCTAGAACTAGTGCATCTACTGCACCTCTTTCTTCGAGTGCTCAAGTGGTCAATCCATCAGCACCTTATAATGTTATAGGTCAGTCTAGTGGGGTGGTAACTGGGATACCCAGTGTACCTTATACTTCTTCTCCTTTCGGGAAAAGTGCTCAATGTGGTCCAACTAGGTCCATTTCTTTTGTCCAGGGATTTCTGTGAAATGGAGGACAAATTCCTCCATCCACACCTTATGTAGGCCCAACACCTAATCATATGGGTGTGTCGTATGAGAACCAAAACACCTTCACAGGTTATAGTTTTCAGACCTCAATTCAGGTTTTGACCGCTCCATTTGGGAGCTCTCCTTTTTCATTGTTCAGTGGGGGAATATATGCTTCTACTTTTCATACTCCAGTTTCTATTGGAGCAATCCAAACCACCTATCACACACCACAAGTCAATAATCCTATGGCTTTCTGGTGGAACCCATTTCAGAATAGTGTTGTAACATCATAGTCAGTGGCTGGGGGAAACCCTACCTTTTCTTTCGGTAGCCCTGTTGCAGGTACTTCATCACCCCAAAATCGTCAATACCAAACCCTAGCTAGGCCAAAACTTCCTTTCCTAGAAACGTTAAACTTGCCATATTTGTCTAAACTAATGAACGGCCCTGTGTGCCATAATGCGGTGTGGCCACCTGTCCCCATTAAAATGCCCTTAGACATCCCAAAGTTTGAAGGGAAAACTGGTGAGGATCCAGGTGCTCACATCATCACATTTCATCTTTGGTGCTCTTCCAAGTCATTGAACGATGACTCCGTTCAGTTGAGCCTATTTCAAATAACATTGACTAATGTAGTAGCTAGTGGTACATCGAACTGTCGTCGGTTGCATATGCTAGCTTCCTTGACTTAGAAACCATGTTTCTAAATCATTTTCAACTTCATGGCCGGTATGATGCCAATACAGACTTGTTATCAACTTTTTGATAAAACAAGGCCACGCACATATCTTATCATATTTAGGAGTCGCAAAGGAGAAAGAGGCTTATAAAATCCAACATCCCTCCTGAGTTCTTATTGGAGTGGTTCTTGGAATCTTTATTGCCTTTTATTTATAAGGACATGTCTACATTGGGAGTTACCACGGAGGAAGAAGAAATCCTTAGGGCCCAGCAGCTAGATATGATCTATGCTCAGTCTGGGATTCTTTATGAAATCATCCCTAAGGCGCCGAGGTCTACTAATAGTCTTCAGATACCCAATCCTAGACCTCATGCCGATGGTGTCGTTCGTTCAGTAAGTACACCCATTGTAGAATCACTAGATAAGAAACTCCATGAGTTGTCAGTGAAACAGTCTGTAGTGCAGGTAACCAAGGCTGCCACTCCCTCACCGCAAATTGCTAATGTCTATTCTATGAAAACTTCCCAAAAGGGAAATCGACAGCCTGGTGGGAAAAAGAATAAAGGGAAGAAAGGTGAAGGGAAACAAAATAAAACTAAACCCACAAATAACGTTGAGGGGGGTAAGAAAGACAAAAATAAGGTTAGGTTTCCTTGCATGTTGTGCCAAGGATACCCTCTTACTTATCAATGCCCCTTGATGGATCAAGCACAAAAGTTGCTTAAGAAACAACAACCGGTTGTCCTGAAGGATTCCTTTCCCCAAGGACAAAATGCAGCTTCTTCTTCAAAATATGTTGGGGGCACACCTAGTGCTCCTAATTATCACAATTATATCAACATGGTATGATTCATTACTTTCTTACATAGAAGAAATAAAAACTATGAATCAGAGGTTCAAGATAAAGGTAAGTCTATTATCGAAACTTCAATCCCTCCTACCAGTGAGAAACTGGCTAAACTGATGCCTAAGATGCCTAAAGGTGTCTTCAAGGAAATTTTCAACAACCCTAATGCAAGGGTTGCTTCTAACTATTCTGTAGTGAAAGACCTATCCCAAACACCTTGTGCGATGTCGGCTTTGGAAGTGCTACAGAATTGTCCTTGATGTTATTGTCGGAGAAACCACGGTATCGAAATGACCAAGTCGACGTTTCGGATCCATATCAAGATTCATCATCAAGACAATGTCGAATGTGGAGAGAACGAGAATCATTGATAAATACTGGAACTGGGTAGAAGAAAAGAAAGGTCTAATGTTGGCCTCCCAGGATAGGGTTTGCTAGGTTAAAAAAATTAATTTTATTTTATTTTTAAATTGTGCGGAATTATTATAAACTATTTAAAAATTTTAATATATTTATAAAAACAAGAATTTGTTGGTTGTTAAATTTTTTATAATTGCTATATTAAGTCTTGTTTAAAGTTTAAATTAAAATATGATTATTCATGTGTCTAAATTATTCAAAAAATGTTGAAATATATTTTTATTATTATTAATAAATTTAAATTAATTTAAAATATGATTATTAAAGTGTCTAAAAACATTAAAGATTGTTAAAAATTCTTTAAGGCTAATAGAAAGTTAATTAAATTTTTTTATTTTCACTTATAATTGAAAAAAATTATTATTAATGTGAAATCTTTCAGGTCAAAATTAAGGACAAGAAAAGGTTAAAAATGTTAAATAAGGACAAGGAAAGGTTAAAAATGTTAATGTTAATTTAATTTTAACTTTATTTTTATTTTTCGTATGATTTAATTTGATTTTTAAACTTTAATGTTTTTGAATTTATGGTCTAATTTAAGGACAAGGAAGGAGGACAAAAGAAAAAAGGAGAAGGGCTTCAATGAGGGAAAAAGGCACAAGAAAAAAAGGGTTAAGATCAAGGGGAATGAAGTCAAGGGACAGAATGGAAAGTCACCTTTCTGATTGAGAATAAAGGGAAGCCAACTAGTGCTCACCTTGAGGCCACCGTCCCTATTTAGATTGTGTGGAGGTTTGATGATTTCTAAGGCCTCTCTGAATTTTCTTTTGAAATAGTGGTCTTCTTTTGCGATGATAATGGTGTCTTCTAGGCAAATGTGATGTTTGTTTTTGGCAACATGTTCCGCAAGGGCTGAGGAATGGATACGTTCTTTTCTAATGTCCGCCCCATCAATAACCTACCACCACAGAAATTTAGCAACAGAGAACTGTCCTTCTCAGAGAGATGCACTCTTAGCAACTATAGGTAGTATGGAATGAGCGATCCTGCTGGCCAAATTTAATCTTTTAGATGTTAAATTGCACCTACCATACCATGTGGCCTTTTCAATCGATTTTGTCCATGGAGGAAAGACCATTGGACGAATCGTAGTTGATGAGGGCATTTCCATGTGTGTTATGTTGATGTCGTGTTGGAAAGATTTGGGATCCCCAGAGTTGGTCCCATCAAACACTTTGATTACTACTTTCAATAGAAGTTCCTTCCATCTGCATGGTATCCTACCAACTTTCAAAATAAAGTTGGTAAAGAAAGCGGTTTCTATTGAGGTTAAAGTGATTAATGCTCCCTTGGACTATAATTTTCTTTTGGGGAGAAGTTAGAATATGCCATGTGTGCATGATCCCTTCGTTTGTCTTCTGGGTCTTAGTGTTTTCGCACGAAGGAAAGTTGGTTATAGTTGACCAGCTGAGTTTTACTCAGAAGGGTCATTTCAAAATTAATGATTCCACGGTACCATTGATTGATCAATTGAAACCGACTAGTGAAAGGTTGGGGGTTCAAATGTATACATCACTAATGGGAACATTCGATATACCAACTCCTATTAACTACTTAGGCTCAATAAGTGTTGGGAAGTCTATCGCTATGGTTGTGGATAGAACTAACCCCTGGGTCCTCGCTTCACGAGAAGAGCCTCAAGTACCCTTATCAACATCATAAGTAGCTTATCAAGTTATATCTAATGTTGTTATTGATTTCACCGCGACTACTCCTCCAGTCTCATAGGAGTTAGATCAAGCCTATATTACCGCCTTGGTGGAGAACTCCACATATTCCTATGATTGCTTGGATATGGTTTTGCCTTCTAATGAAGCCATGATTGGACCATAAAATATTTATGAGGACCTTCACCACAAGTCCTTCTTCCTTCTAGAATTAAGCAAGATAGAGAATTCAGAGTTCCATGCGAGACTTGCAGAAGGTGTTGATCTGTCAGTTAATCCTTTGCCTAAGTAGGAAGTATTTTCTGAGGGTAATATGACAAACATCTCTACCACCATTCTTCTCAACATTTCTGCAAAACCTGATGTCATGGAAAACGTGCATATCGGTGCAAATTGTTCTTCATAAGAGATTTCCATTTACACTTCCTTGTTTAAGGAATTATGGGACGTCTTTGCCTGGTCATATGAGGAGATGTCAGGAATCAATTCATATATTGTTGAACACAAGATCCATACCTACCCTAATGTAAAGCTTGTTCAACAGAAGCTCAGGCCTGTAAATCTATGGAAAGTGGCAGCCGTCAAGGCTGAGGTGGAAAAACTGCTGAAATCAGGGTTTATTTACCTGATTGCTTTAATGAAATGGGTGTCCAATCTCGTTCTGGTGGACAAAAAAAAAGAGACTATACGCATTTGCACTAAATTTCGTGATTTAAACAAGGAATGTCCCAAGGATAACTATCCTACACCATTCATCAATCAGATCATTGATGCTTGTGCGGGTAGTGAGGTATTTTCGTTCATGCACAGTTTTTTGGGCTATAATCAAATCCAAATAAAACCAGAAGACCAACACAAAATGGACTTTATTTGTCCTTAGGGAACGTTCATGTATAAGAAGATGCCCTTTGGTTTGAAAAATTCCAGAGCTTCTTTTTAGTAGGTAATGAGTTTTTCCTTCCATGACATAAAACATATTGTTGAATATTACTTAGATGATCTACCTGCCCATTCTCGCAAGAGGAAGGACCATCCAGATCATCTTCGTTTGATATTTGACCGATGCAGACACTATAAAATACGTTTGAATCACCACAAGTGTGTTTTTTACGTCAATTCAGGGTGGTTACTCAAGTTCATTATTTCGAATAGAGGTATACAAATGGATCCGTTAAAAGTTGAGGCTATTGTAAATCTGCCTCTTCCTCGTTCTATCAGGAAACTGTAGAGTTTGTAGGGTAAATCCAATTTCCTTCAACGGTTTATAGTCAATTATGCTAAGATCACAAAGGGCTTCATGCGCTTGTTTAAACAAGACACCCCATTTCTCTGGGAAAAAACCGCACAACATGCTTTCGAGGCATTAAAAAAGGATTTACTATCGGCTCCTCTCTTGCGTCTACCATATTACACTAAATATTTGATATTATATCTGGCCACATTTGACTCGATGGTAGGAGTGGTACCGGTTCAGGAAGACGATGACCTCCAAGAGCATGTTGTCTACTATCTTAGTCGAGCATTGGCATGTCCTGAACTCAGATACTCACATGTTGAGAAGTTGGAATTGGCGATGGTTTTTGCTGTTTAGAGATTGAGACACTATATATTGTTGAGTACAACCACAGTGGTTGTAGATGTCAATCCTTTCCAATATGTTTTATCCCGATGAATAATCGAGGGAAAATTTAATAAATGGATCATCATTCTCTAGGAATTTGACTTGGATTTTTAGTTTGCTAAGTCTAAAAAGTCCTTAGTTTAGCGGAATTGATCTTAGAATTTCTGACTGAAGAGACTATAGTGGTAGAAGAAGACTCATTTCCAGATAATTATATCTTTTTAATCTTGACTTCTGATCCCTGGTACAGAGATATCCTAGTATATCTCCAGAATCTCAAATGTCCTGCATCCTTCTCATGGGAAGATCACGGTAAGTTGCGAGTTAATGTGAAAAACTACCTCATCATTGATGATACATTGTATCAGCAAGGGTGGATTATATCTTGCATCAGTGCCTCACTTATGAGGAGGAAGAGCATGTCCTAAATTATTCCCATACTGGAGCCTGTGGGGGTCATTTATCTGGGTTAGCAATGGCCCAGAAGATTCTACATGACAATTATTTATGGCCCACTATCTTTAAAGATTGTGTGGAAGCTGTAAAGCATTGTAATCCTTGTCAGCTTTATACCAGGAAAATGCAGTCACATTCAGCTCCTTTATTTCTCGTCATCACGTTAGGGCCCTTCACTAAGTGGGGGGTTGATTTCATGACGTGCAACCCAATTTCTGCTAGGGGGCACAAGTATATCATTGTCATTGTAGACTACTTTACGAAGTGGGCAGAGACAAAGCCTACCTTTAAGACCGATGGAAAAATGACAGCGTACTTAGTCTTTAACCAAATCATTACTAGGTTCAGCATTCCAAAGTATATTTTCATTGACCATGGCAGTCATTTTCAAAATAGCATGATGACTTAATTGACCACAATGTTAGGGTCTAGGAAAGATTATTCATCTTCCTTTTACCCTCAAGCGAATGGACAAGTGATGCATTCAATAAGACCTTGAAAACCATTCTTAAGCACACAATTAACATGAGTAGGTCAAATTGGCATATCATGTTGTACCCTACACTTTGGGCATACCAGACTAATGTCAATAGTGCTATAGGTTTCTTTCCTTTCCAGCTCATTTATGGGGTGGAAGCAGTCAAACCAGTTGAGTGCGAGATACCATCTCTAAAAATTGTTATTCATGTGCTTCTCAACACTACCAATCTTGAAGAACATTTTCTTCACTGAGAGAATCTAGCTGAACAACATAGACATGCGCTTACTACAAACGAGGCTCATAAGAACCGAGTCAAAAACCAATACGATAAAGGCGTAAAATCTAGAGTTTTCTCATAGGGAGAACTTGTTTTGCTTTGGGATCAGGACAAGGAACCCCTAGGGGCAAGCAAGTTTAAGTCCATGTGGTTAGGCATGTATGTCGTGTCAAAAGTTTTAAAGAAGGGATCTTATGAGTTAACTTATTATAATGATAACAAGCTACCGGAGCCCAAAAATGGGCTCTACTTGAAGAAGTATTATGGTTAGGCATGGTACTTTTTCTTGTATTATTATTGTATGTTTATGTACAATAGATATTTACTGGTTAATATTTCTTACATATTATGCTTATTGTTTCAGATGCAATCCGAGTGGTTCATAGGGTTCATTGATGGCACTAGCCATCACACTTGCAATATGGCTTCAGCCGCCTGGTTTATTTATCCACCCTCAATACAATTGGTTGCCTCCAGTGGCGCCTGTCTAGGTCCTGCAACTAATAATATGGTTGAATACAGTGTTGTCATTGAGTTGCTTTGGGATGCTACGTTGCATTGTATCACCTGCATGGAGGTCAGGTTTGACTCCCAGTTAGTGGTTTCCCGACTTAATGGTGATTATCATGTGAGACACCCTACCTTACTATGTCAATTTTTAAGAGTCAGGTTACTTGAAATGAATTTTGAATACATTTCATACAATCATATTTCAAGGAATCAAAACACAGTTATTGATGCATTTGCAAATTATACACTCGATTGGCACTTAACACATACATTCTAAAATGAAAATATACAAACTCATTTGAAACACATGTACATAACCAGGTATATATATGTGTGTATGTGTAAAATATGCTCATAAATACAACGACTTTGATCTGAAGATCCTATCATAAGTACATCAAAATAAAAAAAAATAGGATCGAAATCCATAATATGCCTAGATCTAGGGTTGACCCTCAGCCTCCTCGGTTGTAGCTACCTCTACAGCCTCCCGATAACAAAGTACGGACCTAGTTACCCTTCTAAGAAGGTGTAACTAGGATGAAGGAAATCCAACTACATGCTCCTGCATCGCCATGGTGAAACTCTCCATCCTGAGAGTGGGGGCATCATGGGTAAGCCTGACCAGCTTCCCTTCTACTACATGAAGCACCACATCATCACCTCCAATATCCACAGGCCAAACGAAAGTATTGGGTTGTCATTCAGGCCAGACTGGTCCTATATCTGCATATCAACATAAAGTATGTCAAACTCAGGTACATATGTATATATAAATTTATGAAGAAAAATTTCATAAAAAATAAAAATGAAAAAGTAAAAAATCATACCCATCTCTCCCCATGCTCCTCTTGGAGGGAGGATAAGCTTTTTATCGCCCCTGAAATCCAATCCCGCATAAGGGAAATGCTCAAGAGCAGGCACTTGTCTACTCCACCAGGATTAGAAGTCGCCCGCTCTAGATTCCACCTTCACCACCCTATCGAAGGAAAATGTCACCCCACCACGTGAGTCTAGGCCCACGGGGTGGGAATGGTGGTAGTGTCACCACAGCACTAAGGGAAGGAACCCTCTCAAAGAAGAATGCAACCAATATGTACGCATATCAAAAATTCTTCTTTCTACCCCTCCTGCAGTCAAATAATTGTTTCTTTGTAATTGGGACTAGTCCCGAACACTAATCAAATAGTGCTCCCCACATACACGGTATCGCTATGCGCATGTGTGTTCGCGTTGCTAAGTGTAGAGCAGAATATCCTGCAACTCTGACCACAGTGCTCACCAATACTTTCAATGGAAAGCTGGTGATCTACGTAATCAGGATTTGTGTCCCTGATTTCTGAGTCCCGGGAAAGCAATAGGTATTGATATAAACCTGGACACTGAGAGGGTCACTGCCCCGGCTGGTTCCCTCCATGTTCACATGTGTTCCCTTGCGAGATAATCTAGTGATGAAGTATATGTCTTCTATGGTCAATTCCACGGTGTCCCCTTGGACGTCAAACCTCCCAAGCTCATGGTCCCACAAGCTCACTAGTGTCTCCAGTAAATGGACTTGTGCACACATGTTTGACGTGTAGTAGAATTTCAATAAGCCACGTCTTTGCAAAGTTTGCAAAGTCATGGGATCTCCCATTGCATCACGATCCATGTCCTTGTGCTCCCTTTCCTGCCATTCCAAGACCATGATTTACTGCCCAAGAGACAAGTTCATCATTAAATTTGGACAAAAACCAATTTCATTATTAAAATTTTCAAAAAACTAAGTCTACGCAACAATCGTGACTGTGCAGTGTGCACAACACAATCCATTTACGAGTTGCACTACAAGAAACCTAAGATTATAAATTGCATTCATGGTACTAATGAAGGCCACCCACTATTACACCATGGTGCCTTTAGGGCTGGCAAAAAACTCATTAATTAACCATTAAAATTGGAATTAGAATGCATGAAATCAAAAAAGGGGGAGAGAAGAAGTACCTGCAACTCGCGGATTCAAAACTGGTCCACCAGATTGTCCACAACGATCAACCGAAGTAAGGAGGTAAAATTGCTAAATTTGGTTAAAAGCTCAAAATGATATGTTTTGTTTTGATTTTGAACTATCTATAGTAAAAAATTGAAACTTTTACCCACTTTGTATAGTTTAAAATCAATTTTTATTATTTGAACTTATAGCATGTTTTTTTCCTAGCTGCTACAGGTTCTGGATGATCCAAAAGTTGATTTCTGTCACATATAGGGTAGGTTTTGGTCTCTGCTACATGCTTTGCACTCATACCTCATCCTCCATTTAACCCTAGGATATCTTTTCATCCATAGACTATGCTGTAAAACCACTCTTTACTTTGCACACATCATTGTTCTTCTATGCATAGGAACTTCTTTTTACCAAGCTACACCCGATTATAAGTCTCCCCGCCCTTATGGAGTTATCTTTAGGCCCTAGTCTGGATCCTTATAATTGACTAGACAACCGAGTAAACTTGTTCGTTTAGAATCGTTAAGGTAAATTGAACAATTATTCACATTGGTGGTAGGTTATCTCTTTTCTGGGCCTGGAGGACTAAAGTTACAAAAAAGGAATATTTCTGACCTTAGTTTTCTCTTTTTTGTGATTTCGACCCAAACATGAAAAATAGTACAAGCGTACTTTATGTCTTTGTCATTCTCACAAAAACCTAAAGAACAAAGCATAGAGTTTACTGTTTGTTTTCAGTCCCATTCTTGTAAATAAATGGAACTTTCTAAGTGATCTTTCCTTCCTTCACACTCGTTAAACTCTGGCTATATGTTGATTTTGAAGGTTCATCGGTCTGGTGATAGTTTACCCCCTTTTCGGACCTTGCCAACTAAGTACGAAAAAGGTATACCTTAGTTCTTCGGAAGCTAAGAGATTTCTCTTGTGGATTTTTTTATACTTTTTCCAACTCATGAGACTAAATTTATGAAAAAAGTGCCCCCTAGAGTCTTCTTTAGAGTTTTCAGACTCTCAAAACTATGAAAACATCCATGAGAATCCACTAATTTGGGCTTGTAAAATCCATGAATCAGTGACATATCAAGCATTATTCTCTCCCCTCTTCAAGATTGTCAAAAATGAAGAGAGACTCGAGTTGACTTTCTTGGACTTGTTAAAACTTAACAAGAAAGACAAGGAAGAATTTCACTCTTTGGGTTATAAGTATGTTGGCAACATTTCATCCTTGAACAAATCAATATTTGAACCTCCTAATACTCATGTCTCAGTTTTACCTCTTAGTTCAGCTATCACTTCGAGTTATTACTCCTCCACGTCTCCTATATAAATGGGGAATCTGATCATGTCTCCTACATGACAAATAAGTCTAGTTGTACCATCTGGAAGTCTAAGGCTGTCTTGGGTCATCTATGTTTCATGCTCATTGTTCAAGGGTCCCTACCTCTATCTGCTCATCCTGATTCCCATCATTTTCATTCCTAAGATTACATTGTGTCTAACTTCCCTCATCCAGTCTTCCAGTTACTCTTGTGATCTGTTGAAGGATTTGTTGCCTTCCTCCTCGCACTACGGCTTTCGATCAGTACCTCTTGAAGAAGAAGACCTATAGTTCTAAATACGGTACCTTAGGATTCACTACCCATATTGGTGAACTCCATTGCTTCAGTTGTCAACATCATTCATTTACTAACAATCTGATGGATTCCTTCCAAGTTCGACTTCGGCTCACATATTCACATGGTAGGAGTTGTATCGATTACTATGTATTTGGAAACATGCATTGGGTTACAATCCCTATAGCCTAAGTTGTGCAATATTTGTTATGTTTTGTGACACTGCTTACAGTTATTTAATAATCATCATTTTATATTGTGGCTTTGATCCACCATTGTAAAATATATGCAACCATGCTTCCCATATTGTATGATGAAATCGAATATTGTAAAGGAGTTAGTGTTCCACTTTATTGAACATGGCATCCTCTGAAATGATTTTGTACATGACTTTGATCTATATATTTCAGGTAACTCTCTACGTCCTTGGTAACTGAGTTCTCCAAGATTAAAAAGAAAAATGTAATGTATTTTGACCATCGTTTTCCTTTGACCTCATACATTAGGGGGCATCTGTTATATTGTAAAATGGCACTTCTTCATCCGAGTACTGACACTAAATGCATCGGTACACAAAAGGAAAATATGGATAAAGGTTGCCTAAAACCTATAAATGAGCATGTGACTTGACACATATTATTCCTGCCAGTCTTTCCCATGTTTTCTAATGAGCTTAACTTGTAATCGTGACTATTGACATTGCAGCTCATGAGTCATTCCTGGGTAGCAATTTATGCAACCCGCGTTACATGATCACACTATGCGTTCACGGGTTTCCTTCATAGAAGTCGTGGTCCATTCGCGACTTTCCAGTATTCATACCTGTGCTTACATTAAGCCAAAAAATTAAAAATAAAAACATGATCAGTTAGGGACAATTGGGTTCGTAATCATAACATCCCCAACCTACCTAAACATTTCAACCTTCATAACTCCCCCTGATCACTAAGTATAAATAGAGGAGAGGTGTACAGGTTGAGCGAGAATCCTAGAAGAGCAAGGTTGTGCTGGAGGAATACATTTGGAGATTTGGAGCAGCAGAACTCAGTTCCTTGGCTAGCAAAGGAGGGCTTGTATAAGATAGAGGTTGTATCTTTCACTACTGCTTATCAATAAAGAGAGATTTTCTTCCACAATTGGTGCATCAATATTCTTATATGTTATGATTTTATGAAATATGTTGTCATTCTCTTGCAATTATAATGTTTCATATATCTTTATATAACATCTAAGGTTTCTGTAGGAACACATCTATCTCTTTTGCAAGTGTGGATCATCCTAGAAGCTTTTTGGAGCATTTGGAGTGAAGGTTTAAATTTAGGACCAGCCTTCATAAATAAGGTGCATATGCTTTCTACCCTATTTATCTCTCAAATTTCTAAATAGTTGTGTGTCTGCAAGTTTTATATTTATATATTGGTGACCCTAGAACCTTAAGTCATAAGGTATATTTTCCATGAACAACAGGAGCCTCTTACCCAGATAGCATCTTCCCATTCATTATTTTCCACAAAATTTGCAGCATTGTTCCACCTCAATTGATTTCTCATGAAGGACATGAATGCCCTCAATTGTAAATCCCCTACATAAGGGTTTGGATCCCAATCCCCATAATCTATCATAATAAAATTATGCATATATAAATCACATAGAAAATCTTGTTCTTCATTGTCACTTCTAGAAAAGGCAATAATAAACTGGTCCTCTGTCTCAATGTGATCATTATATCCCATAGTTACCATTGTCAGCCTAAAGGATATAAGTTGTTCTTTTAAAAACACATAATAAAGATTCAAAGGAGATCTTAAATTTCTCATAGAATGGGCTAAATAGTTCAGGAATTCCTTTTCAAACTTTAATTTCTCAATCTCCTGACTAAGTCTCCTTGTGGTGAGAGCATAGTCGTGTTTTTGCATCTGCGCTGTCGTTGTTTCCTGCTCTTCCTCCTTCCTTTGGTCTCTAGAGAAATTTAGTTGTTCCTCCTATTCATATGTTGTTTCCTGCAGCTGGGCTACCATCTCCTATATTTTTTCTATCAGGGCTTCATCAGATGGGGTATCTTTGTAAAACACATGACTCTGCTTTTTCAGCTTCCAAATCCTCATCAGGATCTATACTCTTTCCCCGTCTACTAGTCTTTGCTCCTCCATCACTAAATGTCTCCCTTGCATCCTCACTTTGTTCGCGTTCCAATTCCACGACTTCCAATAGGGTATCCATCTTATGTCCCTCTAATCTCTGTAATTTCACTTTCAGGGATGCCATTTCCTCAGTTTTCTTCTGATAAGACCTCGTTAATTTCCAGTAATCCTTCCTTAGCTTGTTGTATGCTCTCTGATATTTTCCCAGCGGAAAGTGATGAAATTTCTTCATCATGTTACCTCTCGTCCCTTTAAATGTAGTTGTCCACCATTTCCCTTCTTTCTGTTGTTCTCCCATGTTCTGCGACTCAGCTTGCCCCTTCTGTCTCTTACCGTTGCTTTCTGGTGTGGTCAATATTCCTACCACTATATCAAGCTCATCGTTTTGACTGAACAATTTTTCTTGTCATTGTTGTTCCTAAGGTTTGTTGAGATTCCGCAGTGAGGATTCATAAAAAATGCCTAGCTAAAATAAATTTGATATTATTAAAAATTGTTTATAATTAAAACTTTTACTAATTATAAAAAAATCATAACTAAATTAAAACTAAAAACAAAATTAAAGTCCTAGTATTAATAAATTGGTTATAATTAAAAACTTTTACTTATTTTATAAAAGTATTAATTATAATTAAAAACTTTGACTAATTTTATAAAAATCTTAACTAAATCAAAAACTAAAACAAAATTAAAAGTTTACCAAGTATTAATGAATTATTTTGAAAAAATTAATTAAAAGAATAAAGTTGGTTATAAAGTTTTAAAATTAAAAATTAAAAGAATAAGCTAGTAAAAAATTAATTAATTAAAAGAATAAAGTTTTATATTTACATTAAAAAACCTTAAAATCTTGAATTTTAATGAATTTTAATTATTTTACATTAAATTAAATTGAACTAATAAACTAATTAACTAATTTTAAGAATCTACTTTATAAGTTACTTTACAACCCTTATACTATTTTTAATCAATCAAAACAATAAAAATGATAATAGAACTTTGAAATTACAAAATAATAAGCAATTTATTAAACCCTAAATTGACCTTCAAAACCTAGTCAGCTTATACATTACATCACCTCTGAAAGTGAGGGTTTCTATATTAATGCACCAATGAAAGATAAACAATCTCCAGCCATCGCTTTGTCCTGAAGATGAGCCACGCTTGGTTCGAAACGTCGACAATAAACTTTCTGACCACATATTCTCCATTAGATGCCATTGTTGTTCCTTTTTATCCCATGATATTGACCTAGCTCGAGGCCTTTCCATTGATTTGGTTGGGGTTTCAGCTTGCAAAACCATCCTAATTCATTTACATGTTGATTTCCTCCTTGGCCTTTCAGGGGTATTCTCCAATGTGCTTCTTCTCTTCCTCGATGTCTGTCTGGTGCTTGGAGATACCCTCATGAACGATTCCCAGGTCTGATTTTGCTTTTGGTAAGGCATCTTCCACCAGCAACCTGGTCAATCCATGGTATGCTAGAATGGTGTCTAGATTCTTACTGCTCTTAACCATTCTACACATCAAACCTAAGGATTTACAAAGGAAATACGACATATTGATATACTTTTGATGTCCTAGATGGTTCATAATTTTAAAATGGTAAGCAAATAGCAAACTAAAATGACCTTCACATGTAATGAACTTGAGCACGCAGAGTGCCACCTCTCCCCATGGAGTCGACTATGAAACCCATTGCACACCATCCTCTGTTCCTTGCACTACTTCACCAGGTTCGAATAACTCATCTTTGAGCAGCTTCATTGGCACTCATCTTTCAAACCATTTGTCACCTATCTGTGGTAACCCGGAGACTCTTGCAATTGTCAATTAATCTACTTGAACTTTTAACGCTCGTATTTCTGCAACTGCATTGTCATATGTGCGTGTGAACTCCATTGCAATTGCAGAGTATCCCTCCTAATTTTTTTCAAAATAATCCATCCAAGCTGCCTGTTTTCACTTCTCTGTATCTAGAGACCATGTCTGCATTCTCGAGTTCGCTTCAGATTTATCCCCTCATAATACTTCGTTCTTTGTTTCCCCTCTGGATCCTGTAACACTTCAAATCTTTATTTGTTGATTTTACAAGGAAAATAATGGGTCTAGACCATCAAAAGATGAGTCAGTAGGGTAACACAAGGTGGCGCAGTGGTGTTCTCAGTAATGGTCTAACTGGTAGCTCGTGGATGGTGGAGTTAATAACCAGCCGAAATTGGTAAGTTTCCCCTGCCCTACTTAGTTCTCTCAGTAGTGGTTGCTATATTTAGAGGTACCTATAAATTCCCCCCCCCCCAACCAACTCTAGGCACAACTCCGTGTGAGAATAACGGCTTGGTAAGTCATGATTAGTCGTCTTATACTTATCAGAAGCTAATGAAATTATGCATGGGGTTCGATGGCCGGTTGATGGTGGTAGTGAAAATTATGGTGGAAGGTTCCCCACTTGATGTGTTGATATCCTATACTGGTATAATTTGTTTTTTTGGATGATGATCTAAAATGATGTCCTGAGGTGGATTTAAATATGGTAAGCATTGATGGGACTCGAGTTAACTACTGAAACTGAATGCGTGTTGCTGCATACCAATGCTACGTGTGATGCCGATCCTCCACCTTTTGATGACTGTAATGATGTTGGGCCCATGCAAGTAAGAAAATTTATGCTGTGTGGGGGAAGGAATTGTGTGACATGACAAAAAAGGTCATAGTGGTTCAACGGAAAGAGGTTTTGTAATGTTGCAGAAAGGATTTGTGGAGCGGAACGGAAAGGGTTCTTTAATGTTACAGAAAGGGGTTCTGTAATGTTACGGAAAGGTGTTCCATAATTTTGAGGAAATGGGGGTGTTCCATAATGTTGAGGAAATGGGTTTTGTAATGTTGCAGAAAGGGGTCCTATAATGTTACGAAAAGGGGTTTTGTAATGTTGAGGAAAGGGGTTTCGTAATGTTACAGAAAGGGTGTATGGAATGAAATGGAAAGGGGTTTTGTAACATTACAGAAAGGGTGTATGGAATTCTTATGAATAGTCTTTGAAAATATGTTCAGTTGTGGAAGAAGGGACATTAATGATCAAATGAAACCAGGGAAATCAATGGAAAGGGATGAAAATGAATGGAATATGGTGGTTGTATTGAAGAAGGATAGCCAAAGTGTCTATAGAATATCCCTGCAAAGAAGTACAGATCAATTCATTAGTAACAGCATAAACCTTTTTACTTCTTTTTTTAAGAACTATGTCCTAAAGGATTTTCACAGTCCAAAATTTTATTGTATTATATATATA
>LPNX010943343.1:62843-190389 GCA_001517045.1 Pseudotsuga menziesii
CTTATATTGCTTTAATCGATGACCATTGGCCATAAGGAGCATCCCTTTGCCATCAATGGTTTTGAGTCGTACTATACCGTTATCATAAACTGTCTCAATTTCATATGGTCCCAACCAATGAGTGCGAAGTTTCCCTTTGAACTTTTTGAACCTGTAGTTGTATAAGAGAGCCCAATCACCTTTTTTCAAGTACTTGTTCTTGATGAATTGATCATGCCACTTATATATTTGTTGTAAAACGATGGATGTACGTTCTATGGAATCCAATCGCAATTCATCAAGCTCATTAAGTTGTTGCAGGCGATTATGATGAGCCTGTGATAGATCCATGCCTAATTGAAATGCAGTTCTTAATGTTTTAATTTCAACTTCTATCAGTAAGGTGACTTGCTTACCATAGACTAATTGATAGGGAGTCAAACTTGTGGTTGCTTCTCCATGTTGTTTTGTAGGCCCATAAGGCTTCTAGCAGCCTATCAGTCCAGTCCCTTTGATGACTATGGATATTCTTTGTGAGTATAGATTCCAATATTCTATTTGTACCTTCCACTTTCCCGTTATCCTGGGGTGATATGGTGAAGTTACATTGTGCTTGATATGGTATTGTTCTGCAAGAGCTTTGATGAGTTTAGATGTGAATTGTGATCCTACATCAGTAACAATCTCCCTAGCGACTCCAAATCTTGTGAAAATCTCTGCATATAAGAAATATGAATATGCTTGTTTTGTTTCCCGCGGAAGTGCCTTTGCCTGAACCCATTTTGTCACGTAATTTGTACAAAATAGGATATATGATTTTTGCATGGATTGGGGTTTGATACGTCCAACAAAATCCAACGCCCACTTCTCAAATGGTTCCACCACAAGCTGAGTCTGTAGTGGTATCTCGTTTGACTATAATGGTTGTCCCGTTCTCTAGCAGCTATCACAACTCCAGACATACTCTCGGGCGTCTTTAACTATTGTAGGCCAATAATAGGCCAATTGTAGGATCTTGCAAGATGTTCGGTTGTCTGCAAAATTTATGCCTCCTGGACCATCATGATAGTTTCTAAGAATGGGATAAATTTCATCCTCATGAACACATCGACAGATCACTAAGTCAATTCCCGTATATAATAAATTTCCATCAATCCAGGAAAATTTACTACTACGTTGCACAATTCTCTGTTTTTCCTTTGGTGTCATATTCCCTGGGCGTTTTCCTACAACCAAATAATTAGTTATATCTGCAAACCATGGTACATTAATAGATATAGAAAATAAGTGCTCATCTAGAAAAGCACAATCAATCAGTAGAGAATCGTTAGTGCTAATTATTCAAGAAAGAAAATCAGCAACCACTTTGTTTTTACTTTGTCTGTCCATTATTGAAATATAAAATTCTTGTAACAGCAGAATCCACCGAGTGATTCTGCCATTTGTAATAGGTTTGTTCATGAGATATTTAATATCAAAGTTGTCAGTGTAGACAGTCACTGGGCATCCGGTAATGTAATGGCGGAATTTATTTATAGCATAAATGACAGCCAAGAATTATTTTTTGGTCATTGTATAATTTAGTTCTGCAGTAGTCATAATTTTATTGATAAAATATATGGCATATGGTTTATGGTCTTCTTGTTGGCCTAAGACTCCTCCTATGGCGGTGTCGAAAGCATCTTTTGAAATTAGGAAGGGAAAGGACCAATTAGGGCCTCGTAGGATAGGTGTTGTAGAGACTTTTTATTTCAATGTTTCCCAAGCTAGTTGACTGGAATCAGACCACTCAAACTATTTCTTTTTGGACATGAGAAGAAATAAAGGAATAGCAATCTTTGAAAAATTTTGAACAAATCTCCTATAATAACCTGCATATCCAATAAAACTGCATACCTCTTTTTGTGTGCATGGGACTGGTAGATTAAGGGTTACCTTAATTTTTGTGGGGTCTACTTTGATGCCAATCGGGGAGATGAGGTGACCCAAAACCACGCCTTGTGTGAGCATCATCCTACACTTCTCGTTGCTGAGACATAGGTTCACTTCTTTGCATCGTGTGAGTACTTTGTCTAGATTAGTCAAAGATTCTTCAAAATCTCCACCATGAGAGGTAAATTCATCTATAAAACTTCCATGGTTTCATAAATAAGGTCTACAAAAATGTTGAGGACAACACAATGAAATGTGGCAGGGGCGTTGCATAATCCAAAAGGAAACATGCAGTATGCAAAAGTTTCCTATGGGCATGTAAAGGTCATTTTCTCTTGATATTCCTGTGCTATACTGATCTGATTATAACCACTAAATCCATCCATGAACGAGATATACATTTTTCCTGCTAGTGTGTCCAACACCTGATCAATAAAAGGTAATGGAAAATGGTCCTTGTGTGTGGCTTTGTTCAGTTCTCTATAATCAACACATATGTGTCATTGGTCATTCTTTTTAGGAACTATAACCAGTGGGGATACCCATTTTCTATTTGAGATAGGATAAATAAAATTTGCAGCCAACAACTTTTGAAGTTCCTCTTTGATCACCTCCCTTAATGCAGGATTCATTCTGCATTGAGGTTTCCTGACATGTATGCACTCTTCTTTTGTATAAATATGATGCGTACACAAATCAAGGTGGATACCCTTCATGTCACTATAATCCCAGGAAAATGCATTTTTATATTTCTTTAATACAGAGATAAGCATCTATGCTTGTTGATCTCACAATGCAGAGCTAATTTTAATGTCTTTCCAAGTTCGATTTCCACTTCTTTGATTATAGAATCATTAGGGACCTTAGAGTTAGTGCCAGGGGTAATATATAAGATCGAGATAGTGTCACTTTGATGGGTAACACATACTGAACTGAATAATTCCCTGAAATCTGAAGAAGGGTTGGAATTTGTGAAAAATTGATTGATCAGATCAATATTAGTTGGTTGTTTTACTGCAAGAGATTGTTCAATCATGTAGAGTTATAAGGTCTTGTCTGCTTGCTCGTATTCCTCCTCACCCAGACACAAGGTAAAATCTTGTTGTATCATTGGCTTCGCAGGAGGATACAATGTGATTTCCTTGACAGCATTGCCATGAGATATGTGCATGTTTATTGATCGACAACCAATATAGGCATCAGATGTAGCTAGTCATGGTTGACCCAGAATTAAAGGATAGCCTCCCAAGTTTGATTTTGTCTGCAGAACCAGAAAGTCCACTGAGTATTCCCATGAATCCACTAAAATGATAACACCTTCTGGTTACAAGAGATTGATCAGCCAAATGTAAAATAGTAGTAGTTTGCCAAAGATTTGTGAGGCCTAGTCTCTCCATTGTGTGTTTAGTCATGAAATTAATGGTTGCTCCTAAATCTATCAGTGTGTTGGAGAGAGAAATGCCATTGATTTGTACCTTGAAAATGAGAATGCTAGGGTCATAATACTTAGCAACAAGAGTGTTCCCCATCATCAATTCTGCCAAGTATCCTATCACATGGACTATTGAGCGTTCCTTCCTCTTTCTGCCTAGTTTCTTCAAACATAACTCTCTAACAGTTTTGGAATAAATGGGAATGTCTCTAACAGATTGGAATAGTGGAATCTTCACATAGACATTTCGTAATTATTGTTGAAAATATAATTGTCATTAATGTCAAAGGAGTTCACGAATGACAAAGGAATAACCAATAGACATGGTAGCAGGATGAAATCAGTTAAATACAAAGGATCCATTACATATATCATCATTGATGTCAAAGGATTTCAATAATGACAAGTGAATAACCAAGGATACAATGGCAGGACAAACTCAGTGAAAGACAAAGGTAGTGATGACATGGCATGGATGATGATATGGTAGATATGATGACATGGCATAGCATGGATGATGATATGGAAGATATGATGGCATGGTATGGCATAGATGATTATGTAGAATGAAGTTGAAATCATCGTTGCATTATGACATCATTTTAGAGAAATATGGCAAATTGGTGAAAATCATGAAACTGACCAAGTATGGAATAAATAGTCAAAACAGGTCTAAGAGGGTCTAAGAGAATGCCCCCCATAATTCATGGTTTGCTAAAATTCCTACACCATGGTACCAAGATATTGCTTGTTATAGTGGATATCTATTCATGGTATCATTTTTCCTTCATCACTTCTAAGGAGAAAGTTCTAGGTATGCCAAAACAGCAGTTTGTGCAAGAGCAAGCAAAATGATTAAGTAGCCTCAAAAAGATGCCTGCCCTAAATCATGGGTTAGAGTAAATTCCCACGGCACAAAGGGGTATTCTAGATTGGCGTTTTTTCTACCTAGCCATATTTTCAAATTGTCTTGGAAGAATCTGAAGGAAAAGTTATGGACCTACCAAAATAGTGTTTTAGGCAGATTGGACCAAATTAAGAAAAATGGTGAAGTCTTAGAAAAGGAGATTGAGAAGCCATTTCGAAATGCCTGTTAGAGGCTGTGTGTTTGTTAGTAAGATTTAAAGGTGGTATGGTCTTATTCATTATTGAAATGGATTTCTAGCCTTGCTCTTGGTTTTCCTTACGATCAAATAGGAAAATATCAGTCAGCCAAAATGAACAAAATGTACTTTAGTTACTAAAGATAGAAATTTAACAAAGTGTCAAATTCACAAGGTTGAAAGAGGCATTTGGAAATGTCCACCAAGTTTTATCTATGTGATGATAATTTCATCAGAAGAAGTAACATATTTCCTAGTGAACCGGCTACCCAACCATGAATTCATATTCTCACTTGGCTCTCACACCTATGAATTATCAATCTTCTAAAACCGAGAAAAATGTTAGTTTGCATGTTGAGATTAAAAAATGGCTAAGTGTTAAAACAAAGTAAAGTGAAGTTCTACAATCCACATTAGATTGTAAATTGATGGTCAGAAGTGAACCTACAAAGAAATCAACCATTCAGAAGGAAGGCGAAAGGCGAAATGGGGAAATGAGAAATCAAGGTCTAGTATAATATGAGTTTCCGTGACCCGGTGTCTGCCAGCGAAATGCGAAAGGCGGAAAGCGGAAGGAGAAAGGCAGAATGCAGAAGATAAGAAATCAAGGTCTAGAATAACATGGGTTTCCACAACCCAAATTCCTCCAGTAGAATGCAGAAGGCGAAAAGTGGAAGCCGGAAAAAGGAAGGCAGAGAATCATGATAATACTTTGGCAAATGTCACAGTTCCGCAACCCGAAGTTGCCAGCGAAATGCGGAAGGCAGAAAGAGGAAGTCGAAGAATCATGAAAAGACTTTTCCAAATGTCACAGTTCCACAACTCAAAGTCCACCAACGGAATGCGGAAGGTGGAAAGTGGAAGGCGAAAAGCAGAAGGTGGACAATCGTGAAAAGACCTTGGGAAATGTCACAGTTCTACAACCAGCAGTCTGGGAGATCGATAGTCACAGAGAGATTGAAGGAGATCAACGATGCGGAATGGTTGATGCGAAAATCTAAGTGGAGAAAGAAATTTTGAGAAATTTCACAGTTCAGAAATCTGCATACCGCATCCTACCTTAGATCTACAATCAAGGAAAATCCCAATATAAAACCAATGACTCAGGATGGTTGTGGAAATGGAGAATGCAGAAGATCGCGACTGGAATATTAAACGGTAAATCGATTAACAGGGAATTGTTTTAGTTGTTTTAAAGAATCACAATATAGAGGTGGATGACTCAATGTCTCAGTGTTAGAATGAGGAATTGAGTTCTTCTGAAGAGGCCTGATCAAAGAATGAAATGGGGCAAAGGTGAAGAGATTCGTCTACAAGAAACATGAAGGTATTTATACACAGAGGGATGAGTGAGAAAATTTGTATCTGTAGTCAACATCATAGAAGAAAAAGTAGAGACCAGTGAGTAATGATAGATATTTAAGGGTAAAAGAAATCTAAAAGATTGCTAAAAACATATCAAGGTGGTAGGGTGGCTCTAGGGTAGACAACAGGCTTGCAGGGGGTTGTAGCCTCCTTCCAGCAGAAGCTGGTAAATAAGTTGTAGTAGCATCCTATCAGTTGTAGCTGAAAAAACAGGGGGTTTTAGCCTCCTTCTAGTAGTTGCTAGTAAATAGGGTGTAATACCATCCTTACTTGTAGAAGCAGGCAAAACTATTTGTAAAGAACATTTTTTGCAGTAATAGGAAGTATTGGTGGTTTACCCAATTGGGGTTCCACGATAAAAGTATGTGTTCTGTGTATATTATTGAGTATATGTTTTGATTAAAGTTTAATAAGTGGTTAAAATGGTAAAAACTTAACAATACTGATTCACTCGTGCACCCCCTCCCCCTCCCCCACCCCCCNATGGATCAACAAGAAGGGATGGATTCCAACAAAGATCCAACATTTAATAAAGGAGAATATGCAGTATGGAGAAAAAGAATGAGTGTATACTTACAGTCATTAGGATGTGTTATATGGAATGCAGTTGTCTCTGATTACATCCTACCAAAAAGAGTAAGGACTACATATCAAAAAGAGTCCAAGAAAAATAACTCAAGGGAAATGGGGGGCATACTTGATGGATTACTTCAACCCATCAAAGCGAATATAGGACAATGTATCTCAGCTAAGGAAATCTAGGTCAAATTAGAAAAACTTTACTCATTTGAACAAAGAGCAGAAGCAAGACTTGTTATTCTCGAGGATGAAAGTGAAGATGAAGAAAATCCATTCATGGGGACAGTAGCTTCAAAAGATGTTTCATATATGGAAGGAGAGGTGGAACTAAAGGAAGAACTCATAAACTCTCTTGAAGAATTGAGAAAGAGCAGGATGAAGAACAATTACTTGAAGGAAAAATTATCAAAGTATCAAGAAGAGCAGGAGTTTAAGAAAAATAAGAATAACTTATATTCCAAAGAAGATAGTGACAATGAAAGTGAAAATACAGAAACCCTATTTATATGGACAACAAAATCAGATAAGGAATTAGAAGTGGACATAGAAGCTCAATAAATGGCTATTGTTGATGAAATTGAAAAATGTAGGAAAAGGAACAAAGTGTTGGAAGAGAAAATGGAAAAGTACCAAGAAGAAACAAATCAAATTATTATGGACTTAAAGAACCAACTTCAAGAGGCCAAGAAGACTAAAGAGGATCTAGTAGTTCTACTCAAGGAGAGAATCCAAGATTCTGAAAAAACCTGAAAAGAGAGATTATTCAACTTAGAACAGGGTTTGATGAAAAATATATCAAGTCAAAGTTTGAGAACAACTAAAGGATCTTAGATGATATCTTAAGTATCCAAAGATCATCAAATGATAAAAGTGGTCGAGGACATGACAATGAAAGGAAGTCAAAATGTTTCTCCTTCACAAAACAAGGAAGAAATAGAAGAGGTTGTGCTGCTACACTAAAGATTCCATTTTTTAAGAAGGAAATTCATAATTCTTCTCCCTTCTATCAAAATAAAGACAAAACTAGCATGATACCTAAAGGACCAATGAAAAGTAGAGTCCAACATATGTTTCTTGGTCAGTGCTACACATGTCATAATTTTGGACATATGGCCAAAGATTGTAAGCTAAGGAAGAATGCTTCAATAGAAGGTCAGGAACAAAAGAAGGAATGGAAGAAGATGGAAGACCAAATATTCCTCAAACATGAAGGAATATTTTATGGACACTGTCACTACTATCACAAGTTTGGCCACAAAGCTATTATTTGCAGAACCAAGAGAAAAGATCTAAGTAGAAAATCCAAGAAACAAACAAGGTCAGTAAGAAAGGTACCTCATGGAAAGATGTGGTGAAGAAAGGAAGACTCCAAAGATATAGAAGAAATAAATATTTCAAACATCAGTGAGATCTCCAAAGATGATGATGAGCATAATAGTGCCATAGATAGAAATGACATCCATTATGAGGAAAAGCAAGATGGAGATGTAAAAGAATACACCGACGAAGATGAAGATGGAGGTGATGAAGAAGGACATAGTGATGATTGTAGGATTCTTCTCTAAATATCTCTCATGATTTAAAGAGAATCTCGAAAATAACATTAGGAGGGATCATATACTCAGGGGGAGTTAAAGTCGGAAAATTCCAATTGGTATCATAAAATTCAATTGGTGTCTGATGTTGAAGTATGATGAAAGTTATCTTCCTCAAACACAATAGATGATCAAGGTTAAATGATAATATTGGTGTATGGTTGACTTAGAGGAAGTGTAAGACCTATGAAATAACATGGGAACAACAAAATGTGTGATTCATGAAGACCATGAAGTCTGCAATCCAATAGAAGATAAATATTTATGTTCACTTAGAACTTGAAGTCATGACACATAAAAATTGTTGACAGTGGAAGAAAACTCAAGCAAGGCCAATCAAAGATGTATCGGGCCTAAGGAGATCAAAGCATGGCATTTTTTAGAGTGAATGAATACTAAATATATTGATCAATTCACTAATTAATCGAAGGAGAAATTAGGTTTACAATTATTGCTATTTCTCGGATGGAATTGTTCAGAATAACCTTGTAGCAATTTTATGGATCTGATATATCTATGTGGAGCATTGCAGGAAGGAATTGATCGTTCCACTGATAAATTCAGCCGCGAAGTTTCAAATTTAAAGATATGTATCTTGGACAGATCCATGGCTGTAATCCAATTTTGAAAATAAAATTTATGCCCGAGATAACCATAAACAAATCGTCCATACGACTGAAGATCTTAGGGAGGAGATTAGAGGTGGTCTAAGATCAACGGCTAAGGTGGATTTTGCTGGAGAAAGAGCGTGGAAGATAAAGAAGGGTCGAGCTTGCAAAATTGGAGATGATCGTTGGGATATGAGATCGAGATCAATGGTTTAGATTGTTCGTCAAATTAAACCAACAGTGCACAGTGATTCCGCTGGGTGGAGTTGTGAGATTTGGAAAACTTTCGATGTGTGTGGAATTTTTATGAAATCTGCTTCATCATCTTTGAAGTCCACTGTATATTTGGTTGGGACACCGATCTGATGGCCAAAGTGGATTTCAAAAATCTAACAAGAAAGCTTGTTAAAATTTTGCAGAGCTATGAAACTTTGATTATGAAAAAGAGTTTATTGCGGATTCCAAATCCGTGAACTAATTGGCCAATAGCTCAGTGACCGGTTGCTTGCTGACTAGATTGGGTATTGGACCTGTGACTCCTACCTGGAATCAAATTCAAGAACTTGTTGCATGAAAGGAAATGTTAAAGATAAATGATAATACATTGGTTAAATACCAAGTCCAGTTAACAAAGGGGAGATATGATGACAGGGGGAGTTGTCAGAAAGAAGAAAGACAGGAAATCATATAACAAAATGGGTACAACATTGGTATAACAGGTTATCCTTTGTCATTTTTGTCAAAGGGGAAGAATGTTTAGATGTTTCCATCAATGCCAAAGGGGGATATTGTTGAGAATAGAGTTGTCATTAATGTCAAAGGATTTCACAAATGACAAAGGAATAACCAATAGACATGGTAACAGGATGGAATAAGTTAAAGACAAAGGATCCATTACATATATCATCATTGATGTCAAAGGAGTTTAGTAATGACAAAGGAATAACCAAGGATACGATGACAGGACAAACTCAGTGAAAGACAAAGGTAGTGATGACATGGCATGGATGATGATATGGTAGATATGATGACATGGCAAAGCATGGATGATGATATGGTAGATATGATGGCATGGCATGGCATATATGATGATGTGGTATGAATTTGAAATCATTGTTGCGTTATGACATCATTCTAGAGAAATATGGAAAATTGGTGAAAATCAGGAAACTGACTATGGAATAAATAGTCAAAACTGGTCTATGAGGTTCTAATAGAATGCCCACCATAATTCATGGTTTGACTAAAATTTATACACCATGGTACTAATCTATATCTTGTTATAGTGTATATCTATTCATTGTCTCAGTTTTCCTTCATCACTTCTGAGTAGAAAGTTCTAAGTTTTCCAAGATAGGGGTTTGTGCCAGAGAAAGCAAAATGGCTAAGTAGCCTAGAAAGATTCCCACCCTAAATCATGGGTTAGAGTAAATGCCCGCAGCACATAGGGGTCTTGTAGACTAGTGTTTTTTCTACTTGACCATGTTTTCATATTGTCTTGGAAGAATATGAAGAAAAAGTTATGGACATGCCAAAATAGTGTTTAAGGAAGATTGGGCCAAATTAAGAAGATTGGTGAAGTCTTAGAAAAGGAGATTGAGAAGCCGTTTTGAAATTCCTACTAGAGGTTGTGTGTTTGTCAGTAAGATTTAAAGGTGATATGATCTTGTTCACTGTTGAAATGGATTTCTAGCCTTGCTCTTGGTTTTCCTTATGATCAGATACGAAAAATATCAGTCTGCCAAAATGAAGAAAATGTACTCTAGGTACTAAAGATAGAAATTTGACAGTGTCAAATTCAGAGGGTTGAAAGAGGCATTTAGAAATTTCCACCAAGGTTTATCTTTGTGATGATAATTTCATCAGAAGAAGTAGGCATGTTTCCTAGTGAACTGGCTACCCAACCATGAAGTCAGAATCTCACTTGGCTCTCACACGTGCGAATGATTAACCTGCTAAAACCAAGAAAAATGTTAGTTTGCATGTTGAGATTAAAAAATGGCTAAGTGTTAAAACAAAGTAAAGTGAAGGTCAGCAAACCACATTAGATCATAAATCGACGATCAAAAGTGAACCCGCAAAGAAATCAACGGTTCAGAAGGAAGGCAGAAGGCAGAATGGGGAATATGAGAAATCAAGGTCTAGTATAATCTGAGTTTCTACAACCCATTGTCCGCCAGCAGAATGTGAAAGGTGGAAAGCGGAAGGCGTAAGGCGAAATGCAGAAGACAAGAAATCAAGGTCTAGAATAACATGGGTTTCCGTAACCCGAAGTCCACCAACGAAATGCAGAAAGCAGAAAGCGAAAGATAGAAAGAGGAAGGCAAAGAATCGCGAAAAGAATTTGGGAAATGTCACAGTTCTACAACCTGAAGTCCGCCAGCGGAAGGCAGAAAGAGGAAGGTAGAGAATCGTGAAAATACTTTGGGAAATGTCACAGTTTCGCAACCTAAAGTCCGCCAATGAAATGTGTAAGGAGCAAAGTGGAAGGTGAAAAGCGGAAGGTAGAGAATCGTGAAAATCCCTTGGGAGATGTCATAGTTCTGCAACCTGTAGTCTGGGAGATTGACGATCACGGAGAGCTTGAAGGAGATCAACGCTGTGAAACAGTTGATGCAGAAAGCTGAGTGCAGAAAGACATTTTGAGAAATGTCACAGTTTAGGAATCCACATACCACATCCTATATTAGATCTACGGTTAAGAAAAATCCTGATATAAAATAAACGGCTCAGGACGGTTGCGAAATGGAGAATGTGGAAGTCCCGACTAGAAGATTAAACAGTAAATCGATTAACAAGGAATTGTTTTAGTTGTTTTGAAGAATCACGATGGAGGTGGATGACTCGATGAATCAGTGTTAGAATGAGGAATTGAGTTCTCCTGAAGAGGCACGATCGAAGAATGAAATGGCGCAATGGTGAAGAGATGCATCCACAGGAAACATGAAGGTGTTTATACACAGAGGGATGAGTGAGAGAAGTTGTATCTGTGGTCGAGATCATAGAAGAAGAAGTAGAGACTAGTGATTAATGATAGATAATTAAGGGTAAAATAAATTTGAAATATTTCTAAAAACATATCAGGGTGGTAGGGTAGCGTTAGGGTAAGCAACATGCCTGCAGAGGGTTGTAGCCTCCTTCCAGTAGAAGCTAGTAAATAGGGTGTAGTACCATCATGTCATTTGTCGCTGACAAAAAGGGGGGTTATAGCCTCCTTCTAGTTGTTGTTGGTAAATAGGGTGTGATACCATCCTTGTCTGTAGAAGCAGGTAAAACTATTTGTAAATAAGAATTTTTGCAGTAATAGGAAGCATTGGTGATTTACCCAATTGGGGTTCCACGATAAAAATATGTGTTTTGTGTATCTTGTTGATTAAATTTTTTTATTAAATTTTAAAAAGTGGTTAAAATGGTAAAAAATTAACAATATTGATTCACCCCATACCCCCCACCTCTCAGTATTGACCAATATTCCAACAATTATCCCAAGAGATCAAATTTTGACTGAGGCATTAGTTTGTCAACAATTAAGCGTTGAGGATATGGTGGAGGTCATTTTTTATCTCTTTCTTGTGGTTTCCTGGATGGGATGGGTGGGAGATTATATTCCGATTGAGTAAGTAATATCTCTGGTGTTTCTTCACACTGAACTGGTGAGGTCTCTGGAGTCTCTTCATTTTCTTCCTCTCTAATTATGGGAGATGTAGTTTTATTGATATTTCTAACAGAGCGTAATTGGATGTTGTGGAATTCTACTGTGGAAATGGAATAGGCTGGACAATTAGGTAAATCGAGAGCCGTTACAGGTTGTCCAGCCTTATTATTGGGGTTAGGAGTGGGTTGTGCAGGAAGTAGTGGTCTAGGAGGTGGATTGTTCAATGGTAGTGTTAACTAGGGTTGTGAAAAAGGTTGCATTAATGGTTGCACCGGTGCAAACTGGAATTGGGGGTTTTGCATTTAAGGAGTTTGTGATTGGATTTGTTGTTGATTACCAAAGCCTATATTTCTACAGTTTGGTTTCCAGGGGTTGTTTTGTGAGTATGGAAGTTCCCAAGTTTGTTGTGGCATAGGTGGATACCAAGTTTGGTATTTTTGTGGGACTTGTGGACCTTGTGAGATTTGTGGTTGGTGTATTTGAGAATTATTCCAACAAGGATTAAATGATTGTGTAGGATCTAGAATCGTACCTAAAGGTCGAGGTTTCGATGGGTGCTTTTAAGATATGAAGCAAATAGTTTTTGTATTTGCCCCTGCTTCCGCATATATAGCCTTAAGTCGTGGAAGTGAGGGGACTTCTTTCATAGGATGCTCCTAGTCACATAGAAGGTAGATTTCCACTTTGTCTAATGGGCGAATCTTGAGGGGGTACCTTTTTTTACATCTATGGTAAAAAATGGCTAAACATTGATCTTCCTCTTATTTCCCTTTCTTTTCCTAAAGTGAATCCAACTGAGAACTCAAAGAGCTAAGGATATAGGTCTTAAAATCCTCCAGGATATTTCCAATCTCCACCCTCGAAATTCCTTCCCTTGAAGTCTTGATGGTTATGTTCACTGTATCTCTGATCCCTTTTCCTGGCTTAGAGGTATTCCTTAAATATCTTCTGCAGATATCGCATATTTCTGCATACTTAAGCAGGGATACATCCCCTACACGCATTAAATTCAACAAATCAATGCAATCAATTATGATTCCTCGTAAGAGCAGAATTTTCAATGTATCATCGTTTAATGCATTATGTCTTGATCTTTACAAGTTGTATTGATATCTCTCCACATAGTCCTCTAAGTTTCCATCCTCTTGCTAGGTCATTTTAAAGATGGATTCCTTCTGATCCTTATCTTTGCAATATTCTTGGTATTTATCTAGGAAGTCTTTCTTCATCTAGGCCCAGGTTGCAATGTTGTCCCCTCCCAGCCCCATGAACCACCTAAGTGCCAAATTCTTCAATGTGGCTAGAAAAAGTTTCATTTTGTTCTGATCCATAACGTAATCGTAGCTTCTGCAAAGGACATCAAATTCAAACAGAAACGTATATGGGTCCTCACTTGCCATACCATGAAAATTTGGCAATGCTAAATATGGGATGTTCTTCATCGGGTTTGTCAGTGTAGTACCTAAATTTCGGATAGGGAATTCGACAGTATTGGTTCTGATACTTTATTCCTTTCCATTCGTCTCTCGTCGGTTTGTGTCTTCTCTATTTGGAATGTGCTCTCCCCTGCCATCCATATTTACCCAAAATTCTTCCAATGTATCCAATCTACCTGAAAATGGAGATTCAACAGACTATTGTTCCTTGCTCAACTAGTTGTCACCACTTAAATGATTGGGAAACTCTTCTTCCTGAATAAATTATTTTCCCTAAACAAATTCAGTCACTAAAAGGTTTTCATTAGTGTGCATTAGTAGAACAGTTCGGTCAGTGGGAGTGGTGGAATTCCTAGGCCTCTCTTGCTTCAGAATGTTGGTATATGGTGGCCTCCTTCAAGTATGGCATCCTCTTAATGAGCTTCCTGCACTTATTGCATGGTTAGTACCTGGGGGGTATCATATGCATATACAATCTTACTTGTATTATATCTTATTCTACGCATGAATAATTGGCATGATTCAGAATCATAGAGACCTGCGGTGGTAAATATTCTAGTGGAATTGTCTATGAGTCTTGCTCGTCCCTCCTCAAAATTCACGCAAGACTATTTTCATAAAATATCATACACAATACACTCGAAGGAAAAATGGATAAATCACACCCACATAATCAAAACAATCGACCAAAATTGTAATGTCCTTGGCAGCTCCCCAGCAATGACACCAAAATGGCAGGCTTTTCTTTCACCTTTTAATAAAAATGCAAAGGAAATCTGTACATAAATTGTCAACCCGAGGTTCCAGAGGATTATGAGCTACCTGACAAGTATCATATGCATATACAATCTTACTTGTACTATATCTTATTCTATGCATGAATAATTGGCATGATTCAGAATCATAGAGACCTGCGGTGGTAAATATTTCAGTGGAATTGTCTATGTGTCTTGCTCATCCCTCCTCAAAATTCATGCAAGACTATTTTCATAAAATATCATACACAATACACTCGAAGGAAAAATGGATAAATCACACCCACATAATCAAAACAATCGACCAAAATTGCAATGTCCTTGGCAGCTCCCCGGCAATGACACCAAAATGGCAGGACTTTCTTTCACCTTTTAATAAAAATGTAATGGAAATCTGTACATAAATTGTCAACCTAAGGTTCCAGAGGCTTATGAGCTACCTGACAATGTTTATGCCAGACACTGTAATCTGAATGATTTGTGATACAAAGGAAGTCAAGGAACTTGTAAAACTAGATTAAAAATGCAAATGCATGGCGAATGGTCTTCCTAACAAAATCACTGCTACAGGAAAAGCATTACAATCACTCCAACTAGAAGTGTTGTCTATTGATTACAACTGATTACCTCGCTATGCTATGAAAATAAATTCAATAACGAGATCTAAATTAATCAACTGAGAAATTCTTGTAAGAAACAAATTCAATAAAATAGCAGCTACAGTAATACAATCATAATGGACTAATTGAGTTTTAGAAGCATGCTTCTATTGCTAACAATGAAATTCCAAGAAATATTTAATGTGACTACTCACCATAGAGTTATTTATTTGATCCAACATTCACCATTCATGCATCCCTCTACATTCAATAATAATAAAAACGATTTCACTACTCGATCGTATCACAATTTAAGCATTCACACCCAACTATGATTAGCACAACAAATTATAAATGCAAAAAAATAAATCAACTATCAAACATGCATGCACAAAGGAAAATCCTAACTACAACAAAACCTATCATGGAAGGGGGCCCTGCCTTCTAAGACAAGGGCTGAACAAGCCAAACACTCACACCAAATTGATTAACACATCTGAAATCAGGAAAGTAGTAGATTTATATAATAGAGTCTGATTACAGCAATGTTCAATAAGTCTGTGTAAAATGATGGCTAACCCCCCTCGGAGAGGATTCCAATTTTGTATACATCAACAACCATAAAGAAAATTATAAAGATGTGTACAGCTACAACCTATTTCCAATTAAGGCTCATCATTTTGATTTTCAAAAGATCTCGTGGACCAATCCAAGGCTAGTAGCATGAAGAGTAGAGGTGGTTCTAAAAATATATCAAAACAATAAACAAATTAATTATATGACCCAACAAATTACAAGTCATTGACAAGTTTCGCAATCCCTGATCTCGCTACAGAATCACTAATCCTCGGATTGGATATGTAACCATGAAATGCGTTCAGTAGCTTGACCAAAAATGATGTATAATGATCAACAAGATCGCATTAAAATGACCGGGAGCCTCGATCAAACTATACATTTAGTTTTTGCTTACATAATATGTATAAACTTGATACTTATCTGCAAGTCTTTGTAACCTTCCATGATTACTCCATTCTGCAACTCGAATTTAGAATAATGATGAACCTGAAACACCACTTCTTTAGGAGGCAATTATGGCAACATAGCTCTATCCAAATAATTACCAAATGACAAATATCAAGGAAAACATAATCAATCCTTGCTAAATCCAAAACCTTGCTAAATGTGGTCAAGAGAGCTAGTGATGGTATAGGAACAAGTCAAGAAGTTCATAAACGAGGGAGAAATAGGAGAACAAAAAGTGTCATATACACAACCCTTCAGTAGTAGATTATGTGTAGAGTCTAGAGGAGTACAACTATTATTTGATCACAAAATTTTCAGAGAATCCAAAGGCAGATAACCATTCCTTGTCTTTTCCTTATAATCATGGCTCATGGGATCCAATGTATGAACCTAAGGATCTAGGTTTTTTCTTTGGGGGGAAATAATAGAGACCTCTAACTATGTATTAGGAATTTTGGGTGATTTCTACCATTTTTTTCTTCCAAATGGGGTAAACTATAGTGTAAATTCCAATGCCCATACAAATAGAAACTCGAGCATAGGAAAGGAAGGCCCTCGTAGGCTAATTCCCGCTCCACTTTAAAGTCTTTCGACTTTAGCGAGATTAGTTCAATCATACCCTCTTTTAAGTCTAATATTATTAGAACCCTTGCCATGGTAATCAACCCCCAAGATTTTAAAGATAAATCAACTTCAAAAAAAGAAAAAGATAATTGCCAAACTCTCGAATACATCCTTGGACCAAAAAAGTGAAGGTAGGCCAAGGAGCCTAACCCGAGTTCGGAATATTTCAAAATTTATAGATTTTGTATCGAAGGAGGGGCTCCAGCTCTTAAACATGAGAGTGTTAAGATAACACTTCCAATAATACTTAACCTCTTGAAATATAAGTGGTATCGAACCTCTTGCTAAAATAAGAAGTTTCATATTAAACCCAATCAAAGGGTTCCATATCTACATGGAGCCAATCTCGAATGACCTTTTCCCTTTGTCAATGACCCTGAAAATGGAAAATTGAGTCCTTCCATATTTATCACTTCATGTAAACTCACCTCAATATTAAGAACCAAGTCCATAGGTGACCTTTTTTATGCACGTGACCTTTTTTATGCACATCTCTCAATTGAATCACTATTTCCTAGGACTTTAGAACCCAACTTTGATGAGGGAGCCTGAAAAGTAAAAATTAAATAATTTGTCCCACGGTTTATGATTTGGTTAAATGGAACACCAATTAACAACTCCTAATCAACTTGTGATCATATAAAACCTTCCCTACCAACTAGCTCCAACTCCTAGTATAGAGAACAACTAAGAATATTGGTGTGGGTCCCAAAATCGGGAACAAAGGCATAGGAGCTTAACTTGAAACCTAACACAAGTAGTTTTAGATTATAGCTTAACTTGAAACCTAACATAAGTAGTTTTAGATTCTAGCTTAACTTGAAACCTAACATAACTAGTTTTATATTCTTCTCCTTGTTTATGATAGCGTTGGAACCACCCATGGGACTTGAATCCTTATTCAAAATAGATGTACCAATTATGTTGGTAGTATGAAAGCCATCATAAAGTGTACTTATCAAAGAGTCCAATAGTTTTGGTGTCAAGCCGCCCCCTAGAAGCATATACCATCCTCCTCGTTGATCCAAGAATGCATAAGGGTCTTTCATAATGGTAGTTAAGTCCCTTGAGTGTATTACCTATAAAGGGTTCCTTGTGTCTTGTGCAAAAGGAATTTGTAACTTCCTCAAATAATCCTAATATTACTTATGACAAAGTAGTGTTACCCTATGGACCCCCTTTTTAAGGAGGCATTACTAAACCACTAGGGAATTTAAAGGGTTGAGGTGAGTTCCATATCAACCTCCCTGTTAGTCAACCTCCAATATAGTCCACAATCTCATCTTCAATTTCTCATTCCATTGTGTACCATTTGTTTTTTTTATCAATAAAATATAATTATTATTCCATGTGGTATGTGTTATTTTATACTAATCCCCAATATTGGTGTTATATGATTTGTTGTTAAAAAACCAAAGTATTGCAAATTAGATGGATCATATAAAAGAATGTTGAAGTACTAATCAAAGCAGTGTTAAATCACACAATAAACTATTATGTAAAAGAAAAACCCAAATGTAATTAGACAAGTACAACAATATCAAAGGTTGTTTCACCAATCAACATTAGCATATGTTGTGAGGGATGGTAGGTGCAAAGGGTGGTTTTTTTTCACCCCAAGGGGAATATAGAAGTCAACTTATCATGGGGGATAGGTGTTACAATGAATTGATAATCAAGTTGAATCACATTCCTTGCTTCTGGGAAGTGTTATTCTTCAAGCTCATCAGGTGAAGAATGTTATGATAATTAGTGATTATGTTTTGTCACAAATTAGATTAAAAAAAGACACTCGAGGAAGGATTAATGCTAAATAGAACATTTCAAAGAATTGTTGGGAATCTCAATACATTGGATGAAGTTAAGTTACTCCACACTAGGAGATCCAACAACGGATTAGTTAATTGTCGAGCAAATGAAGCAATATACTTGGATAAGGGGGTCTTGGTAAAAAATGAGGACCCTCCTGAGAGTCATTTCCTACAATAGGTATGCAATGTAATTCAATGTTATAATATTAACTCCCCCGATCAGATGTATTGAAGGAATGGGTGGAGTGCAATACAAGTGTCACAAAATGAAATGTGAAATGCATGCAAATCTCTCAGGAATTTGATGTTGCACGAGAGAGCATTCACACTCCCTCATGTCTCAGGTCCCCTAGTCTCTTGGGTTATGGTTTACAAAATGCACTTCTTTTTGGACCATTTATTCAGGTTGGTTTGCAAAGGGGATCATTCCTCCTATGGATATGCCTTGCTTGGAATTTTTGGATGGGACCATGTCAATGTATACCTTTGATGTTGGCTTCTAGTGATAGTAACTCTGAAGGTTTTTTATTTGACAAAGGTAAGGATTATTATGTTGAGTTTTTTGTTTATTTTTCATTATAGCCAATTCTATTTGGGTTCTCGTTTCTTCTTTAGATTGTGGTCAGTATAGTGGTTTAGTTTTTTTTCCTCTTAGTTTGCACAAACCCATCCTGGGAATTATTATTGGTGGGGTTTGGTTCTATTCTAAGGGGTTCTTTCAAACTAATAAGAAAAAGAGGCCAAGCCCTTTTTCTCTTTTTATGAGTATGGCCAACACTTCTAATTTAGGATTGGCCAGAAGTGAGAGTACTGTTGAAATTAAGAAAATATTCAGAAGAATGAATGCACAACTAGAAGGAATGAGGTCTCCCATTAAGTATTTAGGCCTTCATATGGAGAAACAAGAGTCCAGGTAAGAGTAAATAGAGACTAAAATGTATGAAAAAAGTATGAAATCTAATAAATTGTCCAATGATATAGAAATGCATTACAATATTGGGATTCCCTCGAGGCTCTCAATTTATTGCAAGTCACCCAATGGTATCAAATATTTCAGTTAAAGATAGAGTTGCAAAGGAAGAAAAAGTGCCACAAACTACTATGACAATAGCAGGGCAACTATACTTTCATGGAGATCCTGGTGTGGACCGAGATTATATGTTCATGGAAGAATCCCACAACTAGCACAGATTTAGTTTATGTTGTTTTTTGTTTATGGTTTACACTTGTGTTTTGTTACTTGGGAAATATATAAGAAAAAATAGAGAATCCATGTTGAAGCTCATTACATGAGGGCCCAACTCATTAGAGCAATTTTGACTAAATTTTGGAACTCTACATATACTTTAGTTGCTTGGATTTTACATAGCCCCTTTTAATACAACCTATACATGTTTATGTTTAAACAACAACAACAACATTAGCATATGTTGTGGTGTTTCTCATTAGTTGAAAAAACAATAATTACATACTACATTGGTTGTCTAAGCCATGAAGCTCAATTGCATCATTGGTGTAGTAGTGCAAAGCTTCATGGCCATAGTCTACACAAATTGATTTAAACAAGATTCCTATAATTCCTTCAATCTATTAATATATGTTGGTTGATGTCATGATGGGGGCAATGAAAGGCTACCATGACATTAATTAGGCTAAGGAGAGCCTATCATGAGGTTAATTAGTTTGATGAGAGGCTACCAAGATGTGAATAATATTAATGAAAGGTTACCATGGGGTGAATCAAATGAATGATAGGTTAATAACATGGGGTTTATCATGTCAAGTGGCATATCATGTGAATGAGAGGTTGTTTGTTTAGTTAGAATTTATGTTGAGGTAATCTTAGGTTAGTTATTATAAATATTATGGAGTTGTTTCGTGACCATGTTTCTACAAGTTGGTATAGTTATGTGATTGTGATGTTCTTGCATAACTGAGTTGTGGTAAGTCCAAGAACCAGGCTAAACAAATTATTATATGCCCAAAGGATAGGGGCTTGACCAAACACTCTAATTCGGTCAGGTGGCTTGATATTGGCTCTACACGAATATATCTTTTTTTTGGTTAGGTAATTAATTTTTTTTTTTATGATTCAATGATTATTTATTTGTGAGATCATTAAATGAATACTTTAGCAATTATATTTTGATTTCTTGATGAATGGTGGTCATAAGCATTGAAATTATGTGCATTGCCAATAATGTATTGTCAGGGCTGTGAAAGAGATCATGATGTAGGAACATGGACAGCCTAAGTGAAGTCATGTATGACTTCACTAGGTCAAGGGAAGCTAAATGAGACTTAGAGTCTCACATGTTTGTAATATGTTTTATTTTGTTAAAATGTTGAATAAAATGGATAAGGATACTAGATCCTTTTCCAAATGTAATTGATAGGGTTGGTTGAACAGTTAGAGCATTTCCTAAATGTGAGCAATTAGTTAGTGATATGTCAGCAAGTTATAGAGGGTAGTGGAGTTTAATAAAGAATCTGTTCCTTCTTTGTAGGATCTGGGAACATAACATAATCTATATTTAATACAATCAAGTTATTAGGTTAGGCAGATTTTGGGTAGCTCGAAGAGTATTTTGAGAGCTCACAGAAATTTGAATGTAATCTCAAAGATTCGTTGTTAGTTCAAAAGAAGAAGCTCGGATTTGGGATCCTAGAGCATACATAGAGCCTGATTGTATCTGGTTGCAATCTTTTCGATTCAAGTTCTAATGGAAGCTCTTGTGAAATAGACTAGTATTTATGTATTTTGAGTATATGTATCAATGTGCATACTGTGAAGGAATGATTATATTTTCCAAGTCTCATTTAGTATGATCCATGTGATATTTACATAATACAATTGTATCCGTTGAAATTCAATGGAAATGTTTGACTTTATGGACATAATGCACGATTATGGGCTGAAAATAGTTTTTTTTATACAGAGGTTAAAATTGTGCATAGGGTAGTTGCCATCTGAGCCCATTGATTGAAATTGAAATCTATTTCTCGTTGAATCATGTCTTGTGACTCTATTGATCATCTGGTTGATTCAATGAAGAAATATTTTGATGAATATTTCAGACAGAAACTAAGTTTTCTTATTGTGCAGAGGTCATTAGAAATTGTACACAGTCAAGTCGACGGTGGTTGTGCGATGTAGAGGCAGGTCAACGATGTTGGACAGTCAGGTGTAAGGAGTAAAGCATTATTGTAAGGAACTTTGTGTTAGTTACGAGGGGGGTCATGATGAATTCGAGGTCATATGCCAAGGGTAAGGTAAGGTTAAGTGCATGAGTGTTGATTGCGTTGGATTGTTAAGTTTTATAAAACCCAAGTTTATGGTAGATGCGTTAAGTTTTAATGCTAAGAAAATGGCATAGGCTTCCAAAGATAGGGAAGCCACTAAACTAGTTAAAACTTACTACTTTAGCTTTGCATCAAATTAATATTGACAGTGAGTCAACTTGTGAGTAGAAATTGCTCATTTTCTTAAAGATTTGAATACTAGGCTTATGTTGTAGTCATATCTTGTGTATGTTTCATGAAGTTGATAATATATATCTTTTTGGAAGGATCCTCATATGAAGGCCATGAGCGTATAATGCTATCAATTTTTGGTATCAAATCGGTTGTAGTCTTTGTTTTTGAAAAATGAGGAATTGTTTATTTATGAGGTAGGAGTTTTTTTTCTTATTTAAAAGGTGAGATCATACTTACTATTAAATGACTGAACAAGATATTATTGAAAGGAAAGTTGTATCCAACGGTGATTTATTGTGCTAGGAGATGGATGTTAGAGTTGGACAAGGTCAGGGTAAACGAGGAAGACCTACTTCCAATGCAGAGTTAAGAGAGGAGGTAAGAACTCTGAGAGAAATTCTAGAAGCCTTGGAGACATCTAGACATCGAGAGCACACTGGAGATACAAGTGAAGAAGAGATACCAGATGAGGAGGAGGAGACATCTGCTAAAACTCCTGAGGTAAAAATACTGAAATCAATCTTTGGTGCAAGTTCAAATTCAAAGGCTGATGTACCATTCCATAATGGGAGCTTATATCCAGAGGAACTAATTGATTGGATCAATGCTATGAACAAACACTTCAATTATGCTGAGGTGAAGGAGGACAAGGAAGGGATATTTTTGTCACAAATTTGAGAGAGCATGCATCCTTGTGGTGGGATGGTGTGCAAGAGGAGAGGATATTGAAACACAAATCCAAGATTAATAGCTGGAGCAGAATGACAACTAAGTTAAGAGGTAAATTTCTTCCTAAAGATTACAAATTGATTTTGTTTAGGAAAATGCAAAATATTAAGCAAAATTCAATGACAATTACTAAGTTTATTGAGGAATTTTACAAGGTGAATATTATATCAGTTCATATAGAGGATACACCTGAGAAAGTTTCCATGTATGTAAATAGTCTAAGGTTTGATATGCAAGATGAAATAAGCTTGTTGTCATTGAGATCTGTTGAAGAAGCATATCAGGTTACTTTGAAGGATGACGAAAAGTTGATGAGAAAGCAGAGTCAGAAAGCAAAGATGAGAGGCTCTAGAGGAAGGGAACAACAACATAAAGGTGAAGCTAGCAGTTCAAACTAGCAAGCACAACCTGATAGAACTAATGATAACAAAGGTGGAAGAAATGCTACAAGAAGAAGAGGCAGAGGAAGAGGTGGACAAGTGAGATGTTACACATGTGGACAGCTTGGCCATATGTCATGGGATTGTAATGAGAATGTTGCAAGACCAAGAGAAGCACAAGTAGTGCAAGATGAGCCTGAAGCTCGAAAAGAATTAGAGGTGAATGAGAATTACCCTAAACAGGGTGAAGCATTATTGTTGAGGAAGATAATTAATAAGCCAGTCCAAAGGAGGATCTTGTTCAAAACAGTTTGTAAAGTTGAAGGTAAGTGTTGTAAATTGATTGTTGATAATGGTAGTACTGATAATTTAGTGTCTACAGAGATGGTGGACAAACTGAATCTGAGGAAAATAGTACATCCAAAACCATACAGAGTTGCATGGTTGTAGGAGGGTCATCAAGTTCTTGTGAATGAACAATACCAAGTAAAGTTTCAGATTGGAAGCTATGAGAATGAGGTAATATGTGACATTATAGAGATGGATGTTTGTCATGTTTTATTAGGAAGGCCTTGGCATTTTGATAGAGAAGTAGTGCATGAGGGCAAGAGGAATGTATATTCCTTTGAGATGAATGGGAAGAAACATAATCTTCATCCATTCAGAGATGAGAAAGAAGAGAAAGAAGAGATCAATAATCAATTTTTGATGATGACTGGCAAGAGGATTGAGAATTGTAAGAAAGCTGAAGCAAAGGTACCAGTAATTTCACAAGTAAATGATTATGAGGTTGAGATGACTAACATGGTGTGTAGTGATTGATTGAAGGAGGAAACATACCAACAGGAAATGTTAAATACAAGCATGGAATTGATGGAGGAAGCACAGTATGAAGTCAGAAAGGATGATGGGAGGTACATGGTTAATGAAATCATCAAGATTGGTGAAGTAACATAGGCGAGAAAAAGAGAGGAAGGCCAAAGAATTCGTACACAAAATTCTTGGGTGGCAGATATATTCATGCTAATATTTTATTTTTTTGCTTATGTAACAAGGAATCTGAATTGTTTATGTGCAGATGAAGAAAAATCTATATATAAGTTGTCTGTAGGGAAAAAGGAAGAGGAACTTGTGTGTTTTAACTCTGAACATGTGCTAGAGGAACCAAAGGACCTGTTGTAGATACAGTGCTAGAAAACATGGCTGAAGGGACTGTTCAAAATGAGAATACTACCCATGTTTATATATTGGATCTCTACCACAAACCTACCGAAGATAAAAAAAAACAACAGGGAGAGAGCTCATGGACAGGAGCCCATGAAAAGTTTCAAGTTGGGGATTCAAAAATTGATAGCGCTATATGCTCAAGGCCTTCATATGAGGATCCTTCCAAAATTCTATATACTATCAACTTCATGAAACATACACAAGAGATGTCAACAACATAAGCCTAGTATTCAAATCTTTAAGAAAACTGAGCAATTTCTACTCACTGTCAATATTAATTTGACACAAAGCTAAACTAGTAAGTTTTAACTAGTTGAGTGGCTTCCCTATCTTTGGAACCCTCTGCCATTTTCTCAGCATTAAGACTTAACACCTCTACCATAAACCTAGGTTTTATCAAACTTAACAATCCAGGGCAATCAACCCTCATGCGCTTAACCTTACCTTACTCTTGGCATATGAGCTCGGCTTCATCATATCCCCCATCATAACTAATGCAAAGTTCCTTACAATAACGCTTTACTCCTTACACTTGGTCGTCCAACATCGGTGATCTGCCTTCTACATTGCACAACCACCATCAACTTGACTGTGTACAATTTCTAATGACCTCCGCACAATAAGAAAACTTAGTTTATGCCTGAAATCTTCATCAAAAGGTTTCTTCATTCGATTAACCAGATGATCAATAGAGTCACAAGACATGATTCAATGAGAAATAGATTTCAATTTCAATCAATGGACTCAGTTGGCAACTTCCCTATGCACAATTTTAACCTCTATATAAAAGAAAAACTATTTTCAGCCCAGAATCGTGTAGTATGTCCATAAACTCAAACATTTACATTGAATTTCAACGGATACGATTGTATTATGTAAATATCACAAGGATCATACCACGGTAATTTTTAGGGGCGAAATTTTGCCAATTGGCTAATTTTTGGGGTTTTCAAAAAATAAATTCACTATTTAGTCATTTTTATTGTCTAATTTCGCCTATATTTACATAAAATGTGTTTTTTATCATAATATTTGCCAAAATTTACACATTTCAATGTTAATTTTATGTTTCCTATTTAGTATTTGCCTACCTATCTATCAACATGTTTTTTTCAATCCAAAACAATCGCCTAGAATACTATACTTAAGTATAATATTAGAATCCTTAAAAAATACCCTAGATCATACTAAATGAGACTTGGAAAATACAATCATTCCTTCACACTATGCACATTGATACATATACTCAAAATACAGAAATATCAGTTTATTTCACAAGAGCTTCCATTAGAACTTGAATCCAAAAGATTACAACCAGAGGCAATCAGGCTCTATGTATGCTCCAGGATCCCAAATCCAAGCTTCCTCTTTTGACCTAACAATGAATATTTGAGATTCCATTCAAATTTCATGTGAGCTCTCAAAAGACTCTCTGAGCTACCCAAAAGTGATGTAACCTAATAACTTGACTGTATTAAATATAGCTTATGTTTTGTTCCTGGATCCTACAAAGAAGGAACAAATTCTTTATTAAACTCCACTGCCCTCTATAACTTGCTGACAGATCACTAACTAATTGCTCACATTCAAGAAATGCTCTAACTCTGCAACCAACCCTATCAATTACATTTGGAAAAGGATCTAGTATCCTTATATGTTTTATTCAACATTTTAACAAAATAAAATAGATTACAAACATGTGAGACTCTAAGTCTCATTTAGCTTCCCTTGACCTAGTGAAGTCACAAATGACTTCACTTAGGTTGTCCATGCTCTTGCATTAGATCCACTTCCACTATCCTCGCTAAGATTTTAGTCTCTCCAATGACACAACCTTGCTTATTCTCATGTTCGTGTATACACTACTGGTTTTACAACATGAATAGGGCTAAGTAGAAGTCCTCTTAGGAAAAGGGATGCTCTAGTTCACATGAGATGCTTCTACCTCACGATAAATCTCACATTGAATAGTTGGTGTTGTTGCATGTTCAACATAAGAATTTTGATCAAGAAAATAAATTATTTAGATTACATTGTGTTAATTGCTCAAAGTTAAGGGTGAGAAGATTTATTAGGGTTACATACTAGCTACACGTGGTTTTATTTCAAGGATAAACTATATCTTCAATTTGGGTTGTAATTAACTATCATATACTTGTAAAATTATATTTATACTTTTTGAAACTTTATTTCGTTAGTTGTGGTTAAATGATGGGCCAATGATTGTTACATTAAGTTGTGTGCTTGCATAACTAATTTGTAGTAAGTCCAAGAGTTGGGCTAGATAAATATTATATGCCCAAAGGATAGGGGATTGGCCAAACACTCTAACTCGATTGGGTGGCTTGAGATTGGGTCTACATCAATCCAATTTTTTTTCTTAGGTAATTAATTTTTTTTGTTGGTTCAATGATAATTTATTTGTGACATCATTAAACAGTTACTTTAGCAATTATATTTTGATTGTTTGATGAATTGTGGTCCTAAGCACTGGAATTATGTACATTGCCAATAATTGCTTGTCAATATAGTGGAATATATCCACTTCCATTGCCCCCACTAAGATTTTAACCTCTCGAATGACATGACCTGCTTAGTCTCATGTTCATATATACACTAGTGGTTGTGCCACATGAATGGGGCTAAGTAAAATTGCTCTTAAGCAAATGGATGTTATACTTCACATGTGATGCGTATACCTCATGATAAATCCTCACATTTAATTGTTGAAATTGTCTCATGTTTAATAGAAGAATTTTGATCAAGAAAATAAATTATGTAGATTACATTGTGTTGGGTACTAAAAGTTAATGGCGAGAATATTTATTAGGGTTATATACTAGCAACATGTGGTTGTATTACATGGATAAACTATATCTTCATTTTGGGTTGTAATTAATTATCAAATACTCGTGGTTAAATGATGGGCCAATGATTGTCAAATTAAATTAATAAGGGTTACTGATAGTTTGTAATCCCATTTTTATTTTTTTAAACAATCAAAACTGCACTATTTCTCTTCATTATAGTAAAAAGAGTTACAATAACATGGTCCCAAGATGGGCTATATAAAGATTCAAGAAGACAACCAAAAGTGCATACACACAATGTTTGATTGATCTCAACTCTTTTAATTTCCTAAACTTGTCTATTTGTTGAGAAATTTACACCCTTATATTATTCTATAATTTTTATTTTTATTTTTATTTATTTATTGGGGTTCACCTTTGGAGAATCAATCTTTTTTATCAAAAGGAAACTTTATTTTTTATAGTTGATTACCCATGTAAAGCCAAAGTCCCTTCAATCCAAAGGGAAACATTTGTTCCCATATGAAAAGCTTGTCCTCTAAAATTGAGGAAAGCTTGTCCTCTAAATTTGAGGGCCTATATTGTGACATTCCCTTTTCTTTAGAAGCATCCTTATTAGCCCTTCCCCTTTTTCTTTTTATTTAATTTAATTCATTCTCCATGTTCTTTGTATTGATCCTCCTTATTATCTCTTCTCTTTTTCTTTCTCTTTATTTTAATTCATTCTCCATATTTTTTGTACTAATCCACCCAAAAAAATGAAACATAAAGATACAAATGAAATATACTTTGATGTACCATTTTTTTTGCAACTTTCATTATAAATATTTAAGAAAAATTTATTCTTTATATTTTTGTCCACATCCATAGTGGAAATTGCAATATCAACGTTCCTCAACACTTTCTTCAATCGAACCATTTACAAATTCCACTCAAACACATAACATAACATAACTTGTTTTGTGATATGTCTTTTGAGAGTTTGAGAGGATCATAATTAAAACTTTCCTATAAAGGCTAGAGAATCAAGTCCCCATAACTGCAAAGATAGTTTTGGAAGCCTATCTACACAGGGATCAAAGGAAGGTTTCACTGCATAAGACAACATGTACCATAAACCAAGGTTTGGAAAATGTTGTGCATCATATCCCCAATAGTTTCACAATCCAGAGTAAACAACATATAAATATAAGCACATGGGTAGATGTAAGCATTTTTTCCAAACACTATAATTGCATTGATGCAAATCCAAGAGACAAGGTCATCATCCATTAAAACGATACATGAAACCACAGCTTCGATTAAAAAATATTCATCTTGACCTCGAGAATCCCATAATATCTTGTTTTACCACCCCTAGTTTATACATAATTTGTTATGTAAATAAATAATTCATGGTCCGTGGTATGTAATAAAATGAACTTTGTGGGAAAATACTTCATGATGTATATTTATACATATCATGAAAGTCATTAATTTTCAAACGAGAATCCCAAGGAAAAGGTCTTATTGGGACCTATGGTTAACTACGTAACTTATTGGCATAAGTTGTGAAATAAACATGATGTAAATTCAAAAGTGGAGTGATATAAAATAAACATGTGAATGGTTGTAAGAGGTTATGATGTGACAAAGAAAGAGGGTGTAGTCAACAAGGCCATGTGCCATCCTCTTAAGTCCTCCTCCTCTATCCATGAAAAAATAAGTCACATGTAGACACCTTGCCTCCCATGCACATGTTTATTACATTCATGTATATCTCTTTCAAGACTTTCGGAGGTTCTCTTCACCTACCTTTAGCCAACATCCATGTGCTAATTCACTTTAATACCATGTACATCCATGTGATGTGCTAATTCACTTCATGGTATTTATGTGCTAATAATACCATGAAGGACATTGGCATGTGGAGGTTTAATCTTGCGTTGGGTCTTGATCCATAAGGAGCCAGAACATTACAAGGAAGGAATTAATTCATGACTTTAGTAGATATGCCGTGATTTTGAAACCTTTTTTAAAACAATAACTCCACTTGGGATTCTTGTGTCAAAATTGTACTTTGATATGAAAAGTTTTATATGTAGTTAGTAAAATGGTAACAAAATGATTAAGCGATGTGACTTATAGTGACCGGGGATTGCTTATGTGTCCATATTGAATGTTGCTAGAATTTGAACTAGTATGATTGTTGGAGGATTATTATTATTTTAAATGGATCATTATGTTGGTAAACTCAAAAATAAGTTAATAACCCAGGACTCCATAAGTTATTAATCACCCATGTGGTTCTGTTTATAGATACTTTCCACATCACTTATTTTGGGTCATCTGGAAGACTCGAAACAAGGCTATATTTGAGGGAATCGGCGTGACTGTTCGAAATATTTTCCATCAGTTTTTGTACGCTGTTCAGTTATCCCCTACACAACCTGTCACTTTGGACAGAAAAAGAAAGAAGACTAGACAGATTGGTCTGGGACCTTGCTTAATTTATCCATGTGGTTTCTTTGATGGTGCCTCTATTTCCACTGCTGCAGGTGCTGGTTATATTTTGTACCTCAATGAGAATCATCATTTTGATTTCGCCCTGGGGGTTGGACGTGGAACAAATACGAAGGCGGAACTTATGGGACTATGGGCCCTTCTGAAATCATCCCAAATGATGAGTATCCCACTGGTTCATATCTATGGTGACTCACAAGTCATCATAAATTGGGCCAAAGGTATCTCTACTCTCACCCCACCAAATCTCTCACATTGGTGCGAGGAAACACAAAAGCTTATCACTAGCTTACAGGATCTTGCTTTCGGTCACATCTATCGAGAGCATAACGGGATGGCAGACAGACTTTCAAAAACAGCACTCTCCTATGAACCTGGTAATGGCTGTTTTTCTGAATATATAAATGACCAGCTGGTAGTCAAAGATACATTTCAGTTTTTTTGAGGACCTTTGCCTCATTCAGTTACTTTGATGTTGCTCCATTGAGATGCTCTTTTGAATAGTAGCACTGATCCCCTATGCTCCACGATAGATGTTGGCTGACTGATCTAGATCAGTTATATGAAGAGACTATTTTTTCTGATGGGAATCCTATCTATTTGTATGCCACTCCCCCTGGCAACGAAATGATGATCATTTCTCATTTTGGAACAGTATATTACTACATAATATTTTTATTGTGATGTAATCCCTTTAGGGTGGGTATATTATAATGCCCTTTGATTCTTTAATAAGAATATCAAGGTCATGCTTTTTTCTTCCTGAAAAAAAAAAAAACTCAAAAATAAGTTTGACATACCTCACAGACTTAAGTGAGGGATAGGGTTTGTTGTTATTTTACCAAATCGATATAATGATTTATTTTTTTTTCAAGGATACACCAACAATATTAATATAATCATATAGCTAGAGTATCCCACCCATGATTTGAACTTTGATCATTGTCATAACAATTCCTTTAAGTTGTTGCTAGACCACAACTTTATAAACATGGGCATATGATTATTGTATGCTTTTTATGCAATCAAATGTTTAGCCTAGATCATGCAACACTACCTTTGGGGATTTATGAAAGAGAGTAAGTTAGAGGAGTATTATTCACCCCATAGCCCAATGCGACGGTGGCATCGATATTTGGTTCCTCTGACTAGATGATAAATTTCCTACTCACGAATTTCAACACACACATACTTTGTCGAAGATAAGCATTTCATGGTAAGCAAATTCTTGTTTCAATATTTTCTTATGTTTATATGGTGAAGTATAGAATTGCATGTAATTGACAAATTCCAATGGTTGTGTATTTGCAAACTATTTCTTCATTGTGTTTACACGTTCATTTACGCATGGGTGGCATTGGGATTTGGTATTAGGTTGTAGCAAGCAATAGTTAAAAGATGCAATCATCATTAACTTATGTGAATCAGTACCCTTCATATGAATGGAGTTGTTTGCATTAAGAATCACCCTTAAAGAGGGAACAAAAGGAAGCTTGGCGTACTATGGCATCAATGAACTCATAGAGCATAGCTTGGGGAGCATATGATGAAAAGGACAAATGCATAGCTCAATCAATGAAGCATGCTAAGAGGCATGACTGCTATAATACAAGCTTATAATATCATTTTATTACTAACTTAAACATACTCAAATTTATTTTCACCTTCATGCTCATTATACAACATTCAACCTTAACTTGATTATCTAAACAAATTTCTTGATTTAAATAAATGAATTTATATATTTTTCATTTCCAATTTTTTTACAACTATAATATACCCTTTCTTCTTATGCATTGTCTCACACTGGTTATGAGGTTTGGTTTATGACAACATATAAGTCTCACCAAACCATGATCCTTATGTCAATGGGGGTAGCCACAAGAGAGTGGTCTCTCCCACTAAAATAATGGCTGATTGGTTGAAAAGTGAGTATGTTTCCTTGCCCAACCTTCCCTTCCTTGTCTATGGGATATATTGTGTGGTTGTGTATGAAACAACTTTATCATACACTTATCTTGTGGCATCCTAGAATAACTTCTACAACTATAAAATCTCTTCTCCTCTTATGTGTTATCCCAAATTGAGTGTGAGGGTTGATTTGTGACATCATATAAGTCCTAACAAACCATGATCCTTATGCTAATGGAGGTATCCACAGTGAGTGGTATCTCCTGCAAACATAATGGTTGATTGGTTGTAGGGTGTAGTGTGTCTACTTGTTTGGTCATCCCCTCCCCCTCAATGAGAAGCATTGTGTGGGTCTGTGCATGTATGTGAAAAAACAATGGGATACATCTATCGTATGGAACCATGTAAAAACTTTTGTGACTATAAAGTCTTCTCTCCGGCTGTTTGGTGTCTCACATTAGTTATGAGGGTTGGTCTACAACGATATACAAGTCCCAAAAAACCATTATCCTTATACAAATGGGGGGACCCACAAGGGAGTGGTGTCTCATAAAAACATAATGGTTGATTGGTTATGGTTTGAGCATGCTTGTTTGCTTAGAATTATGTTCCATACATGTGGTTTTAAACAACAATGAGATACACATATCTTGTGGCATCTTGGATTAATTTATGTTATTGTAAAATCTCCTTTTTTTCTTGTGTCTTATGCCACATTGGTTGAGGGTCGAGGTCTAAAACAACATATAATTCCTTAAAAATCATGATTGCATCAAGAGTAGTGAAGTGTTCTATAACCCAATATGGGAGATACGTTGTAATGCTACCAAAAAAAAAAAAAAAATTACTTGTTGACTTAAACAAAAAGATTTAACCTGGGTAACACTGATGTGGCAATTATAACCTATGTTACAAAAGAACAAGATGTCGAACTTATTATCCATCTTAAATTTAAATTTTACAAGAGCTATAAAAAAAAAAAAACCAACATAGACCCATTTAAACTTGGATCTACCAAGCAACGGGAGGGATCAAATTCTTTAAGGTGTAATTTTTTGTCTTGAATTTTTTCCACATTAAGAAAAAAACTACACCTCAAGAAATTTGATCCCTCTTAGTGCTTGGTAGATATAGATCTATGTTGGTCCCTATGTCAATGGGGGCACCCACAAGGAAGTGGTGTCTCCTACTAACATAATGGTTAATTAATTGTAGGGTGAATATGCTTATTTATTGACCTTCATTTTTTCTTCATGAAACATACTATGTAAATGCAAGTGTGTAAACCAACAATTGAAAAAACCTATCTTATGATGTTTTGAAATAGCTTCTACAACTATGAAACCTCATTTCCTCGCCTCTCCTTTCTATAAACCTTCGCAATCAATTTAATATTATTATGAAATGAAACATCAAAGTTTTACTCTTGAATAAAAAATAAAAATTTTAAATTTAAAGTGCCATCGATTATTTGCCTCTCCAAAACACTATATAAAAAACTCTTATTATGTCCCCGACAAGGGGATATATATAAATAGCGATGGTGTATTAATCATATCTTAATAGTGCAATATTTTAAAAAAAAATCCATAGTTGCTAATAGTTGCTAATATTTGTATTTTTAAAATTTGATTTGTTTATCTTCTAATTGGGCAAATGTAGTTGGCGTCATCCTGGGTTTTCGCTTCCCAGGACCCGAGGATGAGGTGATCTCAACATTGGGTGTGGTGCTAAGGTTTCCCATCACTTTATCTGCTATTGCATTAAATTTTATATGCTACTACATTAAATAAGACATTCATCGGCACCTAAATATATGTGGATGGAAATTTAACACAGAGCCTCGACAACACTTCTCAAGACATTTGTCAATTGATGTTATGGTAGATAATAGACATGGTGATAGATGTGAGGCGCCATTGACATTTAATGTTTGGTAGGACATTTGTGCATGCTCGGTACACCATCTAGCGTCCAGTAATGATGGTTGATGGCTCGTTTCAAAGTAAGAACAAGGACTAAAACCCTTCACACGTGTTCAATCTATTATGGATCTTTCATTCTCATGTTCATAGGTTTTTCTTTGGCATTCCTCGAAAGGGTTTGACACTAAATTTTCCCTTTTTTGCCAACTCGGAATTGGAATACAAGATCATAATTATAAAATCTGAGTTCATATCGAGGTCAAATTTCTTTTCTTTGTGTTATTTTTTTCATTTGCAAACTCAGTTGTTCTTCGTAATAAATTTGAATAACAAGTAAGTCGTTGAAATCGGGGTTTCTACTTGGTATTTGAATGTGCCAATTTTTAATTAAGATTGTGTTCTTTGGGTATCTTCATTCTACGAAATCCATTTTCCTTTGAGTAATTATAGGGTAATTAACACACTCATACATTCATTACCATCGTTTGTTCCCCTTTTAAGATTTGCGAGGATTTACTGTTTTAATGCCTCATTATGTCAATTCTCCCTTGTTTGGGAAAATACCTAACATGGTGATTGTAACAGGATGGAAATGGACGAATGGCATTGGTTCATGTATGCATCCATTTTAGAATTTTCCCCGTTGGTTAAGTGTAGGCTCTTCGAGTCCTATGGTAATATTTTCTCTGTCTTAAGAATATTCATTCCTCTCCTTAGATCCCTTATCCAAAGATTTGCCAGAAGTATTTTACCTGGGTATATGAATGTAAACTTATCCATGAATCGGCATTTGAAGATATATACAATGTTATTATACCTAAGTAAATTTGTCATCTATTTTTCTTTATATTGGCAGGGAATTGTATTGTAGAATTTCTCTTAATTTATAAAAGGGTTGGCCTAGTTTTGAGCCACCGACTCTTGTGAACATAAGATTTTCTCCTATTGTCTCTTTCTTCAATGATCTGACAACTCCATGGCATGAATACCTTTCTATGATCCAGCAGTTCAAAGTTCCAATTCAGTTTCTTGTAAACTGAGATATACTCGGAATTCAGTGTAACCTCTTTTATCATCGGCAAATAGAATCAGCTAATTCCACCTCCAAATGGTTTTGTGGCATCCTTTTTTGCGTGTTATCTCCTGGGAAATAATCCCAATGCATCACTATCGTATTTACCATTGAACATGCATGTAAAATATATATCAAATAACAATGTAGATTACACAAAAAAACATCAATTAAAAATATATGAAGAAATTATTATAGAGGGTGAAATAATAAGAAATTAAAAGAAAAAATCTCCCTTCTTCATGGTTTCGTAATATCCTTGAACGAGCCAGTGTCTTCCTTCGGTGATTCACTTTCCATTCCGAGATAAATGAAATTATTGATCATGTGGCAAACTTATATAGAGTTCGTGTTGGTATGATTATACACACGAGATAACGGCAATCCGGACCCCCTGCAGTCATGTGTTTCATTTTTCAATAGATCTAACAAAGAATATTTTATACTGCCATCTTAATTTATTAGGAATTCCCACATGGGAAGACCAGGTCTAACCTTAATATAAGGTTAAAAAAATTCAATCACACCAATTTGGATTCAAAAACTTTAAAATAAAAATTGTATTTGAATATTTTTAAGTATTTGAACTCAAAAATCCTAACCAACAATTCTATCGTATGATAAAATAATGGGGCGAGCCAAAAATATATTGCAGCAGACCCTCGAGGATCGTGGGCAGTGGTGATCGACAGTTGTTCCTAACTAACAACAGTCACCTACAGCTGGCCAGGTTGTCCGTAATGCTTTATGTGGGACATGCATTTTTCCCTTTTGTCAGTGGACTGCAAGTCTGAGAGGCTTTGAAAATCCACCAATAAGAGGTTGTCATTTGAGAGTTTCATCAAATTGGTTCTTCAAGAAAACTACCAGTTGAATTGGGCATTAAAGGATTTCGTTTTTGCGATTATTTTCATTGTGTAATTTCAACTTGGGGAACGGGATTTGTTCCTGTGAATTTTTAGCCTAAGTTGTTTTTAGGTCTACATTGTAGTTTTTTAAGTATTAAGCTGACATTCGGAATGGTAGGGGTTGAGGGCATGATTGTTTGTTGTGGGTTGGTGGTGGGGATGACAGTGGGTGCACATGGATGTGGGGCATGGTTTTCTTGCTAGATTTCTCCTTCCTATTGGTCACCTACACGGTATCACCAACATCTCCAACCATGCTTCTATTACCTTGGTCCTGCAGTTATTGTCATCGACCATAATATCATAGACAACAATAATTATCAGTAGTGGTTTATTGCATATGTAAAACTTCACTAATTTTTCCACTATGAAATATTATATGCATGTAAAACATCTTCATCTACACTACACCATATCTTTTAATATTCTTACTAGTGCATATACATCTGACCTAACTAATCTCTTTCATTTCCAGCAAGAAGTTCCCTTTATTCACATACTAGTTGGCCCAGTTTATTTATTTTATGGCTTTGATCTTTGCCCGTTGATATGTTCTCTCCAACGGATCTCTTTTTCCCATTCTCATTCCCTTCATGATTGTTTCTCGTCGTCGATCCATATTTTAGTCAGGTTCTAAATTTTAGCAAAACCGCTAAATCTAATCAACCCAGCTAATGGTCCCTCCAGAGCTCAACGAAGAGTGGACTTCAACCTTCGATGAACTGGATCTCATAAGAATTCCGTGTCTAACCTCTGTTGTTATCCTTCAAGCTATTTCAATGAGTGAAATCATCCTCAGTCGTTGGATCTTTGTCAACTTCAATAAATTGCAGACTCCAAATAGAATAAATCAGATTGAAATAAAAATTCCACATTCACCCTCTGCAGTTAACTCACCTACTAATTGAATCTGTGGAATCATTGAGGACCATCAGATCTAGATCGACGATGGACCTCAACTATCATAAGGCCAATTTCATAAAAATTACACGCACACTAGGATTTTGTTTATCCATGCTAATTCTCCCAGCGGAATCGATGTCAACCGTTGATCTGGTTCTACCACGATCTTAACCTTCCACATAGGCACGTACATAGGCTTTGTTTATCATCGATCCTTGCAATGATCTATCGTTGCTCCAAAACCCTGCAACAAGGAATTAGATATACTCCAAAGTTTCCTTAGAAAGACACTTTTAACAGGGTCCCAAGGATACTCTCTTCTTTAACAAGACCCTAGATAGCTTGCCTAATGATGGTGTTAGTACCACATTCTACATCTTTCGTATTTGATAATTATATTTGAAATTCATATTCAATAAGGCTACTTTGAGTCATGCTTAACCAGTTACACGATTAGTACCTACTTTTCAACAGTGATATAAGAATACCACTAAGTTATTACTAGTGCCCCTTTAATACAGCCACCAAATACCTTTCTTGTCACATGCCCCAATTCACAAAACAAATTTATGTTTTTGAGGAACATTATGTTATATTTTATGTTAAAGTTTGTAATTAATGACCAAGTGGGGTCAAGGATAATTTAATGTATTGCAGAATATTTTATTAATANAGCCGTTAAATGAGTGTTTACTGGTAACTTGGTGGAGGACGCTGGGTTGAGAGCAGATTGACATGTGGCAGCATCCTCAAACTACTTCTAGTTGTTGCACGTGGCAACTTCCCTATTTTTGTGGTCATGATTCCCCAAGAAAGTTGAATAGGAGCAGGTGGATCATTAAGTAAAAACTGACCCAAAAGACCTAGGCATGCTAATAAAACTTCCCATTGAAAACAACAGAGTCTACTCATGTTGGATTTGTGATCATCCTGAGTGAATGAAGTGCACATGTGAATTCGATGGAGGGGACTAGCTGAAGTAAGTTTGAGGGGATAAGTGTTGAAGACTTGAACTAGTGCAGCTATTCTAAGCTGAGTTCATACTATTGTAAGAAGAATTGAGTTATTGTTGAACACTCAGTGGAGTTGCAGAGGATTTCAAGACTACATCTCTCACCCAGTACTTCTACCAGGAGGACCAGGAGACAAGATCAGGGGTCCTGAGAATTGCAGTCCAGCTCTTCTTCAGGAGTTGGTTGGGAGGAACAACCTCCTTGAGCTGTTGTCACCTCATCTATACTTCCAGGTTTTGCTTAGTTCAGTGATTTTAATTATTCACTGTATCTGGAAAGTTTAAGATTTTTTCATTAATATAGTATATTTTTGTTTTATTTATGTTAGGGATAAATAGGAGAATTATATATGCTGTGAAAATTAGTAACTAGCTAGATTAGGGTAAATTAGTAGAGAAATTTTTTAGTTAATTGATAGATAGGAAAATTTTACCTAAACTGTATTTCTCCACAACTTTTGCAAGGCAGTACTCTAGTACAGTAGGTTTATTTATTTTCAAATAGTGGATTCAATAAAATATAAATGTAGATGCAAATGGTTACTTTCTACATGATTTTGTGTAAATCATTTATAGAACTTCAGTTGTATTTGTGTTATTTACTTAAAGTATTTGAATAAACTAAATAAAGATAGAAGAAGAAGCCTAAATAATACACACTAGTATGTGTAATATTTTATACAGTAAAACTAGCAAAGTTACATATTATAAACCTAGTATGTAATCCTAAATAGATAATATAGGAACAGTAAATTATCTAACCTAGGTTTAACTTAGTAAAACAGTAAATTAGGTTAAATAATTACCCAGTTAGCTCACTTATGTGAAAATGTAAACTAGGGTTACTGAAAAAACATTACTAGCTCTGTAATTTCAAAGAAGATTTAAGGTTTATAAACGAACTGTTCTTTTATAACCAAATAAAATCATAAATTATAATTATCAAAAATCTAACAGTATAATCCAAAAAATACAGAAGATAGGTAATTTTGTTCACCAATATCATTTCTCTGTTCTATCTTCTGAATTCATTTCTGCATTAATAATAATGCTATTATCAGAGTATTCCACTGCCAATTACCCTTAATCTGGAAGAAAACAAATTTAACTAATAATCCACTTAACCTAATTCCTCAAAGGTATTTAATAATATACATAGCTAGCATAAAAATAATATACAAATATTAACCGAACGGAGATACTATTAATTCAGCTTTAAGCTGTAATATTTCTCATAAATATTAAAAACGAAACAAAACAAACTGAGTCTCAACTCACAGCCTTTAAATTATCAGTCAAAGCTTAAAATCTTGCATAAAAGTATATATACATAAACAAAGTTCACAAAAAAAGAAAAAACAACCATCTGTTTCGGCTACAAAAGTCATTTTCCAAAAACGAGAAGTGTTGTAAGAACAGCCATTAAGTTTTTCTTTAAAAACCCTAAACAAATCTGCATTTAACGACACAATGGCCTGACAGTAAGAGTCACGGCTTAAAGCCAGTTCCAAACAATACGTTTATAAGTTAATCATGGCCAAAAAGGCTCAAAAACTAATTCCTTAAGTCTTGGCTGAGAGAGCCCGAATTCTTCCATTACAAACAGCCACTAGGGCTTTCTAAATAGAAATTAAAAAGAACAAATAGAGCATCTAATAGCCACAGCTGAACCAACAACTACAACACACGACAGTACCATCATAATCCACCATTCAACTCGTGCAGGACAACCCCAGGTGGAACCGAGGCTTACCAGGGTGGACGCCCTCTTAGAAGCTCTATTGATGGAGTTTAATAAAAGTCGAGTCACCGTTGAAGAACCTGCACAATCAAATCCCGTATATTAAAAACTTATAAATTATAAATTAATTGAGTAATTTTTTGCAGAATAAATTAAAACAAATTCTTTACTTACCCTAGAGAATAGCGCAGCTATCTAGAAGCTGGGAGCTAACCCTAGCTTCCTCATTTCGTCCACGAGCTAAAATGGTGCTCTGCCTAAAAGAAAATGCAGTTTACAAAGTTCGGAGGTGAAGTTCCAGGCCACGATGAGGCAAGGACCACACCCACTCGAGGAAGCAAATAGTAAAACAAAGTATCTAAGTCACTCTTCTAACAACCCTTTTCACACCGGTTACAGTCATAAACACTCACAGAGTACCAAAACTCACTCAGAAAAACAACGACGATTGTAGCCCAACCTTCAACACTCCTTACTGACAGTCAAAACCACCTCATGATAGCAGTAAGCTTCCCACTCACTCCTTCTACACCAGCTCGTTATGGCTCACAAAGGCCTACGTGCAAATGAATGGAGGTTTGACAACAAGCCTAACAACCATGAGCTCACAGCTCGACCACTCCACAGCCCAAACCAAAACAAAACGCAATTTTAGGGTCTGAAATAAGTTATATGGCGTCTCGAGGTCAACAAAACCTAATTGATGAACACCAACCACGTGTCCACTCAATTATTTGCAAGTTATGGGTTTTATGTTATAATTTCGAACCCATTAAACCTGCACAATAATTTTGTTCACAAGTCAATACTCTATGATATCATTGCATAGTATCATTAACCTCATTTTTATTTCTTTATTTTATAACCATAGACTTTGTAATTGAAAGGTGTTCTTTTACACTAGAGTTCTATGCATAACTTTAAAATAGTTATGTCCTTCTCATTTTTTTTAAATAATGTTACTATTGGGTGTAGTAAGACATAAACAAGGGAGGAATTGACATTATGTAGAAGAACTTAACTATAGAGATATTTAAGATAGGTCTTAATCTAAACCTGGTTTAAAATTTCAAATACATGCTTTGTCAACAATAAAAAAAACTCATACAAAATGAGATTTCTGACACAAGAAAACCAAATATAAATACTTGGTTAAGGAGGATCGCTAGAATAGAATAATTAAAGTCTTGGAAAGAACTTGAGAAAATATAAACAATACTTATACCCAACACTAATGATAAATGTGAAGTTTTGGTCACATGTAGATATAACATATCCTCTAATTTTTTAGACCTCTTAGGTTACTGTGCTCCTTTTTTACAGTAGTAGATCTATTTATAAAATGCCCATCTAGAATGAAACACAAGTCTATAACTGAAAAACACAAGGAAGAAGATTATTGAAACAAGAAATGTGGCAGTAAACATAACTATACTAAACCCATTCTTTCACAATAGTGTTATTACAAACATTTATGCAGTTTTCCAACAATAGAAATACCGAAAATACCTCTTACGAGGGTCAAGCTGCAAAACAAACAATTTAACTAGCATTTTATCCTATGCTAGTTGAGTGTTTTTCTCGATCTGGATTTTACTGGTAACAAAACTAATTACCTATTTAGAACCTGTAAAAGAAGCATCACTTCACTTTGTTAGTTGTAAGCTAAGTAAGCCCCGATCTCATCTAAGGTTCTTTCCTACTTGACAGAAAATAGTAATAACACACTTAGTATCAGGTTTAAATGTAATTTTCATTCTTGTCCTTTTTAAAACATAAAGTGCTGAATTTTAACATCCGGGAGATAGTACTTCAAAGATAATCAAATAAATTATATAGAACTAAAAAATTACAATGCTCAATTCTAATTACTACTGTTTGAGTAACTGCTAGCAGTTATTGGTTCATAGGCAATGACATCCTAAAACATTTTATGTTACATGAAAAATTTTAAATTTTTATGAATTTTTGGGTTATTACATTTCTAGTGGAGATCACAAGGGAAACTATATTCACAGATCACCTAAAATACTACAACATGCAGAGCTAAGTTATATGCAACCATTCCCATTTAACTGAGAGTCAAAAAGGGTCATAACAATATATTACTTTTCACCTCATCATAAAGCATAATTCTTCTCAGAAATCATTCAAGAAGTCATTATTCATCAACTAAAATCAGTCATGTAATGTCCACCAAAGACAACCATGCATGCATCAGTTACCATACCAGCATCCTTTGTGGTACATCAATGAACTCATCAACCATCATACACCCATTAGAATACATTAATCAAAATCCATCAATTTAATACATAACCAGAGTCCATAAACAGGACTCATCAAGCAAAAAATGATTATCATTTAGGGTGTTTCAACGGAACTAGATGTTCCCAAAAGGCGATAGGGTTGAAACCTATAGCTCTAATACCATGTGTAATATACCCAAAGAAACTGCTAACATGCATAAAATAAAATAAAAAATCCTTTGTATAAGGCATGGCCACGAATCTTCCTTTAATCATTCATTCCTATGCTTAATTGTTCCCGCAACAGTCCTTTCCGCAATTAAAATATGTCTAGGATTTATTCCTTTCGTATTCTGCCATTGCGGTCTGTGGGTCGCGGGAACCTCAATATTTTACGATTCGCCTTTTTCTATTTCTGCCTTCCACATTTCGCTGTACGGATTGTGGTAGGTGAAAACTCTTAAATTCACCCTATATTTCTTTCACTTTCCTCCTTCCGCCTTCTGTATTCCGAAATATGGTTTGCGGTAGGCGAAAACTCTTAAATTTCCCCTATATTACTTTTCTCTTTCTACCTTTCGTATTCCATAATGTGATTTGCAGTAGGCGGAAACTCTTAAATTTCCCTTATATTACTTTTCACTTTTTGCCTTCTACCTTCCGCCTTCCATATTCTAGAATGTGGTTGCGTTAGGCGGAAACTCTTAAGTTTGCCACTGTTATTTCTCACCCTTTCGCTTTCCGCCTTTTGCCTTCCGCATTCCGTAGGCGGACTTCGGGTAGCGGAAAACCCAAAATATCTTACCTTTATCTTTTAACTTCCCAATTTCTGCTTTCCGCATTTCGCGGGCGGATTTCAGGTACTGGAAATCCAACATTTTGCCTTATTTCTTTTTTTGTTTTCTGATTTCTTCCTTCCGCAAGCAGAGTCCGGGATGCGGAAAACCAACATTTTTACCTTGTTTCTTTTTTAATTTTCCAATTTCGCCTCCTGCCTTCCGCGACAGACTCAGGGGTGTGAAAATCCACTTTTACCTTATATCAACTTCTCTTTTCTCCTCTCGCCTTCCGTAGGCGGATTTCGGGGTGCAAAAAACACTTAAGTTAGACGCATTCCGACTCTGTAACCAGGATTCTAGCCTCCATGAACTTAAGCAATGCATGGGAAACCAAAAAGCCTATGCAAATGTAAAATGCAGGAGAGTATAACCGCAATGAACTCTACTTGACTATTTACACAATCATGTTGTATGTTTCCTTAAGTGAATTCAAGCTTATGAATTCTAAAGTAGGTTTTAGTGGCTATTTACCACACTTTCCTTCACAGTTTACCTTCATCTAAGGATGAAAGTATTATACAGGGACTTCCCTAAGCTAGGTAGGGTTTATCCCATTCAACATTTAGGCTTTCTACAGGGGTCCCTTGCAGCTGGACCTAAGTAGGAGAACAATAATACAACCAAATAACTCATCACAGAATAGTAAATACCATAATTAGAAAGGTCATGTGACCAAGGGGAAAATCTCATACCCCTAGAACACAGCATGACTTCTTTGACCATAGAAGCCATATATCAAATACACTTATAGACTTTCAGCCAAGCAGGAGTAATAGATTTAGGGAAACTATATAAACAAACAGTTTTCAGTGAAGTAAAACAGAGTAGGTGCATTATTTCCTCCATGGTCTATGCATCCAAATGCAGTCATAACCATTCATTAACTGAACATGAATACTTCTTTTTGGAGAATGATAAGACCCATATGTAAAGCATCAACCAGAGCAGGTGTATCATACCATTAGTAAGCTATATAACCAAAGCAACCATAATCATGCAAAATAGGGCATGATCATACACCAGCTCATGAGCAACGCTCCCATTAACAGACTTAGAGTTGTTCTTTATCATTTTATACACATTCATACACACAGAGACATGCCCTGATCTCATCTATCAAAGGGAATCATACAACATACAGGTAACTCTGTACAAAGCAATAATACACCATTTGAGTTACCATTTTACCAGAGGCAAGGCACAATCATGCATAAAAGTGAATGAATACACCAATTCATAAGCATCATTCCCACCAATAAAACTAAAGCTGTTATTTATCATTTCATTGATATTGAAAACACACATTTACACATAAACATCATACTCTGAGTTCAATAGAATGACAGAACAAACCCAGTAATGAAAATTGTTTGTAAAGCGATCCGCAATGAAGAGGGAACAATCACGTTCCACCCAACCATAGATTAAGTACAGATGTTCTATGTCCTTAATCACCCCCAAGATAAGATATATGAGTGTCGAGAGCGAAGGCCGCCAACCTTAGATCTAGTTTATCAATGTGAAGCCACTTCCTAGTACAGAGTATTCACCCGCAAGGATTTTTCTCCCCTTGCATACTTTGTGGCCCCCTCTTTATAGTTTTGATTCTAGGTCTTTTGTAGCTACGGTCCATTCCTCATCGAATCCTTGTCAACCACTGCATTTCTCTTTTTTCAAGGAGTAACTTGCGCCATTATGGTGTTTCGGCGCCTGGTGTACTTTCTGAGGTTAACCCTTCCAGCTTCCCCCACTCTCGCACGCATAGTTTCCTCACTTAACATGGTTGTCCCCATCATTCATTTTTTCATTAAAGCAAATGTTTCAATTACATCTGTCCTTCAAGGACCTGTTGGTGGTTTCGAGAACCAGCCAATCTTAAAACAATAAACTAGTAAATAAAATATTACATAAAAATGTTTATGTGTCGAGGGAATATTACAATGCAATTATTTTCTGTTATAGAAGGTTATGGGAAAATAAATTATAAAAGCATTTAATTGTATGATATTGAAAGAACAATGAAATGGATCAAACTATGATGAATACCTACGCTTATGTATATTCATGCTAATTTTCACATGTATAATGTTGAGAAAATAATAGAAAAATATGTGTAACTTGTGAAATTATGCTAGAAAGGTTAAGCATATAGTGAATTTCCATGAATGGTTATTGAATACCTTTTGTTAAAGATGTCCATAGTTGTTAATATGATGATTGATACTGAGTCGGAAGGACTCTGGAGCATCATGATTATTTACCTTTATTATGGTTTGATGTTGAGTCGAAGGACTCTAGAGCATCAAGATTACTATATTTATATGCTTAGATTAATGTTGAGTGGGTGAGCTCTGGAGCATCAATACTATTTAGTATTTATATGCTTAAATTGATGTTTAGGTGAGCTCTAGAGCATCTAGAAGTTGTATATGTAGTATGATGATTTGATGATGAGCCTATGGACTCTAAGGCATTAAGATTAACTAGATTTATTATAGGTTTATGTTGACTAACAATGTGGTGATTATATGTTAGTTGATGTTGAGTTGGTAGGCTCTGGATCATCAGGTATTATTAGCAATATGAAGATTGTGATGTTTTTATTTATTCAAGTTTTAGATTATATGTCGGGACAACAAACAAATACTTTGAGGTTATTACAAGTAATGGACTATGGCAGCTTCAATAAGACCATAAATTAAGAACCAAATGAACTTATGTAACCTACAATAAAGATCAAGAAAACTAAAATTCATCAAAAGTGTTATGAAACCTTGAGCTTATCACAGAGGACGCCCTGAGATTATAAAGCTCTTGAATAAATATTTATACACTAAACAAGACTCCTTAAAGAAAACGAATAAAAGGGGATTGAATAATAAAAATACGAGTTTAAGAAAGAAAACTTGAATTGGAATAAGAGCCTTTCCCAAATAGACATGTTGCAGGGCAACGACATTACAGGGGGTAATGGTGTTAGGATTAATTAATCCTCCCTTTGACCGCATAGTCTATTTGTCCTTTTTCCTAGCTTAGGAGGTCTTCATCACTTCACTAGTGCATGTAGGACACACCTAGGGGCCACCTACCAATCATTGCGTCTATCTGCATGATTTTAGGAGCTCCATGGATCAATCCTTATAATTTAGGAACCCACTCTGAGTGATACCAACATTCTCTAGCAATTGACTGTAATAGTTATTCAGTGATATTCAGTTATGCTCTGATTCCCATCAGTTAGATCACTCTATGTCATCCTAGTGCTAGTTTCCATGATTTAAGGGAGGTAGGGCGCCTTTGCTCACCCACCTACATCAATTAACTATTTGTGAACTATTTTAGTGATCCAAAGTTGGAATAGTGATCTCTAGTGGTGATTTTCCCACACTGATTTAGCTCTAGAGTCAGTCCAAGTTGGTAGATTCGAATCCTATCTTAGGCATTCAAATTCTCCTATTTGTATTACTAGTGTATTACATATTTCATATTGATAAATGGATGTAATGATATTCTTCCAATTAATGGTCTCATCTGTGTTTAATTTTCCACGAATTATTGATTAGTCATTATTGAATTCTTCTCTCTTCAGCGGCCTTCTTTTCTCATTGAGTTCATGCAGGCTTGAAGATTCTATGCTTCATTAAATTTAACAAATGGTCCTGTTGAGGCCTGGAAAATCCCAGGGAACAATAGTAGGGATTCTCCCCAATAAACGTTCCCAAATAGCTCGTTATTGTTTGGTAAGGGGAATCCGTCCGGTTTACGATCCGGATACCGTAGGTCAATTAACAGTTTAAGCTTTCTTTACCGGTTGCAGCCCGATCCATTGTTTAAGTGTATTTTTTGTTTTATTTTATATATGATATGCAAGTTCCTAATCAAGTGCAATCAATAGAGATAACGAATAGTTCACAATGTGATGCGCAATTTCTTACCTCTCGTCTTACCCCTTTCGCTTCTAAATCATAAACAAACAACAACTATGCTAAGCTAACTAGTTCTATCTAACCTATCCCTAGGGAGCAAGATTATATTAAATGCTGAGTAATGTACTGTAAAACATGCATAAAGAATATTACAAAGAGTTGTTCATAATTTGGAATACATGAATGTACGTAGAAAGATAAACAAAGAGATAACTCATTGTTGGTTAAAACAATCATTACTCAAACTACTGCATAAGTTTCATAAAAATAACAAGAAAACATTCATAACATGGAATTAATTCATAAGTCAGAACGATCTCACAGTTTGTAGAATAAGCTGAAACAGAAATAATTCAACATTCAACCAATCTACAGCATGCATTTGAAACTTCGCAGCCCCTTCTCCAGCAGAAACTATGGCCTTTTTATTATAAAAGGAAGTAGTTCTTCTTACAATAAACTCCACAAAAAGATAGCACATAAAAGTCTTGTCCTTTATTGACTTGATCTATATTTATACAATTTGAAATGTCTCTTGGCCTTCCTTGCCCTTTGGGCTTCTTTTACAAATCAATTACAAAAAAGGACTTTGTCTCCTAGTGAGTTCGCTAATTTAGGCAAATATAAATATTACAAAAAATGTATCAATAAACCAAACATTCTAAGTGGGCCCAGCCACCTCATTAATGAACTACTTCCATATATTAGCATATGTTAGTATAGTCTCAAACTATGATGGATCTAGAAATCTAATAGTGACCTCATGCTTGGCAACTTGGGATTTTATATTGGCCATCCTTGCTGGAATCAACCGAAGTTGATCTTCCAATAGATGGTTGCTTACTGTTTCCTGGGATATTACAGTCCTAGGCACTTTCTCATCTAAACTTTTGATCAACTGAATACCAAGTTCATCCTCCTGCCATCTGGCCTGCAATTGTTTTAAGTATTCTTCATGCTCAAGTAATTCGTCTAACCTCTTCTTTGCAGATGTTTGGAAACGGTTGTAAGTTATAAGCACCTTTCTACAGAACTCTGTGCAAACACCTTTAGTCCTCTGTGCTGCCTTTACCAGTTCTTCAACAACTTTATTTTCGAATTCTATCAGCTCATAATCCAACTTCACTCTCTCTGAGTCTTTGATTGGTGCATTTGTTGGAGGTTCCTTGGTTGCTTCTCACCAAGTCAAACGCCCTTGAAGAATTTCCAGGGTATCCTGGGTCCTATCTTTAAAATGGGAAGTTGTACTCACAATATCTTCAAACCTAACTTCCACTTGCCGAACTTTCAACATCTCATCTTCTATTTGGAGCTACATCTAGTAAATTTTATTTCTGAGCATGAGGGCATGCTTTGTCAATGGCTCAATATATGTTCTTTTCTCATTTGCCAATTTTAATAAAACCTCCAAAGAAGCCTTTTGTGCCTCCAATGCTGCTACCTAGGTTTCGTACTATTTTTCCTTATGCTCAGCAGTAGTCTTATGTTGTTCCAATTCTGCAACCTTGTTTCCCAAACTTCCTTTCTCCTTACTTAACTCTTCATTAGATGATTTTAAACTGTCCCTTTCTTCCTCTAAAATTTGGTGTCCCTGTTGCAGCCTCTCAAAATCTGATAAGGTAGCTTCATATTTTCTTTTGGATTATCTACCTACCTTTTCTTCTTTCCTCAACACCTCCTTCATTTCATCCATCTTTCCCTTATACTGCTCAATTTTTTCTAGAAGCATGTCTACATTGTGAGCATTGGTATAGGCATTTTCAATGCCCATAGAAGCCAATTGCTTTGGGTGCTCTTCTACGTTCTTCATGACCACCCTCTCTGTTACTATGGTCACTGGTGGCTGAGTCCCTACCCTCAAGGTTTTTTCTGTCCTCCATGTAATGGATTTCATTTTAGGATCAAAAGGAATATCTTCTAAGCATGCCACATCGTATTTTTTAGATGGTGTAAATGGTACAAGGCCCATTTCAGCTATGGGGATATGTCCCCCAGTAAGGCTGTTGCTAGATGTGGATGGCAGGTTCTATGGATCATTCTGAACAGGGCTCTGCTTTGGTCCTCTACCACCAGGAACTTCTTCATTGCTTTGGCTTTTCCCTTCGGCAGGCCCTCCTATATCCTACATTCCTTGCTCAGGGCTTGCATTTCCTTCAGCCATGGCCTTTTCTAGCTCTGCCATTTTCTTCAAAACATCTTCTTTGCTCTTATGTTTGGAAGCCTCTGCTTTATCTCTCTGTGCCTCTTCTACCAACAAATTCTTTGCTCCTGCTGCAAGACTCTGAGTACTTTCTTCTTGTGCCTTCTTTGCAGCTTCTTCTTTTCCATCATCTGGTTTTGGATTGTTACTGCTACTTCCCTTGACCCCAGATGCCTTTCTTTTCAACTGCTTGCTCACAGCTGCCATACTGCAGACATTTCTAAACACTTGCTCCTCTTTATCTATATAGTCTGCATACTCTAAATGCACCTTGTGAGTTGCCACCTTCCCTTGTGAATCATTTCGGTGGAATATTTTCTCTCCAAAATGGAACATCTCCAGTTCTTTCACAAACTCTGGGGCATTCTTGACTTTGTTGAACTTATAGCTCCCTACGTGAAAAGGTACAGGTGGGAACACAACTTTCTTGATATCGAATAGATAGTTTCCAAAACCATCTAGAAATACTTGTCTAACTACCTCCTTATGTTATATGTAGTCTGTTACATCCATGGGTAGCTGTAAGGGTGCTTTGGTTTCCCCATACACTCACAATTTTGTTCCTTCTTCTGTGAAAAAATAATCTCCATTCTCTTTGATTGATTCTACCGCGCCCTCTAATAGACATGGACAATCTTCAAGAAAGATCATCTTATACAGGGGCCTTATGAACTCCTCACAAATCAACTGGTAATGGTTGTGATATTTATGGGCTCCCAGAATCTGATATGCAATGTATATAGGGGCCCTCCCCTCTTTCCACACACAATTAAGCTTCTCAAACCTGTGTCTATAAAGTATACAATCCATCAAGAAATATGTCATAAAAAATTCTAATTTGTTCTATTTCAAACCATCCTGGGCTGCCCTAACACATTTGGACAAGTTTCTGGTAGCTATGTTTTCCCAGTTAAAAATTTTCCCCTCCATAGCTACATAATACATGAGGGGAATCCATCCAAAATTATACGTCTTTCCATCAGCCCTACCATATAGCTTGCTTATCATTAACGTTATTATCCTGAAAGGGGTTCGAAGATGGGCTGTCTCATATTCCCCTGACTGTTTATGTCTGAAGGTCTTCCCCTCAGCCACCATCCCCTTTGCTATGGTTGTATAGTCAAACTTTAGACTGTTGACCTAATCTGTTGTTACACTTATTTCTGCTTCTGGTAGACTGTATGCTTTTGAAATGAACGCAGGTGCGAATGATGCAACAGGCTTTCCCTCCTCATCATTTATTATCATTCCTACAGTGTCTATTTTGGGAAAAAATCATCCAATGACCTCCGCACAAGGAAAAATCACTACCCTAGTGGCTATTTTGGTTAACCCAGACCTCAAAATGTTCTCGTACAAAGCTAGATCTCCCAATCCAGCCTCTGACACTTTGCTTTCAACCATCATAGGATAGATCTAGAGCCATTTCAGCTCAGGCTCTACTCCTTTAATCACTTTAGTGTCTTCATACACTATCTCAGTCTTCACCGCAGGTGGGACTTCAAGAACATCTGTGTTAGAATCGCTTTCAGCAATTTTAAGCTTCTTCCTCCCCTTCTTCGTCATGGTTTCTGTAGTAAACAGTACCTACAAAATGGATTTGTTTTAGCATTCATATTTCGAACAACGATTATCAATGTAAAAATCCATACGTATACATCACCGCAGCACAAAAACCTAAAATTTCCTTGCCCTGTCAGTTTCATCCATTAAAACCAGCAATACGAGGCACGGGTCAAGGTTACGGCTAGAAAACACACAAGGGATACGAGCAACCACTGCGCTCTTCTTTCTTTATCAGCAAAATCTCCACTCAGCCCTAGACATTCTCTCTCACAGCTGCAACAGAGCTTCAAAGAAACAAAAATGGTGGCGATGCCCTAGGGTAAAACCCATGCCAAAAATCCCACAGTCGATACCTAAGGATTTTCCACCTACAGGATCTGCATAGAACGAGAAAGCCACAGCCCATACCAACATATAAACCCACAAGGAAACTGCCGACTAGATTCCTAACAGCGCAACTCTTGGCCTCCTGACAAAACATCTTCAACCTATCCGGCTGGGAGAAAACGCCTCTGGACAAGCAGACAGGATTTGTAGGTTGGTCTCTACTGGGGAAAAACTAAAATGAAACGGCCAATACCTAAAGATATACAAGCTTAAAAACCTCTTTATATACTGGGCCGAGACTTTACCTAACCCACCTCGCATATCGATGGACAACTTCGCAACCCAACCACTAACCAACTTAAAGAAAAGGAGAATGAAAAACCTTACCTAGTAGGTCAGATGCTACGCACAGTTGAAGACACCTAGAAACGTTTCACCATGCGAGCTCTACGGTGTATCGCCACTAACCATATGTGGAGCTAAACGAAAAAACACTCGGCAACCTTTTGCCCTCCTCATTGACTCCGTAATGTAAAATGGTAAAAAGACTTCAATTTGGAAAATAAAAATGCTTCTTGGGGCTTTAATTTGTCATTAAGACTCACACGTACGAGCGCCCCAACACCGTTGGTGTCAACCACTTGCGGGCTGGAACACATAAGTCATCAAGGGAATAGCCTCGATACGGCGGCTCAATCTTATTCATCCACCCGCTACTATCGGCCTAAAGTTCACTTTTCATCCGCTATAGCTCTGTGACTTAGCCGTAAAATCCTATCGAAGAGAAAACACAAATGCACCTGCAACAGTGGCTCCAAGCTCAAAAAACCTCCACAACGACTGGTCCTACTAGAATCGGATGTGAGCGGGAAAAACCTATGCCATAGCGGCTCACATTGGAAACTACTCTCGCAACAAAATTGCATAACCTCCCGCTGTAGCGGGTCAAACTAGAAGAATCTTTCGTCGTAGTGGCTCTCGGAGACCAAATCAAAAAGACAAAACAACAGCTCGCCACTGGAGCGGACGCAACTCGAAAAGCTCTCTGACGTAGTGGGACTAAACGGACATCGGCGCGCAACAAAGAATAACACCCGCAATAGCAGCCCGATCATGAAAATCCTTCCATTACGGCGGCGGTGAAACAAAGACTATGCCCACCATAGCGGCTCGCAATTTGAAAACGGTTCGCCTTAGAGGCTTGAAAACAAAGAAGAGCCCGCNCCGAGAAACCACCCACTGCTGTGGGTCAAAACTTCACTTTCTTCCTTGGTGAAAAAATGAAACTTTTGGAGACTTTTTTATGGACAGAAAAACCAAAAACTAAAAATAAAAAATAAGCAAACTAAGGAGATAAACTAAGATCTTCAAAGGGGGCAAAAAAATATCTTCAAAAAATCTTTTCGGGAATCGTTGCAGCGGCAACAGGTCCATATTACACTGGAGGGCTTAGCCGTAGGTCCTTGAGCGCTCGATTTTCCATAAGGGATAGTCAAGGAAGCATTGTAGGATTAAAAAGATATTATTTAAAGGACTCTACAAAGTGATGGTAAACGGACCTTGTGGTTACTCTGCATTAGAAATAACGATAGAAAACAACCCTGAAATTATGATCAAATCCATGGAAAAAAAGATAAGATTCTTCTGGTATTTAAAAAAATTGTTGAGTACTTGATGAGAGTTTAGTGTTGAGCTTGTTGATTCTGGAACACCAAAGCTTCTTAGACCCATTATGATATTTAGGTGTTAAGCTAGTACACTCTATAGCACCTAGATTAATCATACTTATTGAGTGTTGAGATGGTATGCTCTAGAGAACCTAGATTGGTCATACTTACTTGGTGTAGAGTAGATATGCTATAAAGCACCTAGAAGGATAAGTATTATATGGTGTCAAGCTGGTATGCTTTAGCACACTAAGAGCTATTTATGCTTATGTTATATATTATGAATATGTTATGCTTATGTTATGCATATGGTATGCACCTGTTATGCTTAGATTATGTACATTAAATGTTATGTTCATGTGTATCTCATAATATGAGGATTGATATGATTGAGATTTGAGAAAGAAAAAAAACAAGTTGAGAAAGACTAAAGGTACTTAGGGAGAAGCACATCCATACAGGGAGTATGGATGAATGTTTTTTTTTTACGCATGGTTAAGAGTATATGGCAAGGTTAGGTTCCATGAAAAATATTTTTGTGAATATTCTATCTTATATCAAGTTCTATATGCATATCATGTATGAATAATGGATATTGCACATACATGACGATCACAAAGAAAAATTTAGTGAGTGAAATAAACTCTAAAGGAGTTGTTATGAAAAGGAAACAATAGGTTGTTGCAAAGAAATTATGGTTTATAATTTTTATGATCATATGTATGTGCATGTTTGTGCTGAAATTATCAAAAGATTTTGCATTTCTTATGTAAATGCAGGTTTAAAAAGCAATAATCTTGAAGACATGCAAGTAAAGATGTGAAGGCAAGCAAGAAAAGATGGAGAAATATAATTACAAAGACAAAAGAAAGATGAAAACAAAGTTTTGAAAGGTATGAACATCGAGGACGATGTTATTTTTAAGGGGAGGAGGATGTAATATCCCTCCTTTGTGCCCACATATTTGTAACCAAAAATGAAATGATGTACCTGCTCATGGCATGGATCTCAAGCAGAGGCTCCATAGGTAAAACTTTTTAAGTATGAATGTGAATTCCTAAGTTGTATTGTGAATTTTAGACTTGGGAGACTGAAGACTTAACACGAATAAAAAAAAAGGGGCATGGAATACACTAGGGGGGAGAGGTTGAATGGTTGGGAAAGCATGAGCTGATGACAGGTGTAATCCTAGTTCCACGTGCACTTATCAAGGAAAATGAATTGAGATAGCACTTAAGTTTATAAGTGAGACGTAAAATATGATTAAAAAAAATTTCTAGGAGGGGATGCTAAAGAAACCACTAGTCGTCGCAAAGCATAAACAAATGCTTATGAACTAACGATTAACAAGAGGCTATTCAGCACTCCTTGGCTGTAGTCTATCCCTCGCTGAACTAGCTAGAACGGTGGAGGAATTTGTGATAGCCCGAGATCACATTTTCCATAGTTCTTTGAGTTTGCTTGGGAGTTTCTTGATTCTACTTCTGAATTTCTCTATAGGATATTGTTCTTCAGTGCTCTGAGAGTCTTTGCCATGGTCGTTGGAGGGGGTTCCTCCCCTCCCCCTGAACTCACTGCTTTCAGGAGATTGATAGCAGCAATAAACAATAGGAAACCCTTTCAAAACTAGCAAACATTATTCAAGAAATTAGACAATATTCCCTTTGTGGATCTACCTGCGTAACAACCATGTCGAACAACCATGAATATTGCATATCGAGGTCTTATTGGCCAGTTTACTGGTCTTTGTCCATCTCCCAAGGAAATCAATGGGTGGGTTCAAAGAAATTGGAAACCCCTTATATCAGAAGGCATACACAACAATCTAATAGGTAAAAGATATTATGTTTTTCTTTTTGAAAATTCAGAAGACAGAGATTTATTTTTTCGAAATGGGCCATATTTCATGGGCCCTCAAGGGATTTACCTGAATAAGTGGACTCCAGACTTTGATCCAAATCAAAATGTCCCTTCTGTTATTCTTGTATGGTTAGGTTGTTGCATCTTCCTCTTCATTGTTGGAATTTGAAGTCTCTTGAAGCTATAGGAAACACTTTGGGGAAGTATATTGATAGGGCCGAAAGAATAGAACAATATACTTGTGCTCGAATATGTGTTGAAGTGGATCTGGAGGTAGGGCTTCCTGAAGTGATTAAGTTGACAATAGCAGATTGGTCACATGTGCAGGAGCTTGATTATGAGAAATTTCCTTTTAAGTACAGACATTATCATGGCTATGGGCATTTTGCCATATCATGCAAGAAGAAAGCTAATGAAGAAGCTGCCAAAAAGAAGGTAGAACAATGGACACAAGTCCAAAAAACAAGCACAACAAAGCATGGAAATAATTCAAAGGGAAAAAGAGTAGAAATGGGGTTAGGTAGTAATCCCACCGGACAAAAACAGAATGAAAATGGAGCATCTGTGAAAGAAATAACAACACAAAACAATTTCGAAGTTCTAAGAAATCCAGAAGAACAAGTGCCTTCAATTCTTGAAGAGGGAGAATTTCCTCAATCTCAAGATCAGATACAAGAAGACAATAAAGAATCAGTTGAGTCAAATCTCGGTTCCCTTGCTGATGAACACTCTCCCACATATGGAGAAATGGAAAAAAAAAAACCCATGGATAAGTCTAGTTCATCTGAAGAAGAATCTCTTGAGAGGTCCTCAAACAAAGGTCGCAAATCTCTTAAGAACGTTCGGGAGGAAGAATTCAAATGACTGAAGATGCAAGGAATTCAAGCTACAATTGAGATGTCAACTGCTAGGAACACCAGTGCTTGACCTTCAAAATGAGGTCGTCTTCCTTTTGTCAATAATAAATAATGAGCATTGTCTCTTGGAATTGCAGAGGGCTTGGAAATTCATCGAAAACAAAAAAATTTAAAGATCTCTTAAGAATGGCTTCTACTGGTGTTCTTCTACTCCGAGAGACAAAAATTGACAAGGATAGTCTCCTATCCTTAAGCAAAAAGAACTGGAAAAAGATTGCAGGGAAGGTTGTGAGTGCTCAAGTTTCTTCTTGTGGAATTGCAACCTTGTGGATAGAGAATATTTTCTCTCTGGAAAACTATCTTGTAACGCAACACTGGATTTTTTCCGAACTCCGACACATTTCAAGTAAGATTTCCCTTGCTATTTTCAAACTCTACGTACCTATCAATTTCCAAGAGAAAAGAGAATGTCGGAATTCTCTAATAGACTTTCTTTCTGCTAATTCTCTTTCCAATATTATTGTGGTTAGTGCTTTAAACATCACAATGGATTCCAAAGAGAAAAAAGGAGGAGTCCACGGTAGAGATCCCATGCTTAAAACGGTGGAGAATCTCATTTTATTTTGGGAACTGATTGATTTTAACCCAAAAAAGGGAAGATACACGTGGACTAATAATCGAATTGGAGCAACAAACATCTCTGCCAGGTTGTATCAATTTCTGGTTCATAGCTCTTTGTTGATGGGAATTTTTTTTATTTCCTCCAGTATCTTGCCCAAGCTTACTTCAGATCATAAGTCGATAATGCTACAGCTAGAAGATGAAGAGGATCTCGGCCCCATTCCCTTTCGGTTCTGTCCAGTGTGGATAGGATGAGCTGGTTTTATGAGCATTATATCCAAGGCGTGGGATCTCCCAGTCTTTGGATCACCGAACGTGGGAGAGGAAGCTTAAAAACACCAAAGCTGTGTAAAAGGAATGTGTTAAACACTCTCATAAAAATCCAATCAGTGAAAGAAAAGAGGCCCTAGAATAATTGGAGGAGATTCAATTGGAAATGGAAGAATCAGAAATTACCTCTACCATGTTGGAAAAAGAGCAAAAAGCACAGTTTAACTCCTTTCGAGTGTTTAGGCAAGAAGAAGAATATTGGAGATTGAAGTCACGTAGTACTTGGCTGAAAGCTGGAGACCAAAATACCTCTTTTTTCCACAAACAGTATAGAGTTGGACTACCCCAAAATCATATTTCGGAAATCTCATCTCTGTCTGGTGAAAATTTTAAAGGCATTTCTCAAATTAAACAAGCGGTTGAAGTACATTTTCAGAGCCTGTATAGGGAAGATGGCTCTATTGATTCAAATTTAACCTCTTGTTTTTTGTCCAACATTCCTTGTTTGGTGAGTGAAGAGGAAAATGTTGAGTTAATGAAGCCTTTTTCGGAGGAAGAGATCATTGATGTTATATGGTCTATGGAGCCGGATAAAGCCCCAAGACTTGACGAATTCTCTTTTCATTTTTAAAGAGTTTGTTGTACAGTAATCAGAAAATATTAACTCAGGATGATCAAATCATTTCAGTTAAAATCCAAAGTGGGTGGATGCACCAAATCCACATTCCTTGCATTAATTCCTAAAGAAGTTAATCCTTCTACTTTTGATCGATTCAGACCTATTTCACTTTGATGCTCAAACCTCTACTTGGGAATTTGATATCACCTCTTCAAGGCAGGTTTGTAAAAGGGAGACATACTCTAGACAATGTGATTCAAGTTCAGGAAGCCATACTTTCCAGCTTTCAAAGAAAGGAGAAGGGCATGATAATTAAACTCGATATGGAAAATGCCTTTGACAGGGTAAAGCTATTATGTCTTTACTTAGTTCTCTGTTCTTTAGGATTCAGCCCTGCTTTTATAAATTTGATAAAAGAATGTACTAATAAACCTTGGATAGTGCCATTAGTAAATGGCATACCAACAAACTTCTTTCAAGCAACCAAGGGTCTTCGACAGGGTTTTCCACTCTCACCGCTTTTTTTATATTCTAATGGTTGATTCTTTGAGTAGATAGTTAATTGCAGGAAAAAATGATGGGATTATTCCGAGCATCAATTCAACAAGTGGAGTTGAAGCTATTAACCATACTCTCTTTACGGATGATACTTTGCTTATGGGAGGGGCCTCATTAAAGATGGCAAGAGTTTTTTCAGAAATTATGCAACATTTTTGTATTATTTCAGGGGCTCTTATTAACAACCATAAGAGTGTTGTGTATGGCTAGAATGTAGATCACTCAACAGTTGCAAATATATCACAGATTTTAGGCTTTGAAGGATATGCTACATGGGACAAGGTTAAATATTTGGGTATTCCATTAACCTTGGGACAAAACAACCCTTCTCTCTGGCTGGATATCATTAGCAAAATAAAAGCAAAGATTGCCTCGTGGGGTGGCCATTGGATCATGAAGGTAGGGAAGCCAATTTTGATTAAGTCAATACTCTCAGGTCTTCCTATATACCAATCATCTCTTCTCCTGGCTCCAAAAGCGATTATGGATCAGATATCCAAGCTGATCAGAGACTTCCTTTGAAGAGGTGGAAAAGGAAATAAGAGCCGAATGCATTTGGTTAAATGGGATCTTGTTAAAATGCCTGTATTAGAAGGTTGATTGCAAATTAGAGATCTAGGATTGGCTAATCTAGCTATGGGAGGCAAATTGCTTTGGCAGCTATTCTCTAATAAAAAGCATCTGGTTAGTCAAATTTTCTAGAAAAAATATCTTAATGGAGGAACTCTAAGAAATCTATAAATGGAAATAACTCCTAAAGGTTCTATTACTTGGAATTTATGCATAAGAGGCCTCGAATTCTTTACTCGGCATCTTTATCGTATGAAATGGCAGAAAGACATTTCTATGGGATGACAAAATAAAAGGTAACGCTCCTCTAAACTATGATTTATATCTTACTGAGATTAAGCTATGGTTGGTTAACAAAGGTCTTTTAAGACTATCAGATATTATTTCTTGGAACAGAAATGGAAACTGGGCTGCGTGGGATTTCCCAAAACTACCAAAACGTGGCCATCCCAATCTTCTTGCTCAACATAATTCGTTGTTGAATCAACTGTCTAGTCTGGCTCCCATACACTTATCGTGCAAGTACGTGTGGGGTTGGGGATTTTCTGGCATGTACTCTGCTGCTCACGGTTTCCAGGTTATGTAGCCTTCCTATGTTTCATCCCACAACACAGCCTTCTGGAAATCGGTTTGGAATTCTCCTAACATTCCAAAAGTAAACTTTTTTACTTGGACTCTTATGCACCAGAAAGTATTAATCGATGAAAAATTGTCAAAACGAGGTTTCTTTGGACCATTTAGATGTTGTTTATGTTTTCAAGTTGTCGAGATTTCAACCCATATTTTTTTGGATGTGTTTTTACACAGAAAGTTTGGGCACAATTCTTGCGTGGGTTGCCTTATTCTTTTGTTCCTTCAAATTTTGAACCTGTTAATCTTTTTAAAAACGGGAAATCATTGTATCCTGGTCTTCTTTAAACCAGTCATGAATGGAGGGAAATATGCCAAGCCATTCCAAAATATTTATTTTGGAAATTTTGGTTAGCAAGAAATGATTCGATTTTTAACAATAAAGTCATGAAACTAGAAATTGTAGTAATACAAGCTAAGCATTTTCTTTTGGAAGTAGTGGGAAATTCTCAAATTGATGACATTAAACTTGACACTGAGCATAAATGGCTTGGATCATTTCACATAGATAAAACTCAGTTGGGTTCAGGTAGGCCTATTATTAAAGCAATCTGGCAGGTTAGAATTTCGGAAAACGAATTTTCAAAATGGTGGCAAAAGAAAAATAAAGTCACAATCTTCTTCAATGGAGCGTCAAAAGGAAATCCGAGGAAAGCTGGGGCGGGGGGCTGATTTTATACCCAGGAGGAAGGTTAGAAACAAGCTTCAGCTAGGGAGTAGGACAACTTACAAATAACCAAGCAGAATCATTTGCACTTCTAAAAGCATGTCAACTTGCAAAGGCATCTCGACATAACAACATTCAAATATTTGGAGACTCATAAATTATAATAAAAGTTTTAAACTCTAATACAAAGTTCAACAACCTCAGTTTGAACGTGACTATGCAAATGCTACATTTCATTTTGATAGACTGTGTTTCTGTTACCTCTTATCACATTCTTCGTGATTTGAATAAGTTGGCAGACTACAAAGCAAATCAGGGTTGGCTTCTTCCTCCAGGAATGCTAAGCTTGAATGAAGGTCCTAGTTCGATGCATCCCATTCCTTAATCTTGAAATGAGACGTTCTAGAAACAAGGAAATGTATAGTTAGGAATAGTTGTAATTAGGTGAAGGCCCAACAAATTCTTTATCAATAAAAAAAATCGTTTTGGTTAAAAAAAAAATTAAGATCAGTAATTATCTTGAATTATAGATTAAGATAAGTAATTATCTTGAATTAAAATCAAAATTAGTAATTATCCTTAGTTAAATATTAAACATAAGTAATTATCTTGAGATAAATATTAAGATAAGTAGTTATATTGAGTTAAAGAAAAAATAATTTAATTAGTTTAATTAGTTGAGTTACAGTAAAAGATAAGATATGTATCTTAAGTGAATATGTCAAAATTAACTAAAATTAAATAAAGCTAAATTAGTTAAAGTTAACAAAGTTAAAGATAAATTAAGTTAAGATAACTAAGTGAAGTTAGCTAAGAAAAACTAACTAGTTATGTTAGCTAAATCTAAGTTAAGATAATTATTCTAAGATAATGAGTAAAAATTGAATTAGTTGAGATAAGTTAAAATTAAATTATCCCAAGGCAACTAGTTAACTAAGTGAAGATAATAAGATTTCTTATTGTAAAAGTTAATGTTTTGGTTTACACCAAAAAATTATATATGAGATCAAGCTAGGAGAAGGTGGGGTCCCTGAACGAACTTTTGAGCTCAGAAGTCTTGTTGATATTTTTCCATTGAAAGATTGGTTAACCTTCGCCCTTGCCCTAATGGATTCCTGCGCAGCTTTGGGGTGGCCTCTAGATGGATGTAATGCACACTAGGCAGAGCGCCAGATGGTTAGGTGGAACATCGAAGTCAAGTCCTTAGTCGCCTTTGGTTTTGCAAATCTACTTAGTCAGATAAGTATATTTTTATGTTTAAAAGATGTAGAAATATTTTTTCTTATTTTATTAAAATGTTGAGACGTGTTAAAATGGATATGAATCTCTGATGTAGAATTTCGAAGGTTTGAGCATGACAATGTCATATGTATTGTAATTAAAAGATTTTTTTTACCCCATTTTCCAAAAATTGTGCCGAGAAAATCAGATACATTGCAAGAATAAGGTAATAAGCTAGCCATTATTTGTTGATTCTACTTAATCTAATGGCTTGTTTGGAATTTGACTGTGATTATATGACATTGGTTCTGAGCTTCATGGCCAAGGAAACTGCCTATGTGTTGCCATGGTATGTTGGTTTGTAGGTCAATCTATTTTTTATGCTAACTGGTCATGAACTAAATATCTGATGTGGCTATAAAATTTCATGTCCAGGCCAGGATCATGTCTAAAGATGTCGTTGTGTAGAAACCATAAAGTGAATAGAACAAATATAGGCAATGCAACTTCAAATTCCTATGTGGATACTCTTGTTTCTTGTTTTGCTCAATGTAAATTAATGTGAAATCGCTTACATAGGGCACATTTGATAATATTTAAACTTTAATTTGATATAATAAGATTGTTTTTCATATAGGTAAGCCATTTATTTGCCTTTGGTACATGTTCTGTGCTATAGACATTTGCATTCATTTTTATATGTTTTCTCTTTTAGTTATGGATCTGTTGTCTACAGCCTCGGAACCCATCAACACTTCATCTCTATGTGTAGCATTACAATGAATCTACATGGTGGATTAGGGTATGTGTAGCATTACAATGAATCTACATGGTGGATTAGGGTACATAGAATATGAGCACGAGCATAGGCCCCTTTAAACCAATGTTTGATATGCAACTCAATGTTGCTAAGCTCGAGGGCTGACATATCAATAACTGGAGTTCAAGATATGCAACCTTGAGATATTACAGAAGGTTAAGGCTTTGAAAATGCCTCTTAAATTGGAGCATGTTGCACGCATGGTAGGAGATGGTGTAGCTCCAAGTAGACTACATGTGGCTCGTGCAATAGTTGCGACAAGATAAGTAGATAATGTAAAGCATGCATTCAATAAATATCTATATGGTGGAGGACTTGCTTATGCCACATACGAAACAATTAATTTCTCTTAGATTTTGATGTTATGTATGACGCTTGTTGAAATTAAACTTCATAATGTGGAATCGAGTGTTTCTAAAAGTTGGATTGAATGACATTGGTTTGCAGGGGTGTTGAGATTCTTGCTGAAGAAGCAATACAATCGATATGTCGAATACGAGGAGTAGCTATCTTGGCTCATCCATGGTTTGTAAGAAATATTAAAGTTGTCGACCTTCATGGAATCGAAGTCTACATGAATGATGGAAAAATAGTCGCTAAGGTCTCTTCGGTGCAAATTATTTTACTATTATGATTCTTTGTTTGGTAGCGAATTTGATAAAGGTCACCGCAATTTATTGTCTTTGTAGTTTTAATTTGATCTAATCAAAGCTAAAAACCCCTTTATCCTATAGGCTAGTAGTTACACCTATGAGCACCACATCATCATATAAGCTTTACTGTTTGGTTTGAACTTATTGTGTCTCTACCTTTTTGTTTTTTTGTCTTGGATATTTTCTTACTCTAGTATATTGTATGAGATAGGATTTCATGAATTATCTGATGCTTACTGGCTACTGAAGCTTGGAGGGTCTGATTTTCATGGAAGAGGTGGCCCATTGATGAAACTAGTTCTGTAAAAGTAAATATTCCAGATTTAGAAATGCATGAATTTCTTAAGGTAGCTCAGCCTATTTGGCATGATGCTATTAAGAACATCCTACTTAGTTTGGTAGAAGAGACCAAGGTCATTGGCTTCATTTCCTTTTCCAAGTATAAATTCTTAAACGATGACATGCATATGAGAAATAATCCCTAGGTGACAAGGAAGATATTGTAGATTTGCATCTATCTCCTTCGTTAACCAAAGAAGAAAGCGCAATCGTTGAAGAGGAAGCCATCAAACTTAAACTTTCATACATTGTTATCAGCGATGAGGCAAAAGAGACGTTTGTTGTTAGTAGATAGCCTCCAATGTTATTTTATGATAATTTTGTGTGTTGTTGCATGGGTTTACTTGTTTCAGGGGGATAAGATGTTTGCCAATTTACAAATGTCAGGCATCATTTAAATGCATAAAACTGCCATGTTTTCATGGAATTCAGAGATATATTCAATAATGTTATTTATTGTCTTATAAATACTAGATTATTATGGTCTGAGATCACCCCATATATATTTAATTCGTTTAATTCAAAATATCCTCCTCTACTGTTGCAATAATATTTGCTATAGCAATCATTACTACAATAATTGGACAAGGCATCTTTGGAAATTGCTAATTTTGGAAGAAACACGGGCATAATGTAGAAGTGCTCATTTTCAAAGAGTTATCAATTGATATTTGACTAAGAACATTTTCCATACTAATTCAGCTTCCATTAAAATCTTAATTGTGCCTTAGCTTCCATTAAAATCCTAAGTGTGCCTCTATTGAGAATCATTTATATTTTAGTTATTCCATTATACAAATATTTTATGGTCGTTATATCTGAATTATTCATCACTTGCATTAATGATGCATGGCATACAACTGCCAGCTCTTGATGTATTATCGTGAGAAATCATTAAGATGAAGTGAGATTTGGTCAATTCCTTTTTCATACAATACTGGAATATGCATATCCCTAGCTTATCAAAACAATCCTCAACAAAACGATTAATCATCTGTCACATCATGTTCAAGAATGAATGTGACATATCAACAATCATTTGGCCCAAATTAGAACTCAATACACAATTAGCAAGAAAAAAACATGTACAATGTATTATCATCCATGGTCTTCACAAACAACGAATCATACTTAGTACTGTTATGTGTATATTGTAATCAACAAAGTACAAATTCTACTAAACCAAATATATATAATTATTGTAAAATAAATTATTTTTAAATTGTTTAAAATTTATTTATATTTAAAATAATTTAGAATTATGAACAATAAATTCATCGCAAGTAAATCATTTTAAAAAAGAAGGAAACCTGCGTAAAATTATTACAGCCAACGTTTCGAACTCCATAAAACCGAGTCCATCCTCAAGGCGATCACTCAATCGTGTGATAATTTAGAATTACTTTTTTTCTTATTTTTATAAATTTTTAATATAAAAAACAGAATACAAGTTACTTACAACTCTTCTTTTTATATATATATATATATATATATATATATATATATATANTAAAATATTTATTACAACTTTGAATTCAACTCAATTTTCTTCTCCTCTTCACTCTCCTCACTTTTTCTTCCCTCCATGTATCTACACTCCTACCACCAACCATCTCACTTTTTTTCCTCCGTGCATCTACACTCCTACCACCAACCATCATAAGGGACAAAGCTCTATACAATTTTACAACTTTAGTGAAAGTAACCCACTCTCCCTTCTATAAAATTATACATACTATGATACTAGCATAATTAAAACGTTTTAATAACTTCAAGGATATACAATTTTCACTTGCAACATTTATATCGCAAGTAAAAAGTAAGTAATTAAGTTTTGAAGGTTAGCTGAAATAAGTTGTTTGAGTCGGACATGAAAATCAAGATTTGTCATTATGTGGAAAAAACTTATCCAAATTTTTTATTATTTTCAAAGTAAAATACTTAAATATATATATTAAATACCATTTTGTAAAAAGGAAAGTACCTAAATATTTTAAAAATATCTTGGATACCTTATCAAACCTAATGATTATTTCACTAAGGACTCAGTTTGGTTGTTGGTGTGCATTCAAAAAAGGTTGAATCTCGAGTGTAACAAATGGATTTCATGTTGCAGTCGATTGATCCTGATTAACTCTATTATTGAAGTCATTCGTGTATATTGGTTTACGATGTCTTATGTTCCTGCTAGTATCTTTCAGAGGCTTCGAAAACTCTGCGAAAATTTCTTATGGGGAGGTAAGGATAAGGTGCAGGTCTTCTCATGGGCTACTTGGCAACATATCTCCCATCCCAAAGCACTGGGTGGTTGGGGTATTAAGGACCTTCCTTGTTTTTCCAAAGCACTTGTTGCTAAATGTTCCTAGAATATCGTTAGTGGCTCTGGTTTGTGGAACCGCATTATTCATCTCAAATATATTGCACCTCTCACTATAGTTGAATGGATTCATGCCTCTGATAAATCCTCTCTGCACTCTTCCATCACGTGGAAGGAGATTATTAAATCTTTTGACCTTATTGGCGGATGGCTGGCTTGGAAGATTTGTAACGGTGAATCTGTTAGAATGGGAAAGGTCTGTGGGTTGGTGGCAATGATTTCATACGTTTCCATGTTGATATGATCCATAATCTGTCTGAACGAGTATATATTCATTTGCACTAGATCCATTTACAGAATGTTCCTTCGTTGCCTTATCAGTCTTGGTTATCAGCTGCTGACCTCGAACTTTCTAAGGGTGAGACTCTCATCTGGGATCTTTATATCCATAACTTGTAGAACAACATGGTCTGCCTATCTAACAAGTTGGATGCTCTTCTATGGATTAAAAACACCAAAGGTGGGTCATATTCTCCTAAGACGGGTCACTTGGTGCTCAGAGAATTGGAAGTTGCTCCTTCGTCGGATTGGTGGTGTCGCAGTATTTCGAAGCTTCCTTGCCCTCTCAAAATCAAGATCTTCTCTAGGCTTGTTTTAGATGGTAAAGTCCTGGTTTGGGATACTTTGACTCACAGGTTTTTATCTGGGCCTAGCAGATGCCCATTATGTGAACAGGATGTTGAATCTATTGATCATCTCTTTATTTTTTATTCATATGCCCGTGAAGTGTGGTTTCATCTTTATCTCTTAGTAGGTTCACCTCTTATTTGGACTGGATCCGATTTTAATCTTACCTGGCTCTCCTATACTCGCAACATATCATTTTCTTCATTTGTAGCTATCCTTGTTTTTGTTGTGTGGGGTATCTGGATTGATAGGAATAAGAAGTTATTTGATGACGCCCTTATACTAGCTCAAGTTTTGTCGGTTGTAGCTTTGGCATTTTTAAAGCTTTCCCCCTGTCAATTTCTATCAAACCTGTCTGTGCCATTGTTTATCCTATTATGGATGGTTCCTACCCGTGGGATTTCATGGATGGAGCTTCCCAAGGTAGGCCTCGAGCCGACGACTTTGGTGGGATTCTCCATCTTTCCAGCTCTATCTATATCCATTTTGCGGCTGGCTTGGGTGACGTTTCAAACAACTATGTTGAATCTGTTGCTTTCAAAATCCTTATGCGGCTCTCTCTTTCTCTCGGCATGGCCCAACTTCAGATTTTTGGCTATTCCAAATTGATTGTGGATTGCCTTAAATTGTGCAAGCCCCCTTGGGACATTTTTCTTCTTCCTCTATATGAGGATATTGATAGGGTCAGACTCCACTTCCATCAACTTTCTTTTCAACATATTTTCAGAGAAATCAACTTTGTGGCTGACTCTCTTTTTAAGAAAGCCCTTCTCCTGTCAGTTGTTTTAAAGACAAATGGGAGGTGTCTGATGGCTCATTGACTTCTTTGGGTCATAGTTGCTTCTAGTTTCCTTTACATGTTTGGCTATGTGTTGTAGCAGATCTGATAATCATTTTTTTGTATATGTTTTTTTTGATAATTTTGTTGTTCATTTACCATTCTTACAAGCGCTATCTATTGATCTATTCCGCGATATGTATGACCTAGAGATCTTTTGAACAATATAGTTTTATTACGTCGTAAGGCGTTTCAACAAGTGGAAACTACTCTCCGAATTTAATGCGTTTTTTTTCATTCGTCGATATTTTTGTCTGACGATTCTAATAATCTCCATCGTTCATCGTTGATCAGGTTAGGTGCAAGCTGGAGCAGGCCAAGATGAGACTATACAAGGATTATGAGCATCTCCGGGCAGAGACAGAGGCAGAGGCAACAACGAAGTGGCCAAGAGCATCTGATCCTTTGCGAATTCCATCGTGAAGTTAGAGTGGGCCAAGATGAGACTATACAAGGATTCTGAGCCTCTTCGAGAAAAGACAGAGCTCCGACAAGGCGAGATGGAGCTGAAGCGGACAGAGATTATTGCTAAGACACAGCTGCAGATCGCCAGGCTTCTATCGGGGAAAAACGGTAAGTGAAAACTCACAGATAGGAATACGATTACGAATACATCATCCACAACACTCGCCCTCACTACTGCTCCACTTCCCCCTGACATCGCTGCTCACGCGCCCCCTCCTCACTCTCTCCTTGGGAAGTGAGGAAAGGATACGGAATTTCCTTACTACACAGGTGAGCAAATGTTATTTAAAAGGCAAAACAGAGAACACGCATTGAAATTTCAGCAAGGAAAGGCATAAAATTATGAACACCAATTTGCAGTATAATTCCCTTCAAACCCCAAAAATGATCCATGCTATATAATTCAATTCATGTCCAGTAAGTTTCTTAGCTTCAAGTGGCAGGAAAATATTGAATTCCCCTCAATCCCATAATAACATTGCTTTTACATTCACATTCCTTAGTGGGTCTCTTAGGTTTGATTCACAATAATCCCTTGAACTTCTCTGTAATCCTTTTGATTTTGGTTTTGGAATTGGCTCAAAACCAACTCAATGCTTAGGCACTCACGTTCTCAATGTGGCTTGGCAGGCTTTGGGTATTTATGGACTAAAGGCTGTTGTCTCAGAGAAATACCGGTAATTAAGTTTAATAACACAACAATGCATGAATAATAGGTCCAAGATTATGGAAACTAAATTTGGGCATCAGCTCTAGCAAAAATGTGTTGTATTCTTTTACTATATCTCTTTGGTTGTAAGTATGTCACACAATCACATAGGTTCATTTGACTTGCTTGCTATGTCATCCTAGATCAATCTGAAGATTGCTCCACTCCTGATTTTAGGTGCTACAGTGTTCAATCTGGTAGCATCCAAGATCCTTCAAACAACTCTGCCCTCCTTCATGTCTACTAAGTCTCGGAGATAGTTTGGCTGGTGTATAACTGTGGAAATTGAGTTAAAGTTATCTATGCTAGCAGCATACTGATGTATAGTTACAAGAAAACGATTCTTAGGTCTCAAATCCTGGAAAGTCCAGGTATTGTATCAGGTTTACTAAATCATAACATGATGCAATTCGACACGAGTCAAGCACATTCAGGTAGCATCTTGATGTATAAATGCAAGAATTTAATGAAAATATTTAGGTCTCAATCCTGAAAGACCTTTATCTGAACATAATTTCTGTAATCACTGGATATTGACTTACATGGGTGCAAAATAAGCTAGACATTGATTAACTCTAAGTATAGTTATGCAAAGATTTCAAAAAGGTTTTCTGGATCTTATCTAATGTGGCCTCTCCCTAAGCAAGATTTCGGTAATGATACTAAATCCTAACTTTTTCCTACCTTTTGATTCAAAACGTTTGGGAATGGTTTAGACGTCTGTTACTATGCTAGTAGATATTGTCTACGTAGGGAATTCATTGGTTCATATGCACATTGCCGACTGTCACTTGCATCCAATGCATATAGCACTAAAACAATCCATTCATTAATGATTTAATCTCACAGAATAAGATTTCAACTATAATACCCCATGGGCCCTTGTATCCACTAAAAGAAGCCTATAAAGTACAACACCTCTTGATATTTCGAGGAGTTGGTTCAGGATATTTCAAGATGAAACTGCTTTGTCAAACAAGCAGACTCGTAGAGTCGAGACTCTACAGTCTCACTTGAATTGTTAGGGAAATGGTTTTGATCAGTGGAACATGGCAAGAATTAACATTCATTTCCATTTGGAAATTTGAGTGTTTCTAGAAACTAGCATGTCTGTATAGCAGCACTCCGCTAAAGTCATTATTTGCTAAATTTACATATGTAGAACCCATGTAATCATAGATATCTTAAGAGCCTTCTAAAATTTCAGAACCATTACCTGTTGAACTTAGGTGTGCAACCTTTATAAGCATACTTCTCTAAAAACTTTGGAAAATTCAAGTAATTTTATTAAACCGGAAGTGCTTGAAAAGGGTGAGTGTGAGACATGAAAACTGGAACTACAGATGTTGCTACCCCCAACTTTCTTGTTACCTGCCATGAGATAGGGACTAGACTCACAAATTTAAAACCAGTTAAGTGGGTTGTGCTATTGCTTTGAGTTGTCTTGTACCCAATGATCTTTGAGGGTGATCTTTTAATGTATTTATGTTATTGGATTGTCCCAAATGTGAATTTAGAGCTTATGGTCCCTACAATCTAGTCTCTGTTGCTTATTTGACTGCATTGAAGCTTCATCAAATAGATAGACTTTTGTAGAAAATTACTTCCTTCTGTTGAAATTAAAAGGGTCTTTGACAGCAGTCTTAATTTTTTAAATTTGACACCATTTTAGATTTTTTATGTTCCTTCAAATTTCAAACGTGGTTTCATATCTCCTTATTCCAACATTGCATGAGCCTTACGATGAACAAAACACACGTTTCTTGCAGATGCTAGAGGAAGAGACTGTGACTCCCAACTCAAGGGAATTTTGCCCAATAATGAACGCAGTATTTCAAATGCTAGAAGAAGAGACTATGTCTACCTGCCATAGTGAATTTTATGACTCATGCACTGATGAAAAATGAATTCAATTCGATTGCTAGATGTAGAGATAATTTAAGGTGGTAATGCTTTCCATTTACAATGATTGTTTTCATCGAGGATATATTGTTTGGGCCTTTTGGTAGCCCTCTCATTTGTTTTTCTTTACCCATTTGTATATAAACCATAATGAGATATAGTAATTTTTTATGACAGTAGAGCAGATCCAGATCATCAATGCCAAACAAACTAAATTGTATGTGAAATATAATGAGCAATAAGCTGTATGGATGAATTTAAATCAAACATTGTACAAGTGAGTTATTTCAGTTCAACGACAAAGCACTTTCAATAATTGTTTATTAGGTGTGTTTCCACACCTTTGCAACCTGTATTAACCTCTCACTAAAAAGCAGTGCATAAAGTACACAGAAAGGAGAATCAACTACCAATGCAAATACAAATCTTGAATGAACAATCGTCATCCTCTTTTTATGTTCTAGGAATGGTTGGGGGAGTGATATCATGTGGTCACAACTTTGCATAATAATATCGTCAATGCATAGCTTTGCTTGATACAATATGACATTATATTAAAAACTATTGGAGTTTATTCAATTCTCGTTCTTTGCAGATGAAAGTAAAAGCTAGTGTACTAATGCTTCATAGATACAAAATGGGATTGTTTGGAACCTTTGTTTTCTTGGCACTGAGCTGTAATGAGAAATGGAAGACACCACTATTCTCAACTCCAAAATCAATTGCTCGACTACCACCTTGCATGTAGCTTCCAGTTTAATCCCTGGCCACTCTAAAACTTGTACTAGTTTGTCTTGCTGATAGCTGTACTATCTTGCAAATATGGTCACTTTTCCAAGGTTTTAGTAACAAATGACGTTTCATACCAGACTAATTCTTTTTTAAATTCTTCCTTTAAATTGAATAAAAACATTACAACTAACCTGAGGAGATACAACATACATTTTTTTTGTAAGTGCTTCTTTTAAATTGAATAAAAATAGTAGTGAGTACAACTAACCTGAGGAGGAGACACCTCATAACAAACTTTGTGGGAAAACCGTTAACACAAACATTTTTGTTCTGCTAAGTTGTGGCCACACAATATTATTCTGCCAAAATCACTAGAGGAGATACGTCATAACAAACTTTGTGGGCAAACCATTAACATCAACATTTTTGTTCTGCTAATTTGTTGCCCCGTGATATTATTCTGCCAAAATCACCAAAGACAATGCACTTGTTCCTTATTTGAGCTGCCAAAATCACCAAAGGCAATGCACTTGTCCCTTATTTGAGAAAATCAAACCTTGGTCATGCCCTAGCATGCCACCATCTTCAATGTTGAACCACAACCTCTATTTGCATCTATTCATTGATGAACCACAACCTAGGTATCTTGTGGTGGAAAAGCTAAAGTCAAGGGACATTTAGCGGAATATTGGGAAATCTGAGTTCAGTTGTTCTTCCTTTTGCTGCTTTTACACCCCAAGTTTAAGGCCAAATGAGGTTGTCATCCTCGGGCTTCAGTCAGCAGCACCAAGAAGGTACGGGGACCTTTTATTTCTCTTGCTTCCCCACCTAACTGAAATCCGTTATGTAATTTTGGACCGATCTTTGTATGAGCATTGTACGCGAGTGTAATGTAAGATAGAGACATAATGCGTGTATATATTATTCACTTCTGAACTTGGCTTTCATAACAGTGCCGACGAAGAGAATTTTGCTCAAATTTAGCTTGAGAAGCCTAAATTAGAAAGCTGACAATTTTAAGTATGCAGTCAATTCTATTACTTCAGTAAGAGCTAATTTCTTGTAAGTGGGAAGATTAAATGCTTCAGTTCAGGTGTAAACATCTAGCTTTTCCTAAATTTAGTGGGCTAAGCTCAAGTGCTTTAAAAATATAGTACTGCTCTTTCCTACAGTCAGCAAAACAGTGTTTTCTACTTTCTTAGTACAATATGCTTTTCAAATATAGGACGGTTCTTTACTAGACTCGGCAAAATTAAGTGTTTTCTACTTTCTCAGAACAGTTTGCTCTCCTAAGAAAGCAAACTAAGAATTCCAATTGAATGTCTTAACATGGGCGCCTGCATTACTTGCAGTTCCCCTCTTCCTTCTTTAAACTCCTCGAGGCTATTATTTGTTCTGCAATTTGTCCCTTTGTCAGAGAATTGCTTTGAGCGGACATTCTTCATATTAATTTCTAAGCCAGTCCTCAACAATGGTGATTGTCTTGCAAACCGATCATATCTGGATCTCGACACACCACCCGGATCTTCCCCGCCACATATCAACAACGATTGTTGCATTCTTCAAAAATAGTTGTGCAACATCTCTATTAAAAACTGTTAGAAGATATCTTCTAAGAGACACGAGACAGTCGGTAATTCTATTTTACGTCTTTTACATTTCTGCCCAACCTATATGGATACTGGTAACTTGTTACAGATTCCAGACCCTATTTCTCCAAGGATGGATGAAGAATGACACTAAAGAAGAAAACAAATTGTTAGTTGCAAGTTGCTTTGTAGCAGAGGTGGGCCTCTGAAGCTCTTTTATGATTTGTTTCTAAACCAAACTCAGTTAAAACAAAGTATTTTATGGTATTTTCTTTGAGTAACTCTCTTTTGTTGAATAATTGAGCTAACATGGTCCTATTCATTACTTTGCTACTAAGAGTATGTATCTTATCCCTCTCTATGTTCATACTTCATAGTTACTTTACTTTCATGATTTACTCATATTTAGTAGAAAGGCTTTTCTTCTGTGCATTTAGACTTTTAAGTAAACCACATCATTTGTTCTTTTCTTCTTTGTCAAGTTCAATATTATTTGGTATAAAGCTATATCAGGGGTTTTTAGAAATGTCTTAGTTATACACTTACTTCACAGCTTTTGTCAGCAATACATGGGTAGTCTGTACCTCAGCTTTCCAAGTGCAATTATTAGGGGATCAAATTTTCAAGGGTGGATGGATAATGGTTGGCATCTGTCAATGAGGAAACTATTATAACTTTTATTTTGAACAAAACAGTATTCGGAAATTATACTTATTCTGCAAGTAAAAAATTTGTATAAACTCTAAGAAAGATAAGGATACAAAAAACCAGATTTTATTAATAAATTGGAATTTGACAATCATTAGTATAAGCAACAAGATAGTAGATAGATCCATAAATTTATGCAATGTTCCTTGATTGTAACATAAAAACTACAAAAACTAACAATCCATTCTCATTTGGATGAGAGAAGAATACATGCTGATAATGTAATGGCCGATTATGTGAAGAATATAATGTCTTGTTGTATATGTCCACATCTCCTGAATTTTTTCTTTGGAAAAAAATAATTGTCCACATCTCCTTACTTAGCTTGCAACACGGCGTTCTTTTATTGCACCCCTAAGTACAATTGCTAGTTTAATATAAAGCTGTGATAATTTTTTTTGAAAAAAAAATCACTCAAATATATTAAAAAAAAATAAGCAAGTAAAAAAATCAAATGGATGTGATGTATGAGCATATTATAAAGACAACATGCAAAGCTAGACAAAGACAATGGGTTTGAGATGCCTCATAACCATTATAGAAAATGTTAATAGAGGTAAGCGCCAACGTTGATTCTAAGAAAAATGCCCTTGTGGGCCTACTACACTAGATATGCCTAGATGTGCCCATTTACTTTAAAAAAAACAGCCAAATATGGAATCATACAAAAGTATTCGGTATACTATCCATTTTAAAAACCAATTGTCATTTAACAATAGATTTCTAGAAGCATCTAATATCTAGAGTTTTTATTAAAGCATATTATCCATGTACATAGGCTCAAGTTAAAAAGAATATTGTAAATGTCACTATAACACTTTCTTTAGAATTTAATGCTTCACATTAATTATTAAATAATTAAGAGGTAAGATAACGTTTGGTATTTAATGGTACGTGACATTTGATTTGATAAAAAAGGTCGTAAGAATATTGTAAATGTCACCATAATACTTTCTTTAGAATTTAATGTTGCACATTAATTAATTATTAAGAGGTAATATAACGTTTGGTATTTAATGGAATGCGACATTTGATTTGATTAAAAAAGAAAAAAAAGTTGTAAGGACATTTGGTATTTAACTGTTATCTTATATTCATTAATTTCAACAGTTACTTTTGATGATTATATAAAATGGTAATTTTTGTTGTTGTTGAAAATTTCGTGTTTTTTTTAATGGAAAGAAGACAATTTAATCATTAATCTCTCTGGATTATTAATGTAGAATACAATTTAATCATTAATCGTAATAACTCTTAGTAAATTTGTGATCTATGTTTTCGTCGTTGATAACATGGCTTTATCAATAGGTTCAAGTGAGCTAATGCTTAATAAATATATTTTATTTTTATAAATGTATGATTATTTAATTGAATTATTTTTCAGCGTAATTTGATTTTGTAACTTAACAATATTTTCTTAATCACTAGACTATTGTGCTTTTTTATCCATTCTATTTTTTTTTGTCTCCAATTCCTATTCGGTGAGAGCTGAAACTCCTTATAAACTGCCCAAACAGAAGGATATAAAAACAGAGCATTCAAAGAGTGTGAGATATGGTTCACTATAAAGGAATCCAGTTCCTCTCCACGTCGTGTTGATCACATAACAAGCTTATGCACTCTAGATCCACTCCCTGGTTGGCCATACTATCAGCATGTGTGTTGTTTTCTCTCAAAATGTGAAGGAAGTTGATGCCTTTATATTCATTTGCAATGCATTTTAGAAGTTGATGTGTTTTGGTTATTGGACTCTTTCTATTCCTTACCAGATTCCTTGCCTCTCCAATAACCATGCACGAGTCTCCAAAGACCGCCAATTCCTCAATGCCTTCTTTCCTTGCCAACTCCAATCCTTTTATTAAAGCTAGCCATTATGCCCCATTGTTAGTCTTTTTGCCAATTCCCCATGCATACTCTTTCAACTTGATGCCTTCTGAATTGAAATAGACTCCCCCCACTCCTACCACCCTTGGATTGCCTTTTGAGGCGCCATCAAATAATAGAGAGCTACAACCCAATTTCTTCCACCAGCAATTGAATTCTCCCGAATTCATTCTTATTTGCCAAGATTGCAAGGTTGAGTTTTTTTGGGGTTTAAACCATGGCTGGTGTGATGGGAGAACTAGCATTTCAGAGACTCATTCTCTTTCTTCAACGGTCAGTGCTTCCTTGCTAATGTTGTTCATTCCCTTCATGCATAAGACTTCCACCTAGAGCGCTTTTGCAGCTGCCACAACTTTGCTTGGACTGTTCTTTTCCCCTTAAAATATCTCCTTGTTTCTCGATGTCCAGATCTTCCAGCATATATATCTAGGAAGAGCTTCCCAAGCCCTCACAAAATCTGGTTTGTTGAGGAGTGAACTTTGATAGTAGTCCTTCCATCTTGCAAAAAGATCATCCCAATTCATTGGCAAAGTCAATTCGAATCACAGCTCCTTGTAGGCTTCATGCCACACCTCCGTAGAGAATTTGCACTCTAAAAAGAGGTGCTCTTGAGACTCCTCAAACTCCTTGTAGAGAATGCATCTCAACGAGCCTTCCAGACCTCTTTTTCTCAGATTGTCTGTTGTTAAAGTTTTACGATGGCCGAGTATCCATAAGAACACGTTGATTTTGGGCAGACCATCCTTACTCCAAATCTTCTTCCATTTCCTATCATTGTTGTTTCTGTTATAATCCACATCAATTGCTCTGTATCCTGCCTTCATTGTGTAATGTTGTGATTTTCCCTAGCATCTCTCATCCTTTAGCACACGATGGTGTTGGAAACACCATGATGAGTGCAAGGAATTCAGCACTGAGATGGCCGACCTCCAGCTCTATCCACCCTATCCACCTCCCATTACCCGTCCATTCAGAAAGATCATGCAACGTTTTGATATCCATTCCCTCTAGTCTTTGCCTTAACTCTGGAAATGTCTGCGATAACACGGTTGGTGAGACTGACGCGCAGTGGTCTGTCCAGATTCCAATTTCCTAGTCATTGCCGGGACTCCACTTCAATTCCTCTGTAATTATATAAGTTGTGTTTTTACACAGCTCCTAGACCGACGATCCTCTTCTGCTCATGCAAATTTTGTCCAAACATCTCTTTATGTTGTCGGACAGGTTTTTTTTTTGCAATTTTTTTTCCACCATGCTCCTTTGCCAGTCACGAGTCTCCAAAGAATTTTAGCTCCGAGAGCTAAGTTCATTTTACTTGGGTCTCTTACTCCAACGCCTCCATGAATTTTTGGTTTGTAGACAGTCTCCCAATTTACCAAGCGAAACTTTTTACTACTGTCAGTTTTGCCTCCTTGCCACAAGAATCTTATGATTTCTCTTGCAAAGTCTTTCATAATTTTTTTGGGGGCAAGAGAGATCGAGCAGGAGTAAATGGGATAGGAAAAGAGGATGGAATTGATAAGAGTGAGCTTTCAAGTCGGATTAAGCCACCTTGTCCCCCAATAGTTGATTTTGTTCTTGATTTTATCTATCATCCCTTGCCAATCAACCGCCCTTTTTTCCCTTTGAAGATTGGGATCCCAAGGTAATTGAAGGAATTCCAATTTGCATTTCCTTCAAAGACAAGGGTTCTTGCTATCTTTACCAGCGTTTCGAGGGTGCAATTCCAACCGTAAACTTTGGATTTGGCTGAGTTTATTTTGCCATCAGTTTCTTTGAGGAAGGTGGACAAGACTGAATTGAATCTCCGTGCAATTGTGATAGATGCACCTCTGAGCAGAATGGTGTCAGTAGCAAACTGTGTGATCCAGGAGGATATTGGTGGCCACCCACCTATTCCTCTTGGACCCCCACCATTGTTTCTTTTAGTTTTCCAATTTCCTAAATTGTAGCACAATTTATTATTTTTGGCAGTTTCTGGTCCTAAACTTCTGAAGTCGTTTTGAGGCCCTAAATGACGTTTTTTTCGGCATCGAATGGTTGGGAAAATATGAGTATGTTCCGGACTTGATATTTGTCATTTATGAATGTAGTCCTTAAACAGATCTTTCTAACGATGTATCATGCGTGTCAAACGGAGGTAGTATGCTAAAGTTACAACCCCGAGAAATTGATGTACCAAGTTACCCAACGAGGCCCACATTAAGGTGTTTCACCTCCTAGGGTTAGGTTTTTGGATGTGTAGGGTTTCCATTGTTTCTCAATAATATATAGGCTTCCGAGCCTCATTGTAACACAAAGTCAGAGGCATGTAGCTGCCACATCTCTTCTCAAAGATAAGCTACCAACACTCTAGCTAGTTTATTTCCCTTCTGTATGTAAACAAGTTTTAGTTATTGATTAATGAAATGAAGTGTTATTTCTGCTGCATATTTGTTTCTATGGTTATTTGTGTATTCTGTTGCATTCCTGCATAAATCCAGATCAGTGGTATCAGAGCAAACTGCTCTTTCTCGATCCTTCTTTGCATGTCCCCAACAAGGGCGGGGTATAAAGAGTTGGGGCTCGATCTGGTTGAACCTTTGCAAGATCAGCCTCGCAAAACCCGACGGCCACCCATGTGGGATGAAAAGAAAGATGAGCGTGCAGAAGATCCTATCAAAATGTTGCTCGAGGAGGCCCTTGAAAAACAAAGGAACACGATGATGGATAACTTCGCCCAGATCCTTCAGCGACTTCCCACTGGCGGCGCATCTGCATCTAGCAGCCACTTTGGAGGCGCAACCCCTTTTAAGGTACAAGTAAACTTCGACATTCCCATATTTGATGGTCGAATAGATGCAGACATCGTAGATAGATGGTTGAATCTATTAGAAGGGTATTTCTCGGTTCATGACTTTTCTTACCGGGAAAATATTACTTTTTCTCTACTCAAAGCTGCCCCCCATGTCAAGGACTAGTGGGAAACCTACTGTGAGAGAAAAGACGAGGAAGAACCCTCTATGTTCTCAGCCGTACCCACTTGGAATTCTTTCTGAGATGCCATAAAGGGACAATATTATCCGATGGGGAGCTATGAGGACAAGTACATCTAATGGACTACGGTGCGGCAGCAAAGAGATCAAGATGTGCATGAGCTGACGAATATGTTCCATACCCTACGCACCAAGTTGGGTATCAAAGATTCAGAGAAACATTTGGTGCTGAAGTACTGCAGTTGTCTGTAGAGATATATTCAGGAGGAAATGGAGTTCCTCGACATCTCCTCGCTTGGTACGACATATCGGTATGCTGCCAAAATTGAGCAAAAATTCAAACAAAAAAAGCGAGACTTTGGATTTGTGAATCAAAAGCAAGGGAAGGGTGCCCCCAAACTGCAAAACCAAGGACACAACCAAGGCATGGCGACTTAAGAAAACTTGCCAAAGCCGCAAGCAAAGAGCAACATTGCAAAGCTGAAGAAGGAAGCTGGAAAGTGGTGCAAGTTCCATAAGAGCCCCACTCACAACACAAGTGAGTGTCGGGCTAAGCAGTCACTGGTGGCTGAGATAAAGGCTTCTGAATCAGATGCATACTCTGACACTGAATCAGAACACGAGAAGGGGAATGACAGAGGGAAGAATATTATCGATGCAGAGCCCAATGCCACCGTTGCCACCACGAAGATCAACAAGGAAGAACCAAAATATCCAAAGGAGGAGGAGCGTCTTTTCCACTCCCAAATGTGGGTAAAGGGTTCCCCGCTACAGTTCATTGTCAACAGTGGGAGCCAGAAGAACCTGATTTCAACAAAGGTCATGAAGCGGTTGGGTTTGTTGACCATAGGACACCCACAACCGTACACCATCGGGTGGCTTCACCAAGGACGAGACCTCCATGTCAACCAACAGTGTCGCCTTCCCTACAACATCAAGCCCTTCACCGATGAGGTATTATGTGATATTGCTCCTCTTTATGTTTATGATGTATTATTGGGGCAACCATACTTATGGAAGCAACATGTTGTGTATGAGTCTCGGCCTTGCGCTGTTATTATTACGTTGGAAAATAATTTGTACAGGATACCAGAGGTACCACCCCCTGCCACTGTCTCTTTGGTTACTGCAAAACAATGCAGTAAGCTCATTTCCAAAACTGGGAAGTTTGTTTTCTTGATGATCCGCCCTCATGGTAAGAAGAAGATCGTGGCCACAACCTCCAGACAGGGCCCCTCCGCACGACAACAACAAATGGACATTGTTGTAGAGGAGTACTGGGACATATTCGCCTCACCCACAGGGGTGCCTCTCCACTGTCAGGTCAAGCACCCCATCGATATGACCCCAGGTGTGCCGCTGCCCAATGGGCTGATCTATCGACGCTCTGTTCTGGAGAATGATGAAATCAAGAGGCAAATTCAGGAGTTGCTACAGAAGGGTCACATCCAACCAAGTTCATCGCCCTATGGGAGCCTGATCGTGTTGGTATAGAAGAAGGATGGCACTTGGAGACTCTATATTTACTATCGGGCGCTGAATAAGATCACTGTTCGGAATAGGTACCTGATTTCACAGATTGATGACCTCCTGGACCAACTTAAAGGGGCGAAATATTTTAGCAAGATCAACTTAAAGTCTAGATATCACCAGGTACCGATCAAATCGACCGGTGTGTGGAAGACTGCCTTCAAAGCCAAGGAGGGCCTTTTCGAATGGTTGGTCATGCCTTTTGGGCTGACGAATGCTCCTGCAACCTTCATGAGACTGATGGATGACATCTTGCGGCCATTCACCAACTCATTTGTAGTAGTGTACTTGGATGACATCCTGATCTTCAGCTAGACTTAGGAAGAGCACCTCCACCACATTTGACAGGTCCTCCAAACATTGCGGCAGCACAAGTTGTGTGCCAATTTGGACAAGTGCACTTTTGGCTTGACCCAGGTTCAATATCTGGGATACATTATTGATGAGTGTGGGGTACATGTGGATCCAACCAAGATCCAAGTCATTCGAGATTGGCCAGCCCCAACTACTCTAACAGAGCTTCGCAGCTTTCCGGGCCTTGCTAATTTTTACCGCAGGTTTGTGTTGGGATTCTCTCATATCACTTGGCCCTTGAGTCAAGTCACCAAGGGAGGAGCGAAAGCAAAATTCTTTTGGTTGAAAACTCGGTAGAAGGTATTTGTAGAATTGAAACATTGCCTCTGTTGTGCCCCAATGCTCACATTACCAGACTTGCAACAACCATTTGAGATTGAGACAGATGCCTCTGACTATGCTATTGGGGCAGTCCTTACTCAACACGGGCATCCAGTGGCATATCACAGTGAGACACTGTCTAACATAGTCCACAAATATCCCACTTATGACAAAGAGATGTATTCCATTATATAGGCTTGCCGACAATGGAAGCATTACATTTTGGGGAAGGAAACGATCATCCACACAGAGCACCGACCCCTGTAGTTCATGCAAACACAACCGATTCTGCACTGCTTGTGCCATTGCCAAACCATCCATCAAGAAGCAAGGCCTCTATACTCCGTTACCTACCCCTAGTCGACCTTGGGAATCCATCTCCATGGATTACGTGTCAAGCCTTCCTTCTACTAAGCACGGGTAACGACTGTGTGTTTGTGGTCATTGATAGATTCTCAAAGATGGCCATAATGGCGGCCTGCAAGAAGAATATCACAGCAGAAGCCGCTGCTAAACTCTTCTTTGAACGAGTGTGGGTACACTTTGGGATCCCACAGTCTATAATCTCAAACTGGGACAACAGGTTCCTTAGTACATTCTGGTCTAGCCTATGGTCAATGCTAGACACCAAGCTCACAAAGTCCACAACTTTCCATCCCTAGACTGATGGCGAGACAGAGGTCGTCAACAGGATGATCGTACACATTTTGCGGATGTACAACTCAAAGAATCCACGCACATGGGATGAGAGCCTCCCCTATGTACAACACAACTATAACCGGGCCCTCCACAGCTCAACTAACCACAGCCCCTTTCAGGTGGGCTTGGGATTTCAGCGACTATGTCCCATTGATGTAGCCATGCCATTTGCAGCTACTCAAGCTGATTCGGCTCATATCCAGTCTGAAGTTTCCAAGGCAAACAACTTCATTGAGTGCATTCAGCACATTCGCCAACAGGTTCATGACATATTTGACAGATCCAATGCTAAGTACAAGCAACGACATGATCAGCATCGGGTGCAACACAACTTCCAGGTGGGCGACAAAGTGTGGCTACATTTACAGAAGGAGCGCCTCGCTGGACCCCACCACAAGCTTCACTCGCTTCGATATGGGCCCTACACCATCACCAAGGCTGTCGGGGACAATGCCTTCGAGCTCAGTATTCCACCATTCCTTGGTCTGCACCCAATGTTCAATGTGGATCGCCTTCGACCCTACTTTCCACCTCTACTAGACACATCAGACGTGGAAGAACAACTCACACCAATAGAGTTAAACCCCGAATGCATGGAACAAGCCACAACTGATCAGATTATGGACACACAGATCAAGAACACCCACCAGCAGAATATCCAGCTATATCGAGTTGTCAAAGCATGCCAACTCCTTCACCAGGGAAAGTGGCTCACTAGGGGCCAAGTTCAATAGAAGTTTCCTCATCTCATGGAGGAACTCAACGCAATGAGGACCATAGCTTCCTAAGGGGGGAGGAATGATCCAGGAGGATATTGGTGGCTACCCACCTATTCCTCTTGGACCCCCACCATTGTTTCTTTCAGTTTTTCAGTTTCCTAAATTGTAGCACAATTTACTATTTTTGGCAGTTTTCAGGTCCTAAACTTCCTGAGCCATTTTGAGGCCCTAAATGACGTTTTTTTGGCATCGAATGGTCAGGCAAATATGAGTCCATTTAGGACTCGATATTTGTTGTTTATGGATGTAGTCCTTAAACAGATCTTTCTAATGATGTATCATGCGCGTCAAACGAAGGTAGTATGCTAAAGTTATGACCCCAAGAAATTGATGTACCAAGTTACCCAACGGGGCCCACATTAAGGCGTTTCACCTCCTAGGGTTAGGTTTTTGGATGTGTAGGGTTTTCGTTGTTTCTCAATAATATATAGGCCTTCGAGCCTCATTGTAACACATAGTCAGAGGCATGTAGCCGCCACGTCTCTTCTCAGAGATAAGCTACCAACACTCTAGCTAGTTTATTTCCCTTCTGTATGTAAACAAGTTTCAGTTATTGATTAATGAAATGAAGTGTTATTTCCGCTGCATATTTGTTTCTATGGTTATTTGTGTATTTTGTTGCGTTCCTGCATAAATCTGGATCACTGTGCATGGTTGGCAGCTTTCACACGTTTGGCTATCTTCAAGCCTCTAAGATCGCCAGATTGCTGCAAGAGCTGTAGCTTTCTTCTCATGGCTTCAACCACTAAAAGATAGAGGAAAGGGGACATTGGATAGCCTTTCCGGAGCCCCTTGGTTTCCTGGAAGAATTTTGAGGGTCTGTCATTTACCAATGGTACGATCCAAGGCATGCTTATACATGCATTGACCCACCTTACAAATCTTTTGGAGAATCCAAACTTAGACATGACTTCAAATAGAAAAAAATGATTTACCCTATCAAATGCATTTGCCATAATCCAGTTTAATGACCATACCTTGTTGTTTCCTTTCCACGCTGGAGTGAATTGATTCTTGTACGATGATGATGTTATCTAGGATTTGACGCCCTGCTACAAAACCTCCCTGTGATTCTAAAATGAGGCAGCCCATGATATTTTTCATTCTTGTGGCCAAAATTTTTGACAGAATTTTATAGGAAGTGTTGCATAAGGAGATTGGTATGAATATATCAAGCTTTGAAGGATTCTTTTCTTTAGGTATCAAAGCCAGGAAAGATGAATTAGTTGCCCCACCAATATTGTCTTTTTTCCTTGTCCAATTGAGCATTTTTTCCAGGTCTTCTTTTATTGTATCCCAGGTTGCTCTATACAAATTGATAGTGAAGCCACTTGGCCCCAGTGCTTTATCAGCATGGAGTGACCTGATTGCACTTCTTATCGTATTCCATGATGGGCTTTGCAAACTCTCTGTTTTCTGAATCTGAAATGATCGATGGAATACCATAGAGTAAGTCTAGTTGGGATTCCGGATCTATCTCACCCGTGTCTGCATAAAGTTCTTGAAAATGACTAAATTATGTTCTAAATCAACTTCAGACACCAGCTCGACCCTTTGATTAACCTTTTTCCCATTCTATCCCATGCTGGCCTTTTTTTGCCAAAACACATCACATGAAAATTCTTGCTTTCTGGGGGGCATTTTGATTTCCAAATGCTTTTCCACCACTATGTCGAGGCCCCATCTTGTGGATCTTTTATCAGGAGTCGATGACCCAATTTCAGAGTATAATGCCCATGTGTCGCTTTGTTCCAAATTAGTTCATTAGGCCTATCCATTAATTTAACATGTGTTGTTCGAAGCGTATTTAGGAAACCATTCCATCAGTCTTGCAATGCACAAATGAGTCCCAGATTATTTGCATCCTTCCATCCTTGGCCACAGTTGGTTGTGGTTCTTGGATCTGCTACTTGGTTTAAGTGGTATATACCCTTTTGATGCAGAATTTGTATGAGTTGTTGTGGAAGTAGATGATTGTTTTGGCTTCCTAAACAAGGGTCCACCCCATTGCAAACATTGGAACCCCTGTCAATTTTCCAAGCAAGTCCTTCTTCAATGATGGAAAAGGCATTTAGTGTAGCCCTCCATATATTTGAATTGTAGATTTTCTTTTGTCAAGGTTTCGTACACATTCTAATAGAGATTTCGGGGCAATATACTTATGCTTGATCACCTCGGTTCAAAGATGGTTAGTATATACAAATAAATAGTTAATGTCGTGGGTTCATTTTTTATTATTAGTTTTACAATTTAGTAACTTATGAGTTTTTTTTTGCACGAATCTTCCTAACTTGTGGGAGTGGCCTGTGGTCTAAGAAACCACGACCCTAGGGCATCTAAGCCGTCAAAATCACTCGGGGATCAGTCCCGGCTTGGGCCATACCAACACTTAGCATGACTGCATTTTTTGTTGTCTCCTCCCAATACCGCCGGGTTTCGAATCTTGGGCCACCCAATAAACGAAACCCCTCGAATGCCAACCACACTAATGAGACTTGATAGTAACTTATGAGAATTACTCAAACAAATTTCTCATTTACTATCCTAGATATAATAACTTGCAAGCCACACTTAATAAAAACTCTACCATCAAACTAAAGCCAAGATGCCCCACTTGAAAATGCCTACCTTTTAATGAAGACACAATATGCCACATGTCTTAGTGAAGATTTGATGAAGATTCAAACTCAAATAAAAGATATAAAACTTACTTCCTAAACATTCAAACTATTTCCCATATATACCAACGCTCCCAACCACAATTGGGCCAATAAAAAAAACCACATCTACCAGAAATTGCAATTTTCATTGATAAAGACGAATCCAAGCCCTACAAATAATCAATGACATGGACACGTTAGCTACCACCTAGATATTGTCAATTTAAAATTCATTTCCGCATGTAAAATTTATGAATTTCTACCGAGGAAAGGCAGGAGACAAGTGACTTTAGTTAGCCTTATCTGATTCTGATGCTTATCTTATATGATTTCGTTCATTTACATAAATTAAAAAAGAGCCGGGTCAACTAACCAGAGTTCAATTAGGATATTGTTGGAGGAACTACGGTTAATAGATGCATTCCCTCATCTGGTAAGGTCAGCTTGCTCTCTCTCTCTCTGGGGTGGCGTGCAGGTCTATCGGGAAAATTCCATCGACTCGAGTTCGAATCGCAGGAACAGCCATTAAAGCGGGCCGCAGACCTATTCGATCTGGCCCAGATTTGGAGAGCTAGAGATCGAATCCTGTGGTAAGCAGCCATGCGGAAGCGCGAGCGCGAGAATCCGTGTGCAATCTGCGGGCATTATCACAAATTCGAAGAGGGCGAAGTGTGCACGATTTGCGGGCATCGATTGCAGGGAGCCAACGAGAAATCCGCCCACGCACCCAGCGCGCTTCCCACCGAAATTTTACCCGATTTTCTCTATGTTGGCAGCTACGACAATGCTTCCAGAGCCGAGCTTCTGAAGATCCAGGGAATCACCAGGATACTCAATGTAAGCCTTTATTAATTTCATCGAATTGAATTGAATTCTCTCTGTGTAGAATACTCCATGAATATATGTCCATTCCTTTTAAATTTCTGGTTTGAATTATGTTTTTTTTTTCCTTTATGGTTTTTGAGTGTAAACCCTTCGCAACTTGTAATTATCATCACACGTATAGCTCTTGTTATGAAGTTTTCCGACATAGATGTTTGTGACGCGTTTTGCCAGCGTGGCGAGGGTTCGATTCCTGTTGCGAGTTTACTTGTTTTCTGGTGAGCTTGGGAGGGCTCGAGATCGTTTACCCCTCCCTACCCCCGCAAAATAAAAACTAGGGTTTTAGCCTGGCTTGGTTGGAAACTGAATTGGCTTCTTTCAAGTCATTTATCGCGCTTGATCGGTGGAAGGTGTTTTTGTTTCATTGTAAGATTCGAAGTAAATCTTCTGGGTTTGTCGAAAGCAAAATAAATCTCTATTGTAGCAAAGTCGCGCAATTGAACTCCAACTCTATCAACTCAAAGTCGAGAGTCAACTGGTGCGACTTGGCAAAAATTGGGAACAATTCGTCTCAGCAGAAAATGCTTGACATATTTAAAATTTCATAATAAAATCTATACTCTATTATTAAAATTATAGAGAAATCCATGCTCCAAATTTCAAAATTTTAATGTTTTTTTTCTATAATTCAAAATTCAAAATTGCTTAAAATTAATCTCCATTGATCATGGAATATGACATGAATATCATCGATCGTGGATCATGGATTATGATATCAACACCATGGATCGTGGATCATACTATGGATCAAAGTTATAAAACTGGGGTCACTGACAATCTCTGAAAGGCGGGATAGGAAGAGTTTGACTCGGACTTGACAGAAACTCAGGAAAAGCTCGCGGAGTACTCATGAGTCAGTTCAGCTTGTTTTCTGTGTTAAGCCAAGTTGGCGTGACTCTGAGTTGTTGAACTTGGTAAGTTTTGAAAATCTCTGAGAGGTGGGATAGGAAGAGTTTGACTCGGATTTGACAGAAACTCAGGGAAAGCTCGCGGAGTACTCATGAGTCAGTTCAGCTTGTTTTCTGTGTCAAGCCAAGTGGGCGTGACTCTGAGTTGAACTTGGTAAGTTTTGTAACATTGGTACGGTCATTTCTCGTCTGAAAATTTGGACTGTCTTTGGCCCAGCAAATGTTTAAAGTCTAAATCTCTAGAGATCCTCCCAAACCCTCCAAAGATCCGCTCAATGGTACCTCTAGGCAGACACACATCGGTACTGAGCTTGAACAAGATAACAACTAGTCGGAAGTCTACACAATTCAAAAGGACTGGCAGACTCCTGAGGTAGAGTACTACCAAGTTTTATTTTAACATAGCCATTCAAGGGGTTGCCTGTCATCTTCAATGTTATGCTGTTTGAGATGCTATTGTTGTTCTTAAAACTGTACCTGCTTCTTGAAATTGAACAGAATATAGTATTTACATTTTTTATGTTTTTGCTAAGCGTCATTGTCCAAATTTTTATCCATGAGATTATGATTATATCCACTTGTGTTGTGGTCACTGCTGAGGTCAATTTTACTTATTTAATAATATCTGTTGCCCTAGCTGGCATCTAGTTATTGATTGTATTTAATGCTCTGTTTTCAATTGCACGGTTCTATGAAGAAGGGACAAGAACAGTTCCTGGTCATTTGAGATACTGATCTCTTTTATGGTAACATCTTGGATGACATATTGAATAGAGAATGCTTTATGCTATTATATTGAAATGGACAATGGAGGATGTTTTATGTTCAGATAAAATAGACTGTTATAAGTTTGGCATTAAATCTTCTACCGGCTAGTAAATTTGGCATTAAATGTTTCTTCTCATAGCTTGTCTTGATTATAATTTAACCTTAGGAGACTATATTAGCTACCAAAGTAAAATGTATGAAGTGTACATAGTGCTTGCATAGTCCAGGTTTCAGTTTTATTATAAAAGAATTGCAAGGAATGTTGCTTATAGATATCCCTCATATTAATATTTTTGCCAGATCTAAAACATGTTCATAAAAACATGAAGAGGTTAAGGTCTACGTCTTTGCAGTTGTAAATAATTGTTCTTCCACTTATTGCTAGTTATAATTTATAACCCCCATTTTTTTTCCCATAGACTGTATAGTCTTGAAGACAGGTTTTTGTATTTAATATTTTTTTGAATCTATTGTTTATTAACTTTATGCTTCTCTGTTTGCATGCAGACGGTGCCCAAATGCCAGAATCTTTATAAGAATTCTTTCACTTACCACTGCCTTAAAGAAGAACAAACTTTACCTTTCAATGAGGCTGTTGACTTCATCGGTAATGTATATATATTTTTAGCTATTTGCTTTTGCTATCAAATTGAACAAGTTGGTATGTCTATCCTTTCTATGGTTACTAATTGTGCTGAAATAATGTACATAAACACCAAATATTTTCATGGTTGTTATCTACATGCATTTCCATTTCTATTATGGATAGAACAAAATGCTCTTCAAGCCTTCCCTTCAAGTAGAAGTGATCAAACATCATTATTAGTTTTCTGCTTACAAATGCATTTAGTTTGCTTAATCTAAGAATGCTTTTAAATACAAAAGTTGAGCTATACGAGAACTGCCATCTTTTATAGAAAATCTCTGAGTTAAAAGGATTCTAGAAACACATTTAAGGTGCCAGCAGTATGTTAAGGGAAAGATGCTCCGTTAAAACTAGTGTATCTTAGCTACTATTTCCAAGAAGGTCGCTTCCAGTTAGATCTCATTACCAAAACCCACTGACAAGTATTGTGATTCTGTTTCCTATCCCTTGGATATGCGTCTTCCATTTAGATATGAGCCCTAGCATCCAGTGATAAATTTTTTGATTTTATTGACATTGATAGACCACAGAATTAAGATTGCAGAGATGGCATGGTCTTTTAATTGGAGTTTGCTTCAGAGATTTATTACAATCCTTTACATTACATTCTTGTTGAAATGTTTAAATCTCTGTTAGAAGTACAGTGAGGAAGAGAAACACATGTAATGTATATTTTAATTGCATGTTAGAGTTTCCATTGAAAAGGAAGAATCTCTTGCTTGAAGGTATTGTGCAATGGTTTTTGCATTCTCAAAGGTTGCAGGTTCAAATCTGTTGCCGGGTACATCTATAGATGATGCTTTTTTGATTGAACATGACATCTATATTGCTTTGCCACAATAACTTTTCAGATCATATGGGCATCTGCAATGGCTGCAAAGAAGAGAGATGTTCACCAATACAGAAACATTTAAGTACTAATTGATTGTTCTTGTTACAACATGGAAACCTTTGTAAAATGTGCCGATCTTCCATTCCTTGCAATAGAAAATTGAGCAACTGCCAATGATGGTTAACTTGGTGTTCTTGTTATCCAGAGGCAATGATGGCTATGTATGCTACCAAAACTACAAACCACTGCATAAATAAAGTATCAACTATCAACAACAGTTATTATGTATCCTTTAAAATCCAGAGTTGAACCTGTGCCCAGCCTTTTTAGGATTCTTTATCTATACACATTCCTCCTTGATTCTTTATCCATACTTGATCCTCTCAGGAGTCGGGATCCTTTTTGCTGACTGTTTCTGATGGGGAAGATGAATTACCCAGACGGATCATGTCTCGTGTAACCTATGAAGCAGTGCACAATAAATATCAATAAAACACAAAATAACAAATGAAGGATAAAAATTCTAATTAGCTCTAAATGTTGAAAGAGTCTAAAATATTCTTTTGATGACTATTATAATTTGTACAATCTATTGTTCTGTGTTTTCAGTTTTTTGATCTTAACAGTATAATGCCCACATTTTTTTAAAATCATGTCTGTTATAGATTTCTATATAATTTTGAAAACCTGTCCTGACAAACCCCTGAATACTAAGATTTTAGAATTCCGTTACTCCCTCTGATTTGTAATTAGTATTACCCTTGCTTTTGCAGACTTTTCTAAAAGAGAAAAGAAAAAAATATTATTATTATTATTATTTTTTTGGTGTGGTTGCTGCCTTTCTAAATTTGTTGGGCACACATGTGGAAGGTTGTTTAGCTTCCACTTGTTTCGAGAGGTTTGTTATAGATGCACCCTAGTCTTTTTGACCACTTCTATCCATTCACTCTCATTCATTCACCCAACCTTATCAACCAAGGGGTCCACATGAAATCTTTGATTGGTCTTGCTCACAGTTTGTTTCAACTTCTTGAGAGTTAAAAGTGTTTTTGAACTAGTTCATCCTATTTTTGGAAGAGAAAAGAGAGTCCACTTCATCCATTTGACTTGTCAACTATGATTGGTTAGATCTAACTAACTTCGATATTTTATTATTGTTAGACCTGTCATGGAGTTAGTTAGACAAATACTTATATTTATTGTAAATGAGATTTAACTCCTATATAAAGGAGTTCTCTCCATTTTTCTCATGATGGTTGAGAGATCGGGGATTGAAGGACTTCTCCCCTCAGGCTACATTGTATATCAGATTTGGAAGCTTAATGGTACATCATCCTTTATATGTGACGCTTTTTTTAGTGTTGCATTATCTTTTTAGTGTTGCATTATCTTTTATTGTAGTAAAAACCTTGTAACTTGCTATGAAGGCCTTCTAATGGAACATCTACCATCTGGATGATATAATGTGAGGAAAACCCCTCTTATATTGTTGCTGTTATGTTAATTTGCATCTAAACAAACTAAGTTGCTACTGAAATTAATGTAACATCGTCTTCATAACTTTGTTTTAGAGTGGTGCCTCCAGCTCTCCAAGGTTAATTTGCTGCAATAATTTTCAGCAGAATTAAGGCAAATTTGTGGCATGTTTAACAACTTGCTCTCTTGGATCCATGCACATGTTCTCTTGGATCCATGCTTCTTTGACTCCATTTAACCCAACACCTGGTAGGTACTGGTTTATGGATTTCCATCGCTCTTTGTTTCTTAATCCATTCATCGACCTACTACATTGCAACTACACACATTTTGTTTAAGGCTTACTCTTCCTAAATCACTTAGAGCTCACACTCCATAGCCTTAGCAAGATTAGTTAGGGAGGAGAGCCTACTTGAAGAGAGAGGAAGAGTCATTGAGGTGACAGTGGGTAGCCTTCCTGAAGATGCACAAGACTAGCTTCTTGATGTTTGGGACTTTACATTGTTGGAGGTGCTAGATTTTGTTGTAACATTTTGGTGCCAGTTCCAGGTATAAAGTCCTTTCTTCCCAGATATTTGTAGATCAGCAATATTATTTGATGAGGGTACTTACTGTAAGATTATTTTCTCATCTTGGCATTTGAAGGCTTGCTGTTTTTGGAGGTGAGGACAACCAACAAATACTTTAAGAACCCATCTTGGTGACTCCACTTTGCAGCTTCGGTATGAAGTATAACAGTATCTGCAAAGTGGAGTCACCTACAGAACTCAACTTGGTGACTCCCATTAGTAGTATCTACTCTGCAAAATTGACTTGAAATGGTTTTCCTAAAAAAACATTGTAGTACAGTCCCAACAACACTACAAAACATTCCTGGATTATAAACATCACAGTTCGAAAAAAAAGTCACGACTGTCCAACCCAATATCCAGAGTTTACAAATGAACAACATTACAGATATTCCATATATCCACAACCACATGCCAAGTATTGTTCTAAATGCCCAAATAAATAAACAAAACATATTTCCTACATATAGAATTTGATAAAAAGATGGGTGATCATATTCAGAGAACCATCCATCCCCCCCTCATAGATGTGGCATTGACGTGACTCCAACAATAATCCATCTTTGGCCAGTCCATCCACAAATTCCTTGCTTTCCTTGTTAACATGATGAAAGTAAATTTGATTGCACTGAGCGTAGTGAGGTGTGTTAAATTTTAACATGTATATATATTTGATAGCAGTGACAGCCCTTTTTAGTAGTTGCAGACTTTAAAAATTGAGAAAAATAAACATTCATCCACAAGATAAAACACAGTGACACAGCGATGTTTCACGGGGAAACCTTTGAAGGACAAAGACCCCAAAACAATTAAAAATCCATCCTCTAAATGAGTGATTGAGTTTGTGCATGAGCAGACTTTTACAACAATTTTGAATTTGCCTCTAGGGTACACATACCAAAAGGATCCTGTTGATGAATGACTGTTCTGTGTAAGTCTGCTGCCACCAGTTTACTTAATTCAAACTTCAAACACCAAGATGAGCTGCCGTTGACTACTGTTGACTGTGATGTTGACTGAGATAGTTACCCAGTACATTTGATGGCTGAGTATCAGCTTTTATACAGCTGCTAGCTGCCTGGAACAGTCCCCAAATAGATCTGGTCAGCCTGGAAAAGGCCCTAAACAGATTCAGTCAGCCAGGAAGAGGCCCTAAAGTGCTGCTACTGAACGCACTGAGTTTTGGTCTGCTGTGGGATGCCCTAAGCAGGGCTCGGATTGCTGTAGAGTGCCCTAGGTAGGGTTCATACTGCTGTAGAGTGCCCTAGATAGGGCTCGGTCTGTTTGGAGAATACCCTAGTAGGGTTAGGCACACATAAGTCAAGCCCTATAGGGCTGCCCAGTGCCGTTTGCTGCAAGATGATGAACCAGACTTCACGGCCGCCTTATGCAACTGGAACAGACCTCACAGACCTCATTGCTGTCTTTAAATATTTGATTCACATCACAGGTGTGAGAGAGAAAAAGGAGCAGCAGATAAAACCCATAAATTCTTTCTTTCACAGGGATAAGATTATCTTGAATGAATATTAGCAAATGAGAAGTATCTTTATTTATAGTTCACCAATGGAGGGTGATTCCACAAAAAACAGGAGACCGTTTTAATCTTTTGATCTTTTATGCTCCATTAATCTTTTAATCTTTTGACCATTGACTTTTACTTTTTAATCTTTTATGGTCCATTAATCTTTTGACCATTTGACTTTTACTTTTTAATCTTTTATCACATGGTCCTTTACTTAGAGGGTTCTTGGACCAATACTGAGGGTGCTTGGACCCTTTAAGGGTTTCTTGGTTCTTTGAGTGGTTTTCTGACTACAAGAAGTCAACTCAAGAGTTCTTCTTGGTCTTCATGACTACTCGAAATACATTATCAAAAATAAGGAGGATTATTAATTGTTTTATCTTGTTTTCCTCATTGACTCCATAGCCTTGTGTTAGGCATCTCAACAAGGGGTGGCCAGTTCCTTCAGAAGGTCCCATCACTCATTGACCAAGAGGAGTACATCACTTGCCTAGATCCACTTTAGGGCTTTTAGCGATGACTTGGTAACTGACCAGGTGCCTCAGCCCTAGGCTGCATCAAGTTGACCCAATGTCAATTACTTGGTAACTGACCAAGTGCCATCATTCTCCCAGAGAATGGCTCTCAGCCCTAGGCTGAGTTTTCAGTCTCAGAGTAAATCAAATTCTTGGCAATTGACTAGGTGCCTCCATTCTCCCAGAGAATAGCTCTCAATTGTGCTCAAAAATCAACTCTTCCTCTCAGCGAGAGAGGTATTCTGTGTGATACCAATTGTCTTGAAAGTATACAAACTTTGTCAATGACATAGGCTTGGTCAATATATTTGCAATCTGCTCATATGTACGGATGTACTGAAGTTTCATGGCCCCTCTCTGGACCATATCTTTGATGAAGTGATACTTCATTTCAATGTGTTTTGATCTGTCGTGAAACACTGGATTTTTTGAAAGCTTTATGAAACTTTGCTTATCACAATGGATAATAGATGACTCAAGCTTTCCACCAAACAAGTAAGAGAGTAGCTTCCTAAGTCACACTGCTTCTCTTTGGGCATCGCTGGCAGCAATATACTTTGCTTCAGCTATGCTTTGAGCTATGGAGCCCTGTTTTCTGCTGGACCAAGAGATCATGGTTGATCCCATACTGAAGCAATACCCGAATGTGCTTTTTCGGTCTACCATACTACCGGCTCAATTGAAGCCAGCATGACCATGTAACATTTCTCCACTATTGGAAGTGTACTTGAGACCATAAGTAACAGTACCTTGCAAATATCTAAGCACATGTTTAGCAACTATCCAATGTATGTGCCAAGGTTCAAACATGAATTGGCTCAATGCACTTGTTGCATAACAAATATTTGGTCTAGTATGCACGAGATACATAAAGGATCTAATAAGCTGTCGATACTGAGTAGAATCCATTGTCTTTGAACAAGAAGCTGACTCATGTAGTTTCTTCAAGTTTGATGTCATGGGTGTGCTCATGGGCTTGCAGTCTTGCATCCCAAACCTTTGAGGTATATCAACAATATACTTTTCTTGTGAAAGGAAGATCTCACCTGGCTTTTGCCAGACCTCTAAACCAAGAAAGTTGTGCATAAGACCTAGATCCTTCATCTCAAATTCTGAAGTGAGCTCCCTCTTACAGCGAGCTATCAGTTGTTCCTCTCCAGTAAGGAACAAGTCGTCCACATATAAAACTAAGATTAAGGGACGATTTTGAACAACCTTGAAATATAGGTTGGAGTTAGCAGCACTCTTGGAGAATCCTAGGTTGTGGAGGTAACTGTCAATCCTTGCATACCAAACCCTTGGAGCCTGTTTGAGCCCATACAGAGCTTTCTTTAATTTGCACACATGAAATTTCATCCTAGCATCCAATTTATCACCACAAGAGAATCATCAAAAGTTTGAACTTTCATCACTTTTTTCTGTGACAATGATGAGAGTAAGCTTCAGAGCCTAGAGTTCTTCAAGGTTATTGGAACCTCTTCCTAGTTCAGCTTTAACTTCTAAACATGAGCCACGCTCAAGAATAAAACACCACCAGCCCCATTGACCTGAGGATGTCCTTGAGAATCACTATTAAAGTATGCCGAAGTTGTTGATCTTCATCGATCTTCCCATCTCTTCCACTAATTTTTTTCTTGGGTGATTCTCATTTTTGCTTGTTTATAACTGTAGAGAATATTCAACCATTGAGAAGCACATTGAATAGTTGGAGTGAGCTTAGCATTAAACAAATTGACATTCCTCTCTAGCCAAACTCCCCATGCAGTAATAACTGGCAAAACTTGATTTTTTTTAAAATTTACATTCTCACACCAATTACACATTCAACCCTCCAAAGAAAGTCCAGTCCATCCATCTTTCAGCCTTGTAATAGTCTCCGCTTCTTTCTATACTTGAACAACATAGGGACAATAAAAGCATATGCATGATAGACTCCTTAGTTTCCTTACAAAGAGAACACCTGTTGGGACCCTTGCTCTCAAGTAAGAACCTGTTTTTGAATGCTAACCACATAAAAATCCTTGACTTGAGAGGGCATTTGAATTTCCATATAGACCTATACCACCACTTCTCATTCCCCAAAGCATCATCTTCACATAGAACCCTATAGCGTAGATTAGTGGTATAACTTACACCTGTTGAATTCTTCGACCAAATCAATTAATCCAAATAATTTTTTATTTGAACATGACTAGTTATTAAAGAAGTGATGTACCTTTTCCAAACTAAAGCATCCTCATCATTTAACCCTAAGAGATTTGTTGATTTCCAATCTTGAATTCAAGTTGATGTGAGATTAGGATCTACCAAGTGATCAAGAGAAAATGAATCCTTTTCATGTAAAGTGTTCATCAAATTTCTTGGAATTCTAAAATTTTCATCGCAACCAATCTAAGGATCCTCTCCCAACCTAACCTTGTTCCCCCTACCCACATTCCATACCAACCGCTTAACAATCAAAGGAAATGCCAATACCACTACTTTCCATATTGTACAAGCAGTAGGATAAGATTTTCTAGGCTCCCTAATTCAATCTTCTTTTGTAACATCAGTATGTGAATACTGAATTCGCTTCTGCCACATCAGTATGCGAATACTGAATCTTCTTCAACATCAGTATGTGGATACTGAAACATTGTCTGCAACATCAGTATGTAAATACTGAAACATCATCATCTACATCATCAGTATGTAAGTATTGAAACATCATCATCTGCATCATCAGTATGTAACTATTGAAGCATTAACATTTGCATCATCAATATGTAAATATTGAAACAACAACAACATCATTAACATGTGCTAAAGAAACATCATCAATAAATGCTAAATCATCATCTGCATTATCAAAAATAGAGATGTTGGAACGTCATCATCATCATCAACATAAACATGTTGAGACAACATCATCATCATCAACACAAAGTGTTGTGACTGCAACCGCATTAACATTATCAGTACAGGGTGCTGGGACCACAACCATATTAACATCATCAACACATGGTGTTGGGACCATAACCGCATCATCAGCATCAACATACAAATGCTGAAGCAACATCATTATCAACATCAGTATAAAAATACTTAAATTACTTCACCATCATCAGTATAGAAATACTGAAACTATCTTATCAACATCAGTATAGAAACACTGAAACTACCTTATCAACATCAGTATAGAAATACTAAACCTGCCATATCTACATCAATATGAAAATACTGAATTTGTCGATATCAGTATGGGAATATTGAAACTCTCTCAACAATCATATAAACAACATCAGTATGAAAATATTGATCTTGCTGCATCAGTATAGGAATACTAAAACTATCTCAGCAATCAATTCAACAATCAACAATTATCAGTGTATTGACATTGAAACTTCAACAATCAACAATCAACAATCATCAATCATCAGTGTAACAACATTGCAGCTATCTCAACAATCATTAGTATAGTGATACTGAAGCACACATGTCAACAATTAGTATAACAATATTGAAGCAAAGATTTCAACAATCATCAATATAACAATACCGAGGCAAACATCTCAACAATCATCAATATAACAATATGGAGGCAAACATCTCAACAATCATTAGTATAACAATACTGAAGCAAACATCTCAGCAATCATTAGTACAACAATACTGAAGCAATCATCTCAACAATCATCAACACTGAAGCAAACATTTCAGCAAACATCAGTATGACAATACTGAAACAATCGTCTCAACAGTCATCAAAACATCTTGGCAACCGTCCTCAACAATCATCAACAATCAACAGTATAACAATACTGAGGATACATCTTGCCCTTCAATGTCTTAGAGCAACATTACGGTTAGGTCTCTGGTAGATCCATCTGGGCAATTTGTCTAACTTGCTAACTCTTTCAAGCCAAACAAGCCTAGTTAGATAGATGGATCTCTTTAGGACCAAACAAGCCTTGTCTGGCTTACTAACTCTTTCAGGGCAAACAAGCCTAGCCAGACTTACCCTCCTCTAGACTGAGCTTTTCACCATTGCATCCATCATCCATCTACTGTCACTCCCTCTTTCGAGAGAGGTTCTTGCGGACTACACCAAGCTTGTCTCGGAGGTATTCAAACTTTACATGAGCTAGAGGCTACGTCTGCTACTTGTTCCTCTGAGGGAACATGCTTGAGCTTTACAACACCCTTCTGCAACTTGTTCTTTAACATTCTTTTCTTGTACATCTGCAATTGTATTGTACATCTGCAACTGTATCGTATATCCACAACTGTATCGTACATCTGTAACTTCATCATTACTTCTCTTGTAGGTGATTGCATACAATCCTTCCTACAAGTCAAATACAGTTGTTATGATTAGAAACATTTCGTAACATATTTAAAATGACAACTTCCCATGCATAAAGATATATAATCATGCAACTATTTCTGCTAATGCAACAATCATCTATATCCTGTATACATACGCTAACTTTCTATATGCCTTCCATCTTGCCAAGACATCATTTTAGCAAGGAGGTTTCATAAGTAGTAATGGAACAACATAAGCCACTTACCCATCACCTGCATATTAGTAGTAAACTACAAATATTCTAGCATGCATAATACATTTCCCGAATCTAGAAACATATCTATGTACACATCTTGAACAACTAGATATATAGAAAGCGACAATTCAAATACTTATCTTTGTTTGTTTGGTAGACTCTATCTTGATCTCTTTTTTCTTGGATTACTGGAGTCTCTGCCAATGTGTTCAACTTCATCGTCTATTCTAAGGACCTGTTCCTATCTTGCTTATGATCGAAAATACTGAGCAAGTCTTCTTACACCACAGATCACATAGAATTGTGTTTGTGTCCTAACAGTGCATCCCTTCTTATCCAATGATAAAATGGATAAGAGTAATCTTCATCTTCATCGATATAATTCTTTTGCATCATATTCCTAATTACTTGAGGAATCTTTACTTGCTTTCTTCTCAGCTGCAATATATTCATCCTTGGTTGTATTGAGAGAAACACTCTACTTTCTGCAATATGTCGGAGTACGTAGTACTACCAACTCTATCAAAGTCATCATATCTTTGCAGTACCCTTTTGGTACCACACCATTTGCTTTGCACATTTTACTTGGATAAGTAAAATGTCCTTTGGATTTCATCATACCTCTAATCTCAAGAATCATGTCAATATTCTTGAACTTTGAGATCTACCATAGTCACTCCCTTTGCGATGGAGCACTATCCTCCCTCTGCATTCGTATTAGGACATTGGGGTGACAGGTAGCCTCCTCTGCTGTTAGTCTTCTTTGTATCCATCTATGTCTCTTGTCGATGTCATTAGATATCAGGATCCTTCATCTTGAACTTTGTTGCAAGTTTTCTCTTGTCCTTTATAGGATTCTATCTTCAACCTTGTAGTAAAGGTTGGGATCTCCATCACTCTAGTTGATCCTCAAGTTTCTCATGTCACTGTATGTGCTATCCATGGGTGCCTACTGAGCTTGTACAAATCCTTTTGTGCATAGGTGGTTCTCTGTAGAGAGTCTCAAACCATATAGATTGTTTGATATGTTTGTTTACTTTGATTACACCAATTGTCTAGTGTAATATCCACTACTGAAGAGGTGTGACTAGCTCCTAGAGCAATGTCTTGCCATAATCGACTCTCCCAGTTGATAGAAACCACGAACCTTAATTCGTATCTTTTGATACTTTGATCAACGGTATTCTTGATCTTGTAGATCTACTTGGAAGACTTCATAAAACTTCCCTTCATGTCTTGAACTCATATCCAAACATCATTCTGTATGATCGACTGGTACTTCTAGAACATATCATCCTTCCATTCTTCCTTCTTGGGACATTCTTTCGCAAAGTGTCATTTCTTATCACAACTGAATTATTGAGTTGTGAGATGTCCTATCCTTGGCAGGAATGTTCTTCCTTCTTGTTCTTTGTCTGTTTGGCCTGAGTTGTTAGGGTTGAATCGTGCATTTCTCCATATGTGATTTTCCTACTAAAACAACTCTCTTGACTGAAATTGGAAGACCATTCAAAGTTGTAATTTATGCTTCAACTTCTTTGACATTGTCTTCAACGGCTTCTAATTGCTCCTTGAGATGAGATCTTCTTGTGAAGTAATCTTTGAATGTTTTCTGACATTGCACCTTCACATTCTTGAGTTGAGTTCTCAAGGTCATTTTCGTACATGTTGTTCATTGCATTGAACATATGCTTGGGAGTTTTCAAGGATGATACATGTGAGATCCAATGGAGACGAAAATACTCATCTTTGTTTTGACTAGGTCCTTCTTTTGCTTTGCTTTGGCTTCATTTCTGTTTAGATATCCAACTTCTTTGACATAGTTCTTCATGGCATGCTTCTTCAAGTATGATAAGTACTCTATAATTCCATGCTTAGAAGTTTTCCACTTTTTCAAGCTTGTCCTCAAGCTTAGTACTGTTTGTCATCATGATAAAAATGAGAACCTCAAATGGAAATAGAGAGGATGGAACTTGCCAGTGAGATTCCTTCAACTTGATGCTTGCTTGAAGGATCTTTTGAAAGACTGCTTCTGGTGGACCTTGGGTTTGACAGAGAAACCCTAATTTTTCAACTTAAGAATCTTTTAGAGCTGATTGGATAGAAAGATGCGCCTCCTCACGGAAATCTGAGCAACATACTTATTTTCCCAAAACTGTGGACAAAACTGCAAAATATCTAATACCCTAGTTTTCTCCGCTAGCAGCTTTAGGTCAAAAAATGAAAGTCCACAAAATGTGAAACTTCTAACATAGAGAGATGTGCCCTCCTAGGGCGAATTTGATGGGTCCTCCTTCAACTGATTGGTGGAGGGAAGTGCCCATCACAAGAAGCCCTAGTTTTTGTCCCGTTTTTTTTGCAGAAATGACTGATCTTGTTTCTACTATAGCTACGAATGTTCGACTCCTCAATGTTTGAAACTTAGTCCTGAAGTAGCATGGTCTATCTTCTTTCCAACCCCACAGGTTAGAGCAGAATTGGATTCACCAGGTGGGACTTATGCGAAGTTTCTCAAGGTGACTTATTTCAAGACTGTTCAGCATGGCTAACTTGTACGGACTGCCACATGTCACTGTTTCACCTTCGGGGTTTGAAACTTTTACCACAGAAACTATAGTCCATGCCCTATATGCAACATCTTGTGAAATTTCATTTGGATCTTCCGAGCCCGAGATATAGCGATTCTCCCTAGGTAACTTGTGTAAGGCTGAATTCTGGGAGAGGTTGGAACCCTGAGTTGGAGGAATCATATCTCCTATATTATAGCAAATCTGAGGCTGAAACTTTTACATAGGGTAGAGTAAGAATTTATCTTCGGCCTGTCAAAGTTTCAGCTCCTGAGCCTTCTCCAATCTCGCATTATAGTGAAAGTCCCAACATGACTAGTTTCTGTCTTCTAGGGTTTTCAATCATGAAACCTTAATTTTCAGTAGGTGTAGTTGAAGCAGTGTTTCGGCTGCACAAAGACTTCTTTTAGGGTGGCTTTGATACCGTGCTAGATTTTTAATGGTTATAGAAGATCTAAAAACATTTAGCATCATAACGTCATAACCACAAGCAAAGGATCACTGAAAGAAAGTCAAATGCAACAATACAAGAGAACATAAAGATTTTCCTTGGGGAAACCACAAGGGAGACAACCCCGCAATACTTCCTTAGTATAGAATTCGACCAAGATAGTGTAAAACCCCAGCAACAAGAGTAGTTGCTCATCTTCTACAGTAGACTCTTTCTCTCTCTCTCTCCAGTGCAATACTTGACTGTAAGATATGTGAGAATGAGAGGTGCCTCACCTATTTATATTCTTCAGTTGACTTGACCTCTACCCTAATAGGGCCGACATTTCTAACTGACTGGGCCCACTTGTCCAATTGGACACCACAAATAACATTTATTATATTGACACATGGGTACTATTGACCCGACTTACATCCGGAGGTTTACATTGATTCTTTCAATGATACTAACAAGGCCAAACTCATCTACTGAAGGAGGAATACAATCAATACATCTGGAATATCTTCCGAAGTTACAATACTTTAACACCCTTGGGGATATGTCCCCTTGTAACACTGACAATTACATGTATATATAACCAACAAATTTTTTTTGGACTGGAATCTCAACAGATATAGAAGTTGGGAGATCAAATACCTTGATCTTTGGATTTTCTCTCATTTTTGTTGCAGGTCTTTTCCAGATTCTGCAAAGTCGTCTTGCAGCATGTATATTATTGTAGACTCTAGTTTTTGCAAGGTTGTGTTAGAGTTTCTTTACCTGTGCTGGAAGCAGTTGCTAATCTTCCAGAAACAGATTTGACAGCTGGAAACAGATCTGGTAGAAAAGTTGTCAGATCCTAGATATTTCAGTGCAGATTGGCAAATCTGCAATTACTATCTGCACCAGAAAGTTGGAACTAGTTCACCACCATAGGTTGGCGAATCTGGTCACTCTTTGATGGTACAATAGGAATTTGAGAAATGGTAATTGTTGATCTGTGTGCCATGCAAAGTATGAAACATAAAATATTTTTGATGTTGATGTATTTTTGGGAGAGAAATAGTCATTGCTAATGGTGTAATGATATCACTGACAGATAGCTATAATTCAGTATCTAATAAAAGATTATGACAATGATAGTAAAACTCCCATCTGAATATGAATTAGGCTAAGATTTACATATTCAAATCCATAGTTGTGTTGCTCATAGAAGTTTAGATCTTAGTTTGCAGTCATAAGTTAAGCTAAGATGGCAACTTTGATGATATGATATGATACAATACAAGAAATTTTGTAGAGGAGAGTGGGATAAGCAAGAATATGCTCACTCGACCTGGTCAAAAGGGTAAGATGATGACTGCAAGAACCCAGGTGGTCAAATAACCAAAGGGAAACAACCAAAGAACCCAAAGGAAGAAACCTAACTATTAAGGCCAAAACGCTACTAATACTGGTGAATGCTAAGTTAGGAAGACTGAACTCTGTTAGCTATAAGTCAGTATCTAATAAAAGATTATGACAATGATAGTAAAACTCCCATCCAAATATGAATTAGGCTAAGATTTATACATATTCAAAACCATAATGGTGTTTCTCAAAGAAGTTTTGATTTTAGCTTGCACTCATATGTCATAACTTAAGCTAAGATGGAAGCTTTGATGATATTATATGATGCAATACAAGAATTCTTGTAGAGAAGAGTGGGATAAGCAAGAATATGCTCACTCAACCTGGTCAAAAGAGTAAGAGGATTACTGCAAGGACCCAAGTGGTCTAATAACCAAAGGAAAACAACCGAAGAACCCAAAGGAAGAAAACTAACTAACAAGGCCAAAATTCTACTAATACTGGTGATTTTTAACTTTCAGGGTTTATCGAGAGAGTCAGAGAGAGAGAGAGAGAGAGAGAGAGAGAGGATCTAACTAATTAGGCCAACTAGGTAAGAAACAAAGCAAAGAATGAAAGCGAAACAAGTTTATTTCTTTCATTACTTCAGTGCCTAACTTAGCCTAATTAATCTAGTGCAATAAATAAGGATAGGAGAGCATGAAGATAACAGCAATATATATATATGTGTGTGTGTGTGTGTGTGTGTGTGTGTGTGTGTGTGTGTGTGTATTGATGTTATCTTCTCCACCCAAAGCAGCAAAGAAGTAATCTGCAAATAAATTTATTGGCCTCTTTTCCTTTATGAATTAGAAAGAAGGATATATGAAAAATGAATTTATCATTTCATTGGTGGACATGGGTTAGTTAAGTGAAGAACTCAAGCTGGTGTTGATTTCAAAGGAGAATATTTACAAAGCTTCATAATGATATTGAGCCGTGTAGATAATGTTGGCATCGGCGAAAAATCGGCGAGGGTTCAAACAACATCTTTTTTCAAATTGTGACAAACTTAAAAAAATACAAAATATATTCATATTTTTTGAAAAAATTCAAACATATAAAGCAACAACAACATAAGATAAACACATTGGAGCATAAATATGGAGAAAGCACTGATATTTATATCATGTTGTCATGCCAAATAAAAAATGATACATCAAAGTCAATACAGAATCCTGAAACTGGATAGTTGTCCAATCAAGAGTGCTGCATCTTTTACATGTGTCTATGCATCAACCGATTTAATAAACATGGTACCTCTGGGACAATGTACCAAGAAATTGATAAGGGTCCTATCCTTCCCATATGTCCAACTATCAGACATTACTGTATATCCACTGGTCTTCGATAATTGCTTGAGCTCTCCCAACCTAGCGTTGATCTTTTTTTCTGGTTGAAGGATTGGCCTTCGCAACTCCTCAAAGGTGGTACTTTTATACCTTGGTCCAACTACTGCAATGGCATCACACATTGACTCCCAACATAGATTGTTTTTGAAAAGGGTGAGAGGTATGTCATTCCAGAAAATACACCTCCCTATTACCTTGTCTGCTTCTACCTTCTCCCTTTTCTTTATGACTGATTTGATGGAAGGTTGTGCTCCAACTCCAGTTCGTGGAACAAACAAGGATGAGGCCCTCCCGGTAAGTGAATTTGTGGAGCCCCTCCCACTACCCTCAATGACATTGGTAAAACTAAATAGTGATACCCCTGAACTTCTTGTTAGGCCAAAAGCTGCAAGCTTAGCTTTGTTTGCGGCGATCTCTTCCTTCTTTCTATTCTTTTCACTAATTGAGTCATGGGTGGATTTCATATCTCTGGGGTCACTACAGAACAAAGCCTAACATCATGCCCAAGAAGTTAGCTAAATGGTATTTCATTCTGCTAATCCCTCTCGTTGTATGATGCCCATATACTTTTCAGTTCAAGTTCTGCTGGTCTGTCCCATCCTTGGGCTCACTATATTGCCAAAAACGGTCCAAAGGCTTTGGCATTTTTTCAAAGGGAATTGGAAGCTTCAAAATTTAAGCCTAGAGGACAAAAACACAAAAATGACATTGAACACCATTAAAAAAACAACAGCAATTTGGTTTAAAAAATCAGACCTCTAAATTTAGATTGTTAACCATGAAAAATGAGAACAAGAGGGTGGCTAAAGAATTAAAAGTCGAGCTTGATATTCCATTGAAAAGACCCCTTACATTGTGATTGTTTTTATGGGCATGAAAATCATAGGCAAAATGGCGAAAGAAAAGAGCAAAACATGCATAAATCTATGGAAAAGATAGAAGTAACACAGTGGATTTAAATACATTCTTGTGGGAGGAAGATTCAATTGGTTGGAAAATGTTTTGGACCCTTGCTCCACTAAAAAAAATGTTGAAGGTGATGAGAATTGGTGTTTGGATGCCTCCACAATGGTTGATGGTCTCCACAAGCCCTTCTCCCTTTATCTCCAACAATCCACACAAGAAAATGACAAAAAATACCTCAAATCACCTTTTCTAAGCCGAGGACAGAATGCTAGGGTGCTTTTTTCCTAGTGGCACGATTTTTTAGTGAAAATCATGATTTTTTTTCCAAAAACCGTGCTGTCGTGATTTTTTAGAGCTGAGTTTTTGGACTCCAGAAAAATCAAGAATAAAAAAATATCGCTGAATTTATCTACATGGATATTGAGAAGTTTGAGTGAGAAGACCGTTAAATTCATTTGCTAAGAGGCTTAGAGTCCTTAACCATGTGATTGATCTATGGCAATTAATGTCTAAATTGAGCTGAAAATAAACAAAGAAAAGGCAACCAAATTGAAATGGAGGGGCCAAGTGTGCATGGCTAATTCATTTCTACCTGCAAAATGACTGCAAGGTTTCCCTTTCTCCACAAGATATATGAACATAAATAAACCACCTAGTCTAACAAGCAAATATAAAAAAGACATGGAAATGTGTACTAGTTTTGGAATTGTGGAAACATGTACTAGTTTTGAAAACAGGAATGCCTAGAAACACAACTCTTCCAAAATAGGTATGTCGAGGGAAACTTGAGTGGGCCTGATGGTGAAGAGCATGTGTTTCCTCTAGGGAGGTCATAGGTTCAATCCAGAGGGGGTAGGATATGCTAGACATTGAGAGGGGGGGTGAATCAGAGTAAATTCAATTTTAGAACTTTTCTTAACTTGTCACAATTAGCTACCAATTCATCACTCCACTATTTTACCATTTGCATAATCATTTCACAAACATCTTTCACTTCATCATTCACATATCATAAGTATTTGAATCATATTAAGAACCATAACACAAAAATCACAACACCATATAATTTTGTAATCTTTTTGTATTAGTTTTGGTCCGGCTACAACCATTAGGTAAAATCAACACCTACTGATACAAAGAGCACCTATTCTGCATCCAGGACCCTGCCTGGTTTTCTTAGACCCTGCTAAGAAGGGTTTGAGGTGTCCTAACCTCAAAAACAAGTCAAGCTTGCATTTACAATTTAAGTTCACTGTCTCAACACATTTTCATCATCGTCACATCACACCAGCACTTATCTCTAGCACCTCATCAATCTGTTCTGCTGCTGGTCAAACTTTGCTCAATACTTTTGGTCAATCTCATCAATCTACTGGTCAATTTGTTCATCAACGCTAGTCATCATGTCTGTTGATCATCTGCTCATCACTGCTGCTCAACATCTCTTCTCATCATCTCTGCTCATCACCTCTGCTGGTCATCAACCATCTTGTTCAATCTGCTCACTTTTGCTCATGACTGCTGCTCATGAACCTCTAGTCAATCCTTTTTCCGCTGGTCAACCTTGCTGGTCATTCTATACTGCTCATCCTCTTCTGCTCATCACTCTCATCTTCTTCTTCAATGTCACGTCATAGGAATCATAGTCAAGCTCATCAAACTGCTGCTATTACTGATCATCAGCTGTACTGCTCAAGGTTCATGTCAAGCACAAGGGTCTTCCCATCATCTAGTTTGCTCTTATGTTATTCAAGCATCATCTTCATCAACAGCTCATCATCATCAATAGATAAGCATCAAATAAGTGCACATCATCATAGGGCCTATATCATCTTAATCAGACTTCAATTATGCATACTATAGCAGACTTTCATCATCACTTCAATGTATGCAACTTCATCATCATACAGTGCATCATCTATATAGTGTGTTAGGCATCATCATGATATCAACAAATCATCATCACCATAGAACTTACCTCAGTATTCATGGTTCACTTGGCTGAGTATTACATCTTCTGTAGATGACTTCAATCTAAATGAGTTTGCAAGAAGAGTATATCATCATACCTTACTAAAAAATGTGCTTGTCAATACTGTAGACTTGTTTATGCTGCAGTAGACTCCAAGGGCATTACTACCATCAAAGCTCTGTCAGTTTGAGGAAGACTCCATCACTTGTTCAAGCATCAAAGGTTCAGTCTGAGAGAGGGCAGCAACACCAATACACCACTGTATGCACTGTAATTATCTCATGATGCTGGTGTAAGCCCTAGCAAGGGCTGTAGTGAGTTGTACTTCCCTTAACTTGGTTGTCAAAACACACAGAAAACCCTAGGCAGGATGGTCTTAACAGGGCTGTACTTCACTTGCTGCTACCACTGAAACTGCACCATCAGACTGCTGCTACCACTGCTTACCAACTGTATAGTCATCATCTTCAATCCAAGCATTATTCAATCATCATAGTACTTGTATCATCTCATTATCATAATGCTTGCATTATCATATATCATCAAACAGCAGTGTATAGGATATATGGAGTATGCATGCAAGTGTGCATCGTCTTAACAAAATCACTGATCATCATGACTTACATTATCTTATTGCTGTATACTTCACCATACACAGTAAAGATGCCACTATACTGTATACTCATGCACTTTATTGTATTTCACTTTCATCAATGTTTAAGTTGTAAGAGTGTATCAAACTAGGGTATGCAAATGGAGAGCATTATCATGGTATCCTTCACTATATAGACTACTGTATGTGCATTGTGTACTGGCATTTGACACAAGGAATTTTGCCAACTATTAGTCTTGACTAGTGCATTAGGGAATTCACATACAGTGATCTTACCTCCAATTTGAAGATGTCCTTATACCACAGAATTCCAGGATGTTTGTGCTAAGCAAACCCTTGAAGGATTCGGTACTGACTTGTCCATTTACTGTCTTGAACATGCTTGTGTGAAGGCTGCAAATTTAGGGCTCTTCAACATGCTGAAGAAAGGTGACTGTGGTAAAACAACGCCTCTGCTGTACTCCTCGTTTTGCTGCAGCTCAGCCAAACTCCATCAAAACTGTTCCTCCACAATTTTGTTTTTGCCTCAGTCAATGAAAGATGTTAAAACATTTTCGGGACTGTATGAACAAATTCAGATTTGTGGTGAAGGGCAGCCAACTTTCATCCTGGAAACACCCTCAAAATTGTCACAACTCGAGCTTGTTGAGGACCTTGTCACAACCTTGGATTGCTGGAAAATTTCGTGGTCCTTCTCTGCAATTCGGAACTGCTCCTCCACCTCAGTCTGCTGCAAATTTTGGGACTGTTCTGCTGTTACAAATTCGGGTCTGCTCCTAGACCACCGAATTTTACAGACAAAAAAAAATTTCAGACTGCTGCTCATGTATTCAAACTTCTGCCTCCGAATTTCCTATGCAAGTCCAACATTGGACTGCCACCAAATGCTGAAACCAAAAAATTATTCTCTGCAAATTCGGGTCTGCAAAAAATTGCAGTCACTGCTCCTTAGAAATTTGCCTCAGTCCACGAAAAGACCTCAGAGCTCATCCGAAATTATCACATCTAAAATGAGTGAGGGCGTTGGTCTATTTATATGCATTTTTCATGAATTTTAATTGGGCCGACATGTCAATTTTTTTTTTAAATTTTAATTTAAAAAACAATTCTTTTGTTTGGTTGGCTGCCCCTACAAGATGGTTTAGATTTGTCTTGTCATCTTCAAAAATTAATATCTCATCAACCATGAGGAACCACGTGACGTGCCACCTACCGTTGGAAAGGGCATGACGAGGGCTATCATCTTATGAGGGTCTTGCTTGCATTGACAAGATCTTTCACTCATATTTTCTTCAATTTGTGCAGGCCGTCATGAAATGACTTGAATTCTTCTTGATGGCTTCTTCACATACTTTTATGGCATCAAGAGCTACAACACCAACCAAGGGTTTCAATAATGCATCAAGGTCTTCATCAAGCTTGTGGGCATGAGTGCAAGAGTCCCATACACACTTCAAGAGCTCCATAATATGTCAAGAGCTTCATTATGCCAACTAAGACTTCTTCAACCAACTTGTGGGCTTAAGGACCAAGTTATGAGCTTCTTCATCATACCTTCATGCAGGTTCATGGCCATCCATCATATAAGTGGGTGCAAGATCTTCCTTATGCACTTAGGACCATCTTCAAGAATTATCATCTCCATCAAGGCTCATCATGCCATCTAACCATATCAAGTGCTAGTAGTGGGCTCCATGACCTTTGCAAGGACATTAGGGTCTTCATCAAGGGTTCCAAGTCTTCATGGGCTTCTCCATCGTCTACCAAGGCTTCAAGACCATCTCTAGGGTCTTCAGCATCATCAGCAGGGTCTTCGGGCTTCTCCATCGTCTACCAAGGCTTCAGGATCATCTATAGGGTCTTTAGCATCATCAGCAGGGTCTTCAACATCTTCAGCAAAGTGGTCAAGCTTGTGGGTACAAGGACCTTGTCAACTGGGTACAAGGTGTTTCAAGGCACCAACCCAGGTTGTAAGGGATCAAGGCACTGTAAGTGGGACTTGGTGGCATCAATGACATCCCGTGGGGTCACTGCAAAGCCACGTTGGCATCAATGACAATTTCATCAACAGGATATGTAAACCTCTGTAGGCATTAGTAGTCAAATCATTGTGTGGAAGGGGTCCCATCCCACAAACAAGGGGGATTCATACATCAATTTGGTGCCTGGTTAATTTGCAAGAAAATAAGTGTTAATTTTTAGGTAAGTTTAGTGACAAATTAGAGGTTAATTTGTCTTCATTTTCCAGGGTTCCTATGAGTCTTGTTCCCCTCGTGGGCACTTTGGTGTTTCCAAGAAATTTTTGAGGCATTTCCAAGTTTTTGTAAGTTTCCGGTACAAACGTGTGCAATGTAGGAGTTTCAAGCAACTGAGACATGAATTATTTTAACTATGAAAATAGAGTGAGGATGAATCACCTACGTTCCAAATTGCTGTACGTCTCCTAAGGGGAAGACTGAAAGGAATCTGAACTGGTGAGATCCAAAGAGGCCACAAGATGCAAGAACCCAAGTCAGAATATGTAGAAGAAAACCAAAACAGCCAAGTGGAAGATCAGAGCTGAAAGGCCTTGGAGGATAACAAGAGTGAAGTTTTAAACTAGCTCAAGTGAGAGAGAGAGAGATCCTCCTAAAGATCCAAAGAGGATTGCTACTTATGGTGGCTTGGAACCCAAGAGAAAATTGAGGATATTCAAAGCCAATCAACCGATATATAACATCCAATAAGCATAAAGGAAGATCTCAAGAGCTTGAGAACGATGGAGGGGGAGGAGAAAGAGGAATCTTTGAAGAACCCAAGATCACATGTGCATGAAGTTGAAGAGCATTCCATATGCATGATGAGAGTCGACGATAAGTCCCCAAAAAAGTGCTGATGAGAGGATAACTATTTATATTGTAGCAAGACGCTGTAGGGAAAAGCGACTGACTTTTATTTTAAGTGGGCTTTCACTTTCTGTTGTTCCTTGGGCTTAAATCCTAACCATTCAGAGGTATTGGCAAGGGTTGCTTGGGTTTTGACCAAAAATGAGTTTCTGTTCTGCAGACATGTGGATATCAGCAGCAGATCTGCTTGATCAACGAGTAGAATGGGTAGGCAGAAAGGTGAAAATTAAAATCATCAGCTAACCAAGTTTACCAAAAAGGAGCATATAAAACAAGGCATAGAGGTGTAGGTCAGCCTAAAAAAGGAATCTATAACAACTAGAAGTATAAATTATGGCTAGAATTAAGGACGATGAATCCCAAGACTTGGGAGTGATCAAAAGTTGGTTGGAAGGGTCCAAAAGTGGTCAAATTTGATGAGTAGAAGATGAAATGGGGCTTAATTAGGGAAAGTGAAGATGTTTTATCTATGAAGCCAAAAATAAATCCAAAGGGACATTAGGTCTAAGGTTGAGTAACTGAAAATCATCTACTGGATCATGGGAAGCTGGCTAGGAGTTTTTGTGCTTGCATTCAGCATTGTAGGAGTCCTTTGTGTCACCCTAGTCCTTTGTGTCATCCTAGGGTGGTTCACACATAGAAATTGCAGATTGCAATCTTTATATGCTAACTTGTTTATGCTACACAGTTTACCTGATCAATTTTTTTTGAGTTTGATATACACATGTTTATGCTACCATGCATCAATATAATTTCCATAGTAATTCTACAGAGCTTAAAGTCATTAACTTTTGAGGAGAACAAGATCTGCTAGTATCTATGTGAAACCTCCAAGGATTAAATACCAATCCTTTGGTGTGAACTATTGTTTAAACTATCTCAAAGGCACCATATGGAAAAGTTAGCATTGTATGTCTATGCAATGGTTGTGTCTTGTCTAAACAAAATATTTCAAGATACAAACTCTAGAAGTTGAACCAAAATAGCTATAAGAAACATCTCTAGGACCCAAGATTGAAACCAAGAACAAAAAATTAAAACAAAATGAGTAACACAAATTAAAATAAAAGTTGGTTGGAAGGGTCCAAAAGTGGTCAAATTTGACGAGTAGAAGATGAAATGGGGCTTAATTAGGGAAAGTGAAGATGTTTTATCTATGAAGCCAAAAATAAATCCAAAGGGACATTAGGTCTAAGGTTGAGTAACTGAAAATCATCTACTGGATCATGGGAAGCTGGCTAGGAGTTTTTGTGCTTGCATTCAGCATTGTAGGAGTCCTTTGTGTCACCCTAGTCCTTCGTGTCATTCTAGGGTGGTTCACACATAGAAATTGCAGAGTGCAATCTTTATATGCTAACTTGTTTATGCTACACAGTTTACCTTATCAATTTTTTTGAGTTTGATATACACATGTTTATGCTACCATGCATCAATATAATTTCCATAGTAATTCTACAGAGCTTAAAGTCATTGTATGTCTATGCAATGGTTGTGTCTTGTCTAAATAAAATATTTCAAGATACAAACTCTAGAAGTTGAACCAAAATAGCTATAAGAAACATCTCTAGGACCCAAGATTGAAACCAAGAACAAAAAATTAAAACAAAATGAGTAACACAAATTAAAATAAAAGAAATAAAATGTAACTAAAGTGGTGGGACAAATATTGAATATGGATCTATAATTTAGCATGAATCCAGTCAAAAGATCAGTTTATTTGGAAAGAGTGTCTTTCATTTGTGCTAGGATGGATGCTTCGAAGCCAGACTGTACAGAAAGGGATGCTCAGACGCTCATCATGTGATTCACTTATAATAATTAAGTGTTGGATAAAACATATGTTTGTAGTTGCAGGGTAGCTCCTGTATTTGAGATTGGATTGTAGTGCTCAAACCTGTTTGTGGGTCATCTGAAGTGCAGAGGCGGAATTCTTGTAGACAAAATTGTATTATCAAACAACAATGCAGGTGAATGTCGTGAACCATTTGATTCATGGGTGTAAAGTTTGCAAACCCCAGGTGACTGAAGTCCTTATGTTCTCAACCAAACAAGCCTGTTATTTAATTGCAGAAAGATAACTTCTTCACAATTCACATAGCAACAATCACACAATAGCTGAAAAGTTAATAGTAGAAGCATAAAACAATTACACACACAATTTCTTGTTCAAATCATCTCCACAGCTGCTAAAACTTAACAGTTTTACAGTAAAAAAAATCCACCCCAACCTAAGCGTACAGCCTGCAGTCGAGAGTATGGCCTGTACAACAATCAAGAAACAGCAGCTGCTGCTGTATGCCCTGCTGCTGCATGGATATATGGTACTGTATGGATCCACATTGCTGTACAGATTTGCAGTATGGCATCCTGTACATTTTGCTTCTGCTAACCTTCGTCTGACTGATGTGTTATGCTCTCTGACAAAAATGTGTCTTAATTCTATATTGACCTGTGTTTAAACTTTACACTCATTGAAAACTTGAAACCTTAATCCACCAAAAGGTTCAAAACCTTAATCTCTCAGTGAGATGTACGGTTGAGATCAATCCTAGTCTGAATCATTTGTAGTAGATGCATTTTATTATACTCGAACAGTTAAAAATAAGACTTTCCACTTTTTTTGAAAGTGAAGTACAAGATAGAATCATCTTGAACCACTACCGGCACATTCACACTGAAACTATGTGGAAGTTCCTGTCTGAGTTATATTTCTCAACAACAGGGCTTTCATTCTAATCATAAAAGAGATGCAGATCTACTTTGAAGTTCAAACGGTGATTCATCCTGGCTCAGGGAATGGCAGCTTTCAAATTCAGGTAGGAGGTGTAGTTAGCAGGTATAGTTGAAATTTTCAGAACAGCTATTGATTTACTAAAGGTTGGAGCTAAAGCCAATATGTTGGCTTTTCTTGCATATGGAGGGTGATGGAGTGGTAAGGATCATTTAACCAACAATTTAAAATCAGATTTCAACCTCTTGTTTGATGTTGTAATATAAGAAGCATTATCCAAAATCAAAACCAAAAGAAAAGCTAGCAGTGTATGATGAAAGCCACGGATAGAAGTCATGTAATTGTGCAGTCACCTAGTGGAAGCAACCCTTGTATTGTTACCACTGTATTAGCCTTGCAACTTGGTACTTGCATGCTTTATATCTCAACCTGTAAAAGTTGTACCTTGACCTATGTCTTTAGCTGCATCTTTTAAAAAACAAATAAATTCCTATGCTTATTTCATGTTCTTGTTTTGTGTTTACTGCTTCAGTTGGTGGACCATTATGATAGAATATTTATATTATTAGTTTGTAAAATTTGATTTTTGGCTGTTATGTAGTCTTCAAATGATGTGTGTAAATGTTTTCTGAGAATTTGGGTTTCTTGGTATTACAGAGCAATGCCGGAATGATAAAGTTCGAGTGCTAGTACACTGCATGTCTGGCCAGAGTAGGTTAGTTTGATTTGAAGTGCATGATACATTTCAAGATGTTGTCCTGAATTAGGCTAGGAAGACTTTGAAGGCAATCTCTAAGTTCATTTTTCTTTCTTTAACAGGTCTCCTGCTATTGTAATTGCCTATTTGATGCGATACAAGTCATGGAGACTTGCAGAAAGCTATAATTGGGTGAAGGAGAGGAGACCAACAATCAATTTGAGTCCAGGTATTTATGTCTGAAAGAGTAATATATGTGTTAAGCTATCATTCTTGAATCCCTATAAATAAAAATACAAATCAGGACATTGGGAGATTGCTAATTAGTAATTACATAATAGCATATGCATGCCTTGATCTCATTTTATGCTTTCAGTCCCACTTTATGTTTATGTAGTGCTAACCTGCTAGGTTGCCATTCACTTGATTGAGGAATGCTTTATTTATCTTGTGTTTAGTGTTTCCTCTATTTGAACAGATGACGTACAACAAAAAATGTAGGAAGCTGTAAGAATTTAAGATTTCAAGGAAAACTTTTGTTTTATTCAGAATGGAATTGCTGCCAAGTGCAGCAATGGTCCTGATATAGTAAATGAGAAAATATGATACCAGTCATAGGACATTGCAGTAATCAGTTATTTTAAATTCCATTTTATATCTTTATTAACTTGATAGATTCAGTTGCATAACCAAACCATTTCCTATTTGTAAGTAATAATTATGTTGTATTGCTTTTGCAGCTGTACTGAAACAATTGCAAGATTATGAAATGGAAATTTTTGGAACAAATGCCTCACCAACTCCAGTTTTCACAACTGCAAATGGTTTAGCATTCGGGTTTGGATTTCCAAATAACACCCAGGCTGCTGTTTCTCCTCCAACCTTCTGTCAGCTCTCATCAAATCCACATTTCAATCTTGGGACAACAAATTCTCCTAGCTCAGGAGGCTTTACATTTTCAGCTACAAGACAAGATATTAATCCTTTAAGTAGCACAACTGCAACAGCAGTGGATACTAGCATGGACAGCACCTGACCTGTACATTCAAATGTTATTCAGGGCTCCTGACTGTTGGGAGCTGACTGATTCAGAAAACTGTGGTTCTTTGTTATTCACAGTTTGGGTAGTGCTTGTGATCCAAAGGGTTGTCAATGTTAATAGGGTTCTGGTAAAAGTTGGCCATTTCTTATGATAATGGAACCTAAATTGTCAGCTTTTAGGTTACTAGATAAGTTCTATCAGGGCTTCTGTTAGATCTTGAACTTTCAAATAGTCAATGAACTTTGGTGAGCTCCTTGGGCTTTCAATTATGGATAATACATGCTTGTTTTGTTTACAATGCATTTATTATTTAAATGTTATCAGATCCATGTCTTTCTTGATTAAAATCAAGGTCAAAGGTCTTGTATTATCAAATTGTGTTTACGTGCCTGCATAAAATATGCCTGTATTTAGGCATTTACTGATGTAAAACTTTTTTGAGCGTAATAATTTTGTTAATATAAGCATATCCAGCATGGACTATCTTTATCAAGTCGTATGTTTCTGTTCAACGAATGTGATTTTTAATTTATTATTACAATCAAAACACATTGGCATCCAATTCAGTGACATTGATTTTGTTTTGTTATTTATGCGATAACCTGTCATTATGCTGATAGATTTGTTATTGACTCTTTGGAGCTTATTTTGAGATTTCATTATATATGTTGACATTCTATACATCTTGGAAAATGATGTTGGAAATAACCTGGAGAGATGGCTCAGTTGAGGTTGCCTGGGACATTCTGTATCATCTATATCTGTTATTAGTTGAAATTCTCTATATAGAAGTAGTTTGATCCTTGCTATCCTAATTTTACTCCATGCATGTTATATACCCTTTCGGTACTGCATTCAGAGATTGAAGCCCTACTTGGTTTTGGTTAGTTGGCAACTTGGCAATGTTGGAATGTTATGAACATGAAATTGGCCACAGTTCTATTTCTTTAACTGCTTCTTTACCCTTAAGTGAGCTTTGTGGGCTCTGCATCATCATTCCAGTTTGAGGTAGAAGATTCTATAGGTTCTTGTTCTTTTAATTTCTGACTATACAGATTCTGATAATCCCAAGGCAGGAATGGGCAAAAATCAATGGAGCTAACATACTAGGATCAAGAGGGCAAATAAGAGTGATTATCTGAAAAGTCGCTGTGTATAATAATATTTGTTATGCATTTCATGTCATTGGAATGATGCAGTTTCCTTGTTCAGTAACTGAGAATCATTGAAAACATATGCATCTCATCGAAAACAAAGATGGCAAGCAGAATGCAGATGGAATGCTATTCTTAAAATTCCAAGTAATACTTTTAGACATGGCAATAATAGTTATCATCGTTCTTGTTATATTTATCAGTAAATATGACTGATATGCTAAACAATATACAAATTAAAGTTCGTTTATCAAAATGTTGAGAGAACGGCAGTATCCCTATTAGCGTTTGACTTTTGGTGAATAATCTCTCATTTTGATATGGCCAGAGATTTCTCAGTTCTGTAGTGTGCTTATTCTGTACGATTGTTTTGCTCTGTTTTGTATCTGAAAATTAAAAAAAGTTTATGTTTTTCTATTTTTCCTGTTTAATACTATTTGTTTGGCATGTCTATATCGTCAATGTGTTTCATTGTTTGCAATTAATTTTTTCGTCATCATTTGGGAATAGGATGATTGCCAGTGGGCCTTTGTGAGGGTGAACAATAATGAAGTGGAGCAGGAGGCATCTGATTATATTTACTCCTACTGGGTAGTTAATTGCCTCAACATATTGTCTAAATCCCTTTATCTTAGCATCATGTTTAGGGCATTGCTACGATGGGCTTTTTATGTATAGTGCATGGTAGTTAATTGCCTCAGCATGTTGTCGAAGTCCTTTATCTTAGCACCATTTTTAGGGCATTGCTACGATAGGCTTTTTATGTTTAGTGCATGCACACTGTCCTAGGATTTGATCATTGAGAGTAGAGAGGTGCTCTACAACCCAGTATGGGGGAGATGTGGTAACATAAAGTAACGTAACGCATAACGTAATGTTGCATTGCAAAAACTAAAAAGTAATCTAATTTTTTATGTCGGCTCATAAAATTAAAAACTAAACCACATAAGTAATTAAAAAATCCATGTTAAATCCGGATTTACCAAGCACCACTTGAGGTGTACATTTTTACACTACAAGAAATTGGATCTCTCTCGGTGCGCTTGATAGATCTGGGTTTAAGATGAATCTATGCTGATTTAATTCACATTGAACTTACCAAGCCTTGAAAAGAAAATTATCTTGTACCAGTGGTTCTGTGATGTCTCCATACCTCATGATGTGGAATAATTAAAAATTTTGCTTCAAATCCATTGTTCTCCTTTCGAAACATAGGGCATGGGTGTTAACACACTTTTCAACATTCATTCTCAGGCTTAGAAAGCACTGTAATAGTTTTTTTTCTCTTCATAGATTTTTTCTGCGACTGGAAACACCATTTTGCATTGGAAACACCATAAACAATAATAACAAATAATACTTATCTTGGATGATGGAGCTGTCCTGTGACTGGCTATGTGGCTGCAACGTTCCACCCAACCATAGGCCAGTTGTGTTCATCAATCTCTCAACATAACTGCCACCCTCGAGCTGGGCATGATTTCTACAAGGAACTAGAGAACAACAGTCACACACAGCCAAAGCAAAACACACACAATCATGTCAACCTCTAGTTGTTTTATCAGACTGTCCAGCCAAGCCAACAACTAGTCGGGTTTATTAGGCGGCATGCTTACAAGCCAAACATTGCTGGGTTTATCAGGCGGCATGCTTACAAGCCAAACATTGCTGGGTTTATCAGGCACTCAGCCAAGCCAACATACAGTTGGGTTTATCAGATTGTTCACAATCAAGCCAACTTTTACAATAAGGACCAACCAAGCCAACATATGGGTTTATTTGGCACTCAACCAAGCCATAATTCACGGTGGGCTTCTCAGGCTGTCCAACCAAGGATTACACATGGACAAAACACATCAAGACATAATCAAGCCAATATACAATTGGGTTTATCAGGCTGCTAAGGCAGTGGAAAGGTAGAATGACCAAGCTAGTGGCTCATTCAAGAGCTAATGACACCTCCACAAGGTCTATCTGGCCTGTGATCCACATTACTTGCACACCCAACACAAGGAAGCATCCCCTTCTTTGCTCGACAAACCCTCGGGCTATGCCTTCCCTTCCAGTGCTCTTTAGGGCATGCAGTGAATATTTACCAACCACTCTTACTTTTTCATGAGGTTCCTCTCTGCACTAGGTTTATCAAGTCCATTCTTCTTTTCTTCCACTCCTCATTTTTGCATACAGTTCAGATCCAAACCAGGGTATAAATCACAACAAACTATAGGGGAAAACACAACAACACAGACTCCACTCTGTAAAACAAAGAAACAGGTTTGCAAACAACTCTAACACAATGTAGATGGATTGAACCATATTGAATAGTGAACCACACTGCACAACCGTGAACAAAGACCTTCTCTGTGACTCAGGAGAGTGAACAACAACCCCTAATCCCTTTGATCGAATCGAATGACCACAACGTTCAGATGAAGACTGGGTTGACAGATTGGGCATGCAATTTTTGGTTTTACTTGCTTTAGAAGCAAGAACACAACCTCTACAGACTTCATGCTTGTTTAGTCATGAAATCGACTGCCATGCCTTGCTCTGCCCAAGGCATTAACTGCCTCAACCAATTTCCTACAAGATAATTGAATGCGCGAGTACATGGACGAACTAGGGTAGACGGGTTAAAGGACGGGCAACTTTTGAGTAGATCTATGGTTGGGATCAATCATCAAATAGATCCACGACGTACAACGATTTTGTTGATTAAACTTGCGCGACTAAATAAACTTTAATGTGCGCGAAATTTCAGTGAAATCTGCTTCATCAAGTTTGGAGCCCACTGTTGATCTGGCAGAGACACAGATTTGACGGTCCACAACAATTTCGTTGATTCAACTAGCAAGTTGTTTAACATCAGCTAGTAGGCGTGAAATTTCTATCCAAAAAGATTTAATCCGTCTTGTGTCTGCTTGGGTAAATCAGCGAAGGTTTTTATGTTGACTAAAATGGGTTTTGTGAGGATTGAACCTGCAATCACTGACTTGGCATCTACTGGTTTAATTCCTCTTAGTTCCTTTGTGAAATCATGCCCCCATATTTTTTCACCTTGCAGTGCATAGCTAGCTGTGACATTTATCAAATTGTGTATTTACATGATATATCAAAATATGCTCTGTGCTTGACCAACACAATGAACCATATGCATCAACCATGATCACCTACACACAAAACACCAAATCAATGGCAGGGCCTTAGCTTTGAGCTCATTGCCATGATTCTCATAATATATATGTCATGTACAATTCAATACCATGGGTTCAAAACCGGGGTATTACATTCCCTTCCCCTTTACAACAACAATGTCCTCAGTGCTTTACAAAATTGAACGAAAATGGATGTGCAAATCGCATGGCATCCTCCAGTTTCCACGTAGCCTCTTCAGGATTGTAGTGCTCCCATTACACCTTCAGCTGTCCAACGATTCGATTCTGGAGCACTGTTACCTTTCTGTCAAGGATGCACAATGGCTCAGTTTGGAACTCTCCCTCGGGTTCCACCTGAATCACATCCCAATTTATCACATGATTAGGATCATGTACATATTTATTAAGCAAAGAAACATGAAAAACATTATGAGCTCTAGTGCTAGCAGACAATGCAAGTCTATATGTAACTGACCCTATTCTTCAAACAATTCAAACGACCCACAGTATCTAGGTGACAACTTGGCACGACTTCCAAGCTTCAAGGAACTCTTCTTGGCCCTCACTTTGAGGTAAACATGATCCCCAACATTTAAATCTCTATGCACTCCATGCTTGTTTGCATAGATTTTCTGTCTGTCTTAGGCTCCTTTCATATTCTTCTTGATCTTTGCAACCTCTTGCTGCATTTCTTTGAGCAATTCTAGACCCAGCACAATCCTGTTCACTGGCGTCTTACACCTTCTTCCATACAATGCTTCATAAGGACTCATCCCCAAGGATGTTTGATGTCCATTCTTATAAGCAAACTCTACCAAGTGCAAATAATCCTCACACTTGAATGGTTTGTCCATCACATACATGCGAAGCATGTCTTCAAGCACTTGATTCAATCTTTCTGTCTGACCATTAGTTTGAGGATGGTAGGCGGTGCTGAAGTTCAACTTGGTACCAAAATCTGCAAACAAACCATTCCAAAAATTGAAAGTGAACTTAGGATCCCTGTTAGAGACTATTGCCTTGGGCAATCCATGTAATCTGAAGATCTCCTTCATGAAGATTTTTGCAATGGCACCAGTCTTGTAAGTGGACTTTGATTGGTATAAAATGTGTTGCATTTGTCAACTTGTCCACCACAACCATGATGGAATCATGTTTCCTTCAAGTCATTGGAAATCCTGTAATAAAATCCTTGGAAACAACTTTCCATTTCCATTCTAAAACCGACAAATGTTGCAACAAACTTGTTGGATGTTGATGCTCAACTTTCACCTGCTGAGCAAAAAATATTGTTGTCTGGCTGTAGCAATTGTTTTTTGATATCCTGGGTGACCAAAGTATTGAGCTTGATGGATATTATCTATAACGATTCTTCTCAAATCTGCTACATTTGGAATATAAATTCCGTTTTTATAAGTAAGAAGTCCACCTCCTTCCAATTTATATCCCTCATACCGCTTTTTAGGATTTTGTTGCTGCAATTTGTCCTTTATTTGCACGTACCTTTTATTTGATTAATAATTTGTTGTCTCGAATATGTCTGGCAAATACTAAGAGATGCCACATGCATTTCATGCACCTCCCTGTTGAGTGCATCAACCACTTCGTTTTCTTTTCCTTTTATGTATTTGATTTTAAGATCAAACTTACATAAAATCTCTAGCCATTTAGCTTGCCTAGCATTTAGAGTTGGCTGATCAAATAAACATTTCAGACCACAGTGGTCTATCCTTAACTCAAATTTTCTGCCCATTAAGTAACGTTTCCACAGCTTGAGAGCATGTACTATAGCTGCAAATTCTAAATCATGAGTGCCATAGTTCTTCTCATAATCCTTCAACTTTCTTGATTCATAGCATACCACCTGGTTGTCTTGCATAAGAACTCTTCCAAGTCCTTGACCGCATGTATTAGTTCACACCACAAAATCCTTTTTTGGGTCTGCAATTTTTAGAATTGATGCACTTGTGAGAATATTCTTCAACTGCTGGAAGCTTTCCTCACACATTGGTGTCCATTCAAATTTTATCCCATTCTTTTTTTGCAAAGAAGTGATGGAATGTGCAACCTTGGAGAATCCTTCAATGAATCTTATGGAGTAACTTGCAAGGCCCATCAATGATCTTACATATGTCACATTTCTTGGAGTAGGCCAATTCATAATGGCCTCAATCTTTTCACGGTCTACAGATATGCCCTCATATTAGATAATGTGACCCAAATAATAAATCCTATCTTTGTAAAAGTCACATATATTCAGTTTTGCATACAACTTATGCTCTCTTAGCAATTGCAATGTCAATCTTAGATGTTCTTCATGCTCTCCTTCATTCTTAGAATAAATAAGAATGTCATAAAGGAAATCAAGAACAAATTTGTCCAAATACCTGTTGAAGACACTATTCATAAGGCACATAAATGTAGCTGGTGTATTTGTGAGACCAAATGGTACCACTAAAAACTCATATTGTTTATACCTCGTTCTGAAGGCTGTCTTATGAATGTCTTTATCCTTGATTCTTACCTGATGGTAACCAGACCTTAAGTCAATCTTGGAGAATACCTTTGCTCCTTTCATTTGATAAAAAAGTCATCAATTCGAGCTAAAAGCTATTTATTTTTCACAGTGACTTTGTTCAGCTGTTTGTAATTAATACACAACATGAGTGTACCACCTTTCTTTTTCACAAACATAATTGGTGCTCCCCAAGGAGACACACTTGACTCGATATACTTCTTCTCCAACAACTCTTGCTGCTGCATCTTCAGCTCTAGCATTTTTGGTGTACTCATCCTGTAGGATGTCTTGGACATTGGTGCTATTCCTAGCACAAGTTCAATTGTAAAATCAATGTCCCTCTTTTGGGGGAAGCCCTAGTATTTCATCAGGAAAAACATCCTTGAATTCCTGTAACACATGAAAGTCCTCCAACCTAGGAATTTCATTCTCTACTGCCTCCAAAACATGAGCTGCATACACTCTGCAACCTTCAATACAGAACTTCTTCAGCTGCATTGCTGAAATATGCCTAACAGAGATCACCTTTGGAATGCCTCTTACAACCCTTAAGTTGTCTTCTTCATCTAAGCACTCAAAAGTCTTGTTGTAACAATCAAACTTTACTCTGTGTGCTTCCAACCTCCATTCCAATGAGAATGTCATAGGAACCAAGTGGTAGAACATTCAGATATGCATGAGTGACCAATCCATCCATAACCAATGGACATTTCTCTACCACTTATCTTTCTCTTAGTCCTAGTGGCTAGCTGAACTAACCATGATTTGCTATGCTTTAACTTCTTAAAAGCACAAATTTCAACTACTGTAGGAGTAATATAACTGTGAGTAGATCCATGGTCAATTAAAACAGAAACAGAGTGTTCAAAAATCTTACCTGCAACTTCAACCATAGTTGACTGATGATCTTCCTGGCGGTCCTCCAGTGCTACATAAATCCTAGGGACAGTCCTTGCTACTTGACCCACTGTTTCATTTTCTTGAATGTTATGAGCTTGCCTCACATACCCATCCTCAAGTTGACAATTCCTGTGCATGTGGGGTCCTCTACATTTCCAACATTGGAGAGGTTCTCTGATTTCTTTTGGATTTCTTGACCTGTCATCCACCACTCTGGTTGGCTTAGTTACAGCTTGTGATGACTGCTTTTGCTAATTCCTGAAGTTAGAAGGTTTGAAACCTTTTTTCCTTTGGTCGGACTTCTCATTTCTCTTGTCCTTCCAAGCCCTATGGTAATCAGGTTTGCTTTTGTTATGATCATAGTAGTACTTTGCCTTTCTTATAGCTTCTTCTAGAGTTTTAGGCTCATCAAACTCGATCCTATCTTTGTATGCTTGAGGTAGCCCACTCAAAAAATGTTGGATTTTTACCTTATCATCCTCGATCTCACCAAAGAGGTGCATTCTATAGCCCAGTAGGGGAGAGATGTGTAACTCCTTCTGTGCTCATCCTAGAGTTGACACATGTGCTTTATAAAAAAAGTAATAAAATATTATTAAAAATAACATGTTGGCTTAAATTAAATTTAAATTATTTAGAATTACATATATAAAAAACAACATAAATTAAATAAACTAAAACCACAAATATTGGATTATACATTTCTTCAACATTTCTACTTTAAAAAAAGGTTTGCACCTTGAGAAATTTGATCCCTCTCAGTGCTTGATAGATCCCTTTTTAGATGGATCTATGCTGGTGTACCTGACATACCTTAACAACTCCAAGAACTTATTTGCGTACTCTTCCATGGTCTGCTGTCCCAATCTCAGCTCATGGAATTCTTTGATCTTGTCATCATAATACCTGTCAGAGAGGTATTTTTGCTTGAAATACTTTATGAACTATTTCCACACAATCTTTCTGTCATTGATTTTCCTCACCCGCCTGAGGTGCTCCCACCATACAGATACTTTTCCATTCATATTGAAGATGGCTACCCTAGCCTTCATATTTGCTAAGTATTCTTGGACTTGGAAACATTTCTTCATCCCAAGAAGTCAAGCTTCAACTTCTTGTCCAGTCTTTATCTGACCATTAAAGGTAGGGGGCCTTGCATTTTTAAACTCATCACGTGAGTTGTTCATGTAGCGCTTATTTCTCTTATCTCTGTGAGATGAAGAGCTTGAACCCCCAATGGATCATTCAGAGTCAGATGACCCACTAAAATATTTCTTTCTTCTTCTGGCACTGCTTTCACTTCCTTCTATATGTACTGTACAATGCCCAGAGCTCATCTGCCTTTGAATGTCTGCCAAACTCTGCAACATGGAGGCATTTAGCAGATGCTGCTCTTCCTGAGCTTTAATTAGGATTTTCATGGTCACTGCAATGTCTGGCGGGGTTTCTTAACATTCTCTGGCATTATACTCTGTCTCGGTATTTTCCACTTAGACATTGTCACCCATGGCATCTTTTTCTTGCTCATAGGGACTTTGAACATCATTCATGCCGTAGGTTCTCATGGCTGAGCCAAAACCGACCTTCCCAATTTGTACTACGACTCTACAACAATGTTTTAATCAACACAATTGTTAGTTGCATGACAAAAATTAGAATTAGAAACCATTTACTTACTATCCACCTGGCTCATCTAGGCCCAATGTTGTAACCATAAGCTCTGTTAACTGTTCAACTTGACGCATTTAGGCCCTAGCGCTGCAACCAACCGCTCTGATACCACAATGTAGTGTACTACAATGTTGGTGTCAATACTCTTATCTCTTTTAACTACTCATTCTGGCCCATCCAGGCCCAATGCTGCAACCTGCAACTCTGATACCACATTGTAACGTCCCTATACACCACACTGCATAATAATTACAAATTTTGTTTCAAGAACCCTTGTTCTCCTTTCAAAACACTGGGCATGGGTGTTAATACACTCTTCAACATTCATTCTCAGGCTTACAAAGCACTGTAACATTCTTTCTGCCCTTCACATATCCCTTTTGTGATCGGAAACACCATTTCCATACTGACCTGTTCTTTCTGCACTCCGCCCTCCGCGCTTACGTTATCCGCCTTCCGCTTGCGGAGCTCAGAAATCGAAAACACCATGTACGATAGAGATATTCGACCACTCTTCTGGCTTCCGGCTTCCGTGCTTCCACTTTCGGCCTTTCCGACCTCGGAAATCAGAACTTTAAAATTCGATGGAAATGCTCAACCATTAATCCACCTTTTACACTTCTGCTTTCTCCCTTCCGACCTTGGGATGCAGAAATGTGCGAAATGACTACCTTGCCCGTCGGTTTTCGGCTTTAGACCTTCCTCTTTTCGACTTCTGATTTCGGAACGCGGAAATCCATCTTTTGCCTTCAACTTTTCCATATTTGTCGATTTCTGCCTTTCGCCTTTCTGCTTTCCGCAGTGGTTTGGAAGTCAGAAACTCCACTTTTCCTTGGACTTTTCGTTGCTTTTCCGCTTTTCCGCCTTTCGTAGGCAGATCTTGGGGTGCAAAAAACTAAATTTCTGTCTTGTTCCACTTCCCTTTTTCCGGTTTCTGCCTTTTGCTTTCCTTAAGCGAATTCCAAGGGACAGAACACTAAATCACATGCATTCTGATCCTGCCACCAGGCTTTTAGCTTCCAAGGACTTAAGCAAAATGCATTGCAAAAACACAAGGCATATATATAGGAGTAAAATGTAGGGAAACATACACAAGTAAACCTCTACTTAATCATCAACAAGCATTCAAGATGAACATAGCAATTCATCATATTCATAAGCATTCTTCATAATCGGTAAAGTCATTCATAAGCAATTACATTGCATAAACAAGAATAAAAAATAATACTTATCTTCGATGATGGAGCTGTCTTGCAACTAGCTATGTGGCTGGAACATTCCACCCAATCATATGTTAGTTGTGTTCATCAATCTCTCAATACAATTGCCACCCCTGAGCTGGGCATGATTTCCACAAGGAACTAGGGAACAATAGACTCACACACATCCAAATCAAAACACACACAGTCAAGCCAACCTCTAGTTGGGTTTATCAGACTATCTAGGCAAGCCAACGCTCAGTTGGGTCTATTAGGGGGCAAGATTACAAGCCAAACAATGTTGGGTTTATCAAGCACTCAGCTAAGCCAACGTACAATTGGGTTTATCAGATTGTTCACAGTCAATCCAACTTTCACAATAAGGATTAGCTAAACCGACAGATGGGTTTATCAGGCACTCAGCTAAGCCATCATTCACAATGGGTTTCTCAGGTTGTCCAACCAAGGCTTACATATGGAAAAAACACATCAAGACACAACCAAGCCAATATACAATTGGGTTTATCAGGCTGCTAAGGCAGTGGAAAGGTAGAATGACTAAGCTAGTGGATCATTCAAGAGCTAAGGAAACCTCCACAAGGTCTATCTGGCTTGTGATCCACATTACCTGCAAACCCAACACAAGGAAGCATCCCCTTCTATGCTCCACAGTCCCTCGTGCTATGCCTTCCCTTCTAGTGCTCTTCAAGGCATGCAGTGAATATTTACCAACCACTCTTACCTTTTCACGAGGTTCCTCTCTGCAGTAGGTTTATCAAGTCCATTTTTCTTCTCTTCCACTCCTCAGTCTTGCGTACAGTTCAGAACCAACCAGGGTACAAATCACAACAAACCACCAGGGAAAACACAACAACACATGCTCCACTCTGTAACACAAAGAAAAAGGTTTGCAGACCACTCTATAACACAATGTAGATGGACTGAACCATACTGAACAGTGAACCACGCTGCACAACCACAAACAGAGACCTTCTCCGTGACTCAGCAGAGAGAACAAAAACGATTAATCCCTCTGATCGAATCATAGAATGAATCGAATGACCACAACGTTCAGATGAAGACTAGGTTGACATACTGGGCACACAATTTTTGGTTTTACTTGCTTCAGAAGCATGAACACATCCTCTGCAGACTGTAGGCTTCTTCAGTCATGAAATCGACTGCCATTCCTTTCTCTGCCCAATGCATTAATTGCCTCAACCAATTTCATGTAAGAAAATTGAATACGCGAGCACAGGGACTTACGAGGGTAGACGGGTTAAAGGACACGAAACTTTTGAGCAGATCTACGGCTAGGATCAATCATCAAATAGATTGATGACACACAACAATTTCACTGATTGAGCTTGCGCGCCTAAACAAACTTTTCATGTGCACGAAATTTCAATGAAATCCACTTCATTCAGTTTGGAGTCCATCGTTGATCTGGCAGAGACATAGATCTGACGATCCACAACAATTACACTGATTTAACTAGCAAGTTGTTTAACATCAGCTAGTGGGCACATAATTTCTATCCATAAGGATTTAATCCATTTCACGTCCGCTTGGGTAAATCAACGAATGCTTTTTATGCTGATTAAACTGGGTTTTGTGAGGATTGAAACTGCAATCAATCACCTAGCATCTGCTGGTTTAATACCTCTATGTTTCTTTGTGAAATTATGCCCCCATATATTTTCACGTTGCAGTGCATAGCTAGCTGTGGCATTTATCAAATTGTGTATTTACATGATATATCAAAATATGCTCTATGCTTGACCAGCACAATGAACCATAAGCATCAACCATGATCACCTATACACAAAACACCAAATCAATGGCAGGACCTTGACCTTGAGCTCCTTGCCATGATTCTCATAATATATACATAATGTACAATTCAATACCATGGGGTCAAAACCAGGGTATTACAGGTTAGGTGTTGTGTTATACAATATATATTTTTGTGTTACTTGAAGGACATGATCCTTGGATACTATTTGTGAAATAGTAAAACAAATGATCTATCCCAGTTAGTAAGGATTAAAACGTTGAGTATCAAATATCTTGTAGCATAGTTCCACTGCAATAACTAAACTAAGTGATTATAAGGTTTGGCTGCTTTTCTTATCACATCTAATTGCTTGCCAACTTGTGGAATTACGTTGAACCTAAATACTTAGACAATGTTGATGAAATAGTAAAGCAATGTCGTTTGTCACAGTGCATTTGCTTGCATAGCAAAGTAATCATATGATTTGGTCCGAAGAGGAGAATTGAATGAGGATCCTCAATGTGTGAGAGAATCCAATTGGAAAATTTTGGACGAATACATGCAACTTTAAAAATAAGCCGTCGATTGAATGTACCAGCATCTCAAAGGCACATTATACGATGGGTACACCTGAGATACTTGAATTAAAGATGTAGATCCAAGAATTATTGAGCAAATGATATATTCAAAAAGGTTTCTCTTCCTATAAAGTGTCATTTTTAGTTGTGAAAAGATGATATAACCCTTCAAAGCGTTCACTAATCATCTGTAGTATAAAGATTCACATGTTATTTAAAAACCGTTTGATATCAGATAGGAATAGAAGATGAAGACATTCTTAAGACAACTGTTAAATCAAAATGCTAGTACTATGAATTGATGGTAGTGTTATTATGACTTGTTATCAATTGGAATTTTTATTTTCTTAATGAACAATGTCCCTGACTTGTGATCACTTGGAATTTTTATTTTCCTAATCCAATGAATTTTTATTTTCCTAGTCCCTGTTGAGATGATTTGGATTCAAAGTTTAAGTATTTAAGTTTAGTTGACTCAACTGGCTTGTTTTTACGGTCCACCTTGTGTCCAACATATTGGAGATTTGTTTAAACTTCTGCATTATAGACATTTTAGCTTTGTATCTACACAGCCCCACATAACACAATCCAGTTCAACAAAACAGGTTCATAATTACGAGATTGGCTCGTCTGGTGTCAGGCTTTGCATTCATACATTGACAATATTTGTGTAAGCCGAAGCATAAAGTTGATGTATTAATTTCTAATGACAAGTGTGTCATGTTCCCACCCCTTTACCAGAAAGAGAACACGACTTCACGACTATCAAATCTGGGAAATCTAGCCTCGTGAAAAATGATAATAAAAATGCACTAAGCATAAAAACATACAGAGAAGCATAATGCATGCAATCACTACTACATTTCGACCAAAAATCCGACGGCCGTCATGTCGGATTTTCGACACTTTCCTGTCGCATGTACGACACTTTGATTTTTTTTTGAGCGTCGGAAACTTGTCGTCGGTTATCCGACACCTAATTAACCGTCGATTAAGCGACACCTAAGTAACCGTCGGTTAAAAGTACAGCGTCGGTTAAGCGACAGACTATCTTCGACGGAAGTGAAATTTTTTTAATAAAATCACCTTCATTCCGTCGGTTAAGCGACAATCGTGCCGTCGGATAAGCGATGGTTAGGCAATTTTTTAAAATAAAAGTAACCTTCAGGCCGTCGGTGAAGCGACGGATATCAACTGCCATCGTCGTATAAGCGACGGATATCAACTGCCATCGTCGTATAAGCGACAGGACACGCCGTCGCTTAGGCGACGGATATAAACTATACACGTCGGAAAAGCGACAAGGAGAGCCGTCTCTTAAGCGATGGATATAAACTATATGCGTCGGAAAATCGACAAGGATAGCTGTCGCTTAAGCGACGGATGTTGACTATATGCGTCGGAAAAGCGACAAGGAAAGCCGTCGCTTAAGCGACGGAAGGGAATTTAAAAAAATAAAAAATATTTGCACCAGAGCATAGAGAAACATAATGAATCACCAGTAATGATCTTCAGCCAACCTGTGCCAAATTCCCCCAAAGGAATTCACCTGAACTTCATGCTGGACACAATTTCATCGTAGATTGCCTCCCTTGACTCCATATTATCCCCTACCAGCGTGTAGTTCCAGGCTTCGGCCTTCTTAGATGCTTATTACTCTAATTTAAGCACTGCTGGCTCCTTCAGCGAATGGTATGGCAGGAGAGCACTTCCTTTTATCAGACTAAGTGTCTAAACCACTCGGTCCTGCTAGCTGTGAGCATGACAGCGCATGGAGGAATTCCATTGGATGCAGGTCAGGAATAAAAAGAGCCATGAGATGAGCATTTGACTTACCAAACGAGCTATCCCTCAAGAGCCTCATACTTCACTTGGAAATATTCAAAGGCAGAGATCTGAAAACACTTATTTATTTCAATGTCTGAGATCTGAATTCACTTAATTCTTCAATGGTAGAGAGCTGAAATCACTTATTACTTCATTGACAGAGTTGTATACCCTGAATTCTTAAAGGACTGAGAGCTGCATGAACTTATTTCTTCTTTGCCAAAGAGCTGCAAACACTGAATTCTTCATTGACTGAAAGCTGAGTGCAATTATGTCTTCATTGCCAGAGAGCTGTAAGAACTGATTTCTTTATTGACTGAGAGCTGAAAACTTATTTCTTCAACGACAGAGAGCTGAAAGCGCTTAAATCTTCAATGACAGAGAGTTGAAAGCACTTAGTTCTTCAATTGCAGAGCTGTAAACACTGATTTCCTTATAGGCAAAGAGCTGAATGCACCTATTTCTTCAATGCCAAAGGGATGAAAACACTGAGATCTTCAATGACTGCAAGCAATTTGTGTACACAGTGCAGTTGAAAAGCCTTAGCAACCATCTTAATTGAACAAAAGATAGCATAAACACCAGATAGCACAAAAGATAGCACAAAAAACCATCCATCCTGCCAAAAGATAGCACAAACACCAGGGTGATCAATCATGATAGTCACACACAAAGATAATCATCCCACTCTCAACCAATATCACCCATGAAGCCATCCTACTGGTAAGATAGCATAACCATAAGGGTTGTGAATCCCGATAGCCACACTCCTAAAAACCCATATGAAATCCATCCAAGCCGAAACAAGTTTATG